>CM040771.1:44757383-45289883 GCA_022829085.1 Abramis brama | reverse complement strand
TGTTCCGGGTCAAACCCACAGCTGATTAAACCAGGAGGTTTCCCAGCAAGCAATAGCCGTCATTTCAGCGTCTCGGTTAACTATAGACCCGATATAGACCGGCTCTGAGTAACACACTTCTAGCCAAAATAACCTTGAATTTGGTTGCATGTCGGTATTGCCAAATTACTAATTAACAAAACTAATTAGGGTCAATTTGACACATATAGGGATGCACCGATATGAACATTTTGGCCTATTACAATAACCGATAATTCTTTATATTTGAAAGCCGATAACGATATATTGGCCGATAAATCTAAATCCAAGTTTTTATATAATTTTTGAGAGCCTGATTACAAAAACAAAAGTCCGACCATTAAAATCCATGTCCCAAACACACAATTATAATGATGTTCTCATTATAATTTTATATAGCCAATATGACAGACTTGTGTTGCACTTAACTAGCCTATTTTTTCCTTTTCTTTTTTCCTTTTCCTGTGATTTCAATCATATTTCAAGCAATTCAAAACCATCATGTTGAACAGTGCACATCTGAAGTGTCTCAGCTGATGGAAACAATCCATTATCTACCGGATTTAATATATCGGCCAAATTTTTTTTTATCGGGCCGATAATGATAACATTAAAAATTAACATATATATCGGCCGATACCGATATGGTGCACGTGCATCCATAGACACAGAACATAATGATCGTACCCAGAAGCTTAAAGGTGCTCTAAGCGATGTCACGCGTTTTTAGGCCAAAACATTTTTTGTCACATACAGCACATCTCTTCACTACCCGCTAGATACCTGTCCCCTGAACACATTGTAAAAAAACGCGGTCTCTGTAGACAGCCCAGGCTCCACAAACGGCAACAAAAACAAACTGTCCCAGCCTGGACCACGAAACGTGGGGGGTGGGGGGGGGGGTGGGGGGGGGGATGGGGGGAGTGGAGGAGAGAGAAGCATGAAGGAGAGAGAAGCATGAAGAGGGAAGTTAGCTAGAGGAGAGATGTCCTAGACAACGACTAACGTTAAAATTGTATATTCTTGAGAATAGAATTGTATATTCTTATTTTTTATATGGCCGACACACGACCAAAGAGACGACGTTCCGATGAACAAATAACAAAGAATAGGGAAAAGGAGAAGGAACGCGAAGTCCCGAATTTACATCGGCAGAAGGGCTTCCAATCCATCATTCAGGTGTCTCTGTTTTTGCTGGACAGGCGGGTAGGTCCAGTTTGTTTTTTCTAAATGGTTCATGACTGTTTCAGGAAGCACGGAAGGGAGGGAGGGAGGGAGGGGGAGGGGACGGGATGAGGAGGAGGGAGGGTCGAGCAAGCCTCCGTTTTGTTTGACAATACTTCGAACGTCAACAAGAACATCACCCAACATCGCTTAGAGCACCTTTAACGTAATGCAAGAGTTAGGAGACTATTCAATTAGTTCAACACTCAATGGAAGGAAAACACAGACAACGAAACTTCAGAGCATGAGGAGAAAAGAAAGAAAGTCAACAGGGAATAGTTGGAATATTCCAAGCCTGTGTGACTTCCTTTCTTCTGAAAAACACAAAAGGAGATTTTTCAAACAATAAAAGCATTCAGTGACCAGAGGCTGTCAAGAACAAAATAGACAAGAACTAAAAGTCCATAAGACTGATATATACTGTATATAAATATATATAAAGCCATTCAATAGCAAGGAGTAAGGATTGGACCAACATTTAAGCCTTGGGACACAAGAATCATCATCCAAACACAATAAATGCTGGTCTTTCCAGCAGGAAAAGAAAAGAGACTTCAATTCAACTTCAACCATCAGCAAATTCCTCAGTGTAAAACACTGAATGCTTTTATCAGACTCGTTTGATGTTTGTTTCTTGGGTTCTGAGTCATCGTGTCTCTTTTCAGGGTTTTCCTCCGCAGGGCTTCCAGTGTCTCTGATGAATCCGGATGCGTCTTTCTGTCCTATTAGATCATCAGCAGATAATGTCATTTATCAGACTCTCTTCTCCACATTTCCTTTCATTTTATCCCTCAGAAACAAACAAGAGTTTTCACAGTTAAAAAATACACACATTCATTCATATACTCTAAGAAAGAGTGCTAGATAGATAGATAGATAGATAGATAGATAGATAGATAGATAGAGGGATTGATGGATGAACGGATGGATGAACGGATGGATGGATAAATGGATGCACAGGTAGACAGACTGATGGATGGATAGACACAGACCGACAGATAGATAGATAGATAGATAGATAGATAGATAGATAGATATCCCCAGATGAATATAAAAATAGATCCTCTAGTCTGATTCAGCTTCTTTATATCTGCACAGTCGACAGAAATATGATCTGCCCATTTAGGCAGAGCAGCATATGAGCAAAGACTGAAGAACTGATGAAGAACTGATGAAGAACTGATGAAGAACTGATGAAGAACTGATGAAGAATTGCTGAAGAACTGATGAAGAATTGCTGAAGAAATGATGAAGAACTGATGAAGAACTGATGAAGAACTGCTGAAGAACTGCTGAAGATCTGATGAAGAACTGATGAAGAACTGGGACAAACTGAAAGAAATCTTTGCCATGCAGCTCCACCTCAGACTGAATTAAAGAGAGGTGTGCAGATCCATCATATGGTGTTTCAGTGAGTGCAGTTAAAACAGACCAGTGTAATATATCAATGCAGAGGCCAGATCAATGAAGAGGACGCTGGATCCCAGAACCCCGGAAACTAGTGCTTAATAATAGCTCAAAATCATAAATCACTGCCAATATAAATAATTCAGAGTTGGATCTGTTGCCCACAAACAACACATCGTAATCAATGACTCCCAGGCCCCATTTATTCGCCAGTCGAGAGGAAAACAACCAGCTGACTGTGAGAAAGAAAATGAAGCAAAGTTAAAAACAATTCACAGATGCAGCGCTGCTGTTTGATGAACACATCTAGTGTATAAGTGTGTGTGTGTGTGTGTGTGTGTGTGTGTGAGTGCATTTTAAACACAAGAACACTTGAAAATGTTCTCATATAATGAGGTTCGGCTGAACACATTGAGAAATAATGTGTGTGAAATCAAAACACTCACTCTAAAATCTAATGGGCCTCTTGAATGGGTTTTACACACAAGGTTATTGTTTCTCCTTTATAACTGAGTCTGAGAACTCCATTATGTCTCCAGAGTTGCTTCCTTTAAATCAACATTGATTCAGAAGCTTCTCCTAAAACACAAACGAGTCACAAATGTCATAAAGTAAGAGTTTAGAGCCGTAGAATCAATATGGACAGCAGCGCAAATAATGAAGAATTTGATGAGAAACGTTTGAGTTCATATTGAGATTTCTGACTTTCTCATTATTGTAAGATTATTCCGCTCTGGAAGTCTATGGGAGCCCATAGAACCACTTGTGGGAAAGTTGTGAAATTTGGCACACTGATAGAGGATCGTCTGAATTGTCACCATAGCAAATTTGGAGTCTCTATCTCAATCGCTCTAGCGCCACCAACTGTCCAAAGTTGAACCGTAAGGGCTAGAAACAAAAAAGAATCTCAAGACGAATTTTTCCATTTTTAATTTTCCAAAAAAATATTATCTTTTTAAACTGCTCTGAGAATTTTCACAAAAATGTTACCAGATCATCTTCAGATCACGCCGACAAAAAGATAAAGAATTCATGTGGATTCATCGAACGGGTCGCGAATAACGTGTGAACGAATTTGACGAAGAGCACGCCAATAGAACGTGAGGCATTATCTCTGCATCGCTTTAGTGTATTCTGACCAAACTTGGTGCATGCTACGACAATGACGTGAGGTGACCTGAGGTTACCTGTACAGTTTCGGCACAGTGACACCTAGTGGTCAGGAGATATGAAAAATGGCTCTTTTTGATCTACCCTTCCCATATCGGCCATCATGGGTGTCGGCCAATTCGAATTTTGTCATAAAATGCTATATTTTACGAGCGCATTGGTGTATCGTAACAAAACTTGGTATGTGTCTTTGGCACCATGCCCTAAAGGTACTAGTTTTAAGACAGTGCCACCTTGTGGTCAAAAGTTGTGAAATTTTCAAAAATGCTAATAGCTTTTGATTATTTTTGCTTATTGTAATAACTTTGGTGTAATAATATTGTAAAAACTGTTCTTAATAGTTTCCTTGGGTCATGCTGAGAACAAAGATACCAATTTATCAAAAATCAAAAATGGCCAAGAAATGGCCAAGTATTTTAAAATGCATTTGGACATCTCATAAAACTCCTCATAAACATCAAAACACATTACTAACTGAGAAGACTTTTTTTTTCATACAATAAGAGGATAGAGCTTTAAAATTAATATGGACTGCCACACAAAATAATTTGAGAATATGATGAGAAATGTTTGAGTTCATATTGAGATTTCCGACTTTTCAATGCCGATGTTGGCTAATCTGAACACAGTTTGAGATATTATTGAGTCTTCTGAAACAAATGTGAGATTACAGGGTCGAACATTTTTCAGGAAAAAAAAGTCTCCATTTGCTCTCCGTCTCATTGCAATCTAGTAGAAACAACTGAGAAAATAGAGATTTTTCTTTCATTATGGCCAAGTATCTTTAAAAAAAAAGCATTTGGACATTATTTGTGAGAAATAAAACTCCTGATAAATATGGAAACACATTACTAACTGTGAAGACTTTGCTTTTTCCTGAGATGTTTGACTGAAAACCGGAGGTGGGATGTTATCCGCCCATGCCGACTGCTAAAGCGTTTTCAATATTACATAAGTGTGAAACACTCCTACATTCAGCATCCATAGAGGGATGACAACACCACCCAACATCATACGAGTTATATCACACAACAGCAGAAAAAGTTGAGGCATTATGTAATGCATTAATTTAAGACGTGTTCAGAATTCATAACACAAACTGTTAAAGGTTATGAGCCTCAACACATGTCTTTCTGCTATCTTAAGTAAAGAGCTCGATTCAGTCATGCTCCACACTCTCTCCTGTAATGAACATTGATCCAACACCTCTGTCATGACGAACAGCACATCAAGAATAAGAGTTTCATTTGTCTCACAGAGCAATAAACCCATGACCCTTTTCCCAAGCCGTCGCTGTGACTTTACTCAGGGAATACCTCTAAATCAAAGCTCCTGATTTACTGCAGGGAACGAGAGAGTGGATCGAGACAGAATTCCCAGACGAGGGAATATATATATTCCCATTAGTGTAATGCAAAACATCGCATCTCAATATTCCAATGCAAAAAGAATACTGATGTATAATATATATTAAATATATATTAAGTTTCTTTGATTTTTAGGATGAAATATGATCCAGGCATGATCTTGGCAGATGCTCACAATGATGACCAGCACTACTGGTGAGAGAGCAGCTATAGTGTGTGTTATTATATATATATATATATATACTGGTGCGGCACAGAATGAGAACGAGCCGTCCACACGTGTCATTGCATCGGAGCTAAATCAGCCTTGCTGAATTACAATTTTTTGTTTTTTAAAGTGCATTTGATGCATAACAGTCTCTATGACTAATATGCAGTACAGAACACATATTGCTTTCAGAGCATGTACACACAACGATGTCTCTGATTGTTGTTTTGATCAAACCTGCACTGTTCCGATCATAACTGACCTGTCAATCAATCTGCATTTATTATCTACATGGCTAATGTGGGCGAAGCTGAAGAAACGTGACGCCCTGAAAGATTCCACCGGTTAGAGCGTGACCAGAATGATCTTCACCAGAAATGTCATTTCATCAAGCTCACACACCCACCCACACACACAGGATTCCCTCACGAGCTCATTTCACACGCCGCTCTAGAGATTTCCCACAGTGTACTGAGCAATATGAGCAAACTAACACATTTCAACATATCATATCCTTAACATACTGCCACGTTTTAACAGAGTCTACATTCAATTCTAATATTCACTGGTTGATTAACAGGCGAATGAATCTTAAAAGGGGAAACACTATAAACACTAAAAAGAAGCAAAACACAAATGAAAAACTGCATGGCAAACATTAGTAAGACAAAGCTTTTCTTTATGTGTACCATGGTAAAAATCCCTTATAAAACAGTTTTTTGGACATTCATGATATTTAAAGATATGGTGCATGTCCAAAAAATGTGGTACAAAACACAGTGACGGCATACCACATTTTTTGGACATGCACCATATCTTTACATGGTTATTCAAGGGATTAATACCATTGTACTATTATGGTGCATGTCCAAAAAAGGTGGTATGCCATCACTATGCTTTACTGTACCACATTTGGACATGCACCATAGTAGTACCATGGTATTCATGCACTATCCTTTGAATTAAATACCCTGATATTGTCCAATGGTACTACTACAACAGTACTTTTTCATGAAGGATACCATGTATTTACATGTACTAAGCAATCAAAATGCCATGGTACTTATTTATGTAAAGCAAAAAGTACTATGCAAATACCATGCCATCCTGTGAAGAAGTACCATGAATATGATGATGATTCAATCTATATGGTACTTTTTGTAAGACACTCATTATGATGATATGATTAATTTGGCAGAGAACATTCTGTCCCAACAAAGGGCAAATATAAGCCTCCACTCACCCCCGACGCACAGCAGAGACATCGCGCCGCGTCGCGTCGACCTCCGCCGGAACGGGACAGTCCGTTTACGTGCTGTGATTTGATTCAGCCGGTTTCCCTCAACACACAGCCATGACTAAAGCTTTTTCTAAAACAATCGCATAAATAAACAGACTAACTAACAGAAAATGTTGATGTGAAGCACTTTTCCTCTCAGTTTATCGGGCGTTTAGCGCACTGCCATCTTGCTTCAGCACCAGCGCCGCGCGGACAGCTCGCGCGCACCAGCGTGACGTCACGCTGATGAGAAGCAGACCGAGCATCATCATCACGGCACAATATAAAAAAAAAAAATTAAATAAAAAATACGCGGGACTCCCACACAATCCGCATGCGGAGCTGCGCCTACGTGCTGAGATTACATAACAGAAATCGCAGAACAGAGGCATTCAAGTTTTTATCATGCAATAAATATCATGATGGAATCCGGCTGAATATGTCAGATATGGAAGGCGTCTACATTATTTAAAAGGATAATTTACAACAACAACAAAAAAACAAACAAAAAAAATCGTTTTGGATAAAAGCATCTGCTAAATGGATAAATGTAAAATGCTGGATATATTTATTCATGTTCTGACTACATGCATTCCCAATGTCTCACAGACCAGAGGTTTATTTTACGCAGATAACTATGGCAAGCCGTTTTGGCATATAAAATTACGTTTTGACTTTCTTTCTTTCTTTCTTTCTTTCTTTTGTTTATTTATAGCACTGCTAAAAACAACCGAGGTTGACCAAAGTGCTTTAGGCTACATAAAAACAAAAATAATAAAAGATAACACATAGCCTACATATTAACAAATCTCACACCACAGACACCACATGAGCAAGTTCCTGAATATATAAATATATTTTGGATAGTTACAATTGTATTTTGACGAGTCATAATTCTAATTTGAGTAGTCAAAATTATAATTAAATTTGTAATTGCACTGGTAAGAAATCTGATTCAAGATATCATAAATACTTTATGACTAGTCAAAACTCCATTGAAGATATCTGTAGCTAATGACGTCATAGATATCTTCAATTGACGAGTCACACATATGCAAAGGTTTTTTTACTTCTTCTTTTTTCTTGTTTATCTTTGGAGTCTTTGATGCCTGGTTTTGTAATGTTGTTTATAAGTTCAATACAAAAAAAAAACATAGCCTATGGCCACAATAGCCTACACAAAGGTAATTAGAGATATCTCTAATTTAATTATCACTAGTAAAATTGTAATTTGAGATATCTCTAATTAGAATTATGCCTAAAAAATCAATTAGAGACATCTTTAATTACTATTTCTACTAGTCAAAACTCATTTGAAGATATCCAGAAATCATTTTTAATGGAAGTCAATGGAAGAATATGATTAGTCAAAATAGCATTGTAGAAATCTCGAATGTAAATTTTATGACTAGTCATAATTACATTGTAGATATCTTAATTCCAATTATGACGAGTCATAACTAAATTATGGCTAGTACAGCCAGGGATATTTAATGCTTTTCAGTCCTTTAAAAAAAAAAAAAAAAGTTTTATTTGAACATTCAGTTTACAGTGTGAAACAACAAAATTAGAACACACCAATAATTATTAAGAATAACAAAAATATAAAGAATAGTAAAAGAAAACAGGTCACCAACACCATAGCAAAAAACAAACAACAGAGCTAGACAGTAAAATGAACAAGAATGGGGGGGGGGGGGGGGAGAAAGAAAGAAGGCATTACTTAAATTAAAAGAAATTTAAACTGAGTGCTTTTGGGTTAAGAGAGGATGAAATTGTAATCAAGTAATGTTTTATCTCGTGTAAGAATAGCAAAAAAAAAATAAAAATAGGTTTACAATTTGAAAACTTACATTTATGAATATAAAATCTACATAGGAAAAGAATAAGATTTATTATAAAGCAGGCATTTGAATCCGCTTAAAAAAATCCAAAAATAACAATGATATTTTTGACAGGGTAAATATTCTGAATTAATTTAAAAGATATTTCTTTTACTTTGCTTGTGAGGACAAACCTTTGTTGTAAGAACCATATATTTTTCCAATTTAAATGATCAAAATGTCCATTCCAATATGAGATTGCAGGGCAGAGACAATATTCTCAAGGAATAGAACTCATACGTTATAATTTCTTCCTTTCATTTCAGTGAAACATATCTCACCAATAGGTGTGTTGACAGGTTCAGGAGAAGATAATAAACCCAAAGAGAGAGTATATTTTTGATAAGCACGAGAATGCCAGATGGAATAGCAGACCTTCGTTATTAAAGAGCTGTCTAACATGAAATATTCCATTACTGAACCACTGATTATAGAACAAAGACTAATTCTTAAATAAAATATTCCTATTGTTCCATGTAACACCGATGAGGAGAATAGTTATGCTTGTAAATGAGAGTCCATGCCAATTAAGAACTTGTTGGTGAAAGTTAGATTGCTTGATAGGGAGTTTATAAATATCATAATTACACATTAGAGCAAACTTTGCTGAGGGAAAATATTCCAAATAGAGGTGGGATTTTTAAGGAATCGATTAAGCCAATTTATTTTAATTGTGTTATTTAGTGAACTTAAATCAATGAAGTTTATGCCACCCTTTTGTTGAGAATTTAGTATCACTGACTTTTTCAAAACATGAGATTTGTTTTTCCAAAAAAATGTAATTAAGATTCCATCGATCATTTTACAAGTGTGCTTATCAGCGTAATGTGAAAACGGCTTGCCATACTGCAGCTTTTCCATGCGAGTCCCGAGAGTTTTAATCTGACATCGTGTTTAATAGCCTTTGTATTTTGTAATTTGCATAAATACATGGACACAAAAGCGGCAATCAGTAGATAAACAAGATCAAATGGATATACAACAGAAAAAACATATTTTTTTCTTTTCTTTTTGCATTAAAAAATACAGTGTTTATGCAGGTATTACACGCAAGAGAAGTTAAGACGTGCAAAGATACGTTAAAAATGTCGTCAAATTCTTTAATTATAGGCCTACCAAAAATGGAAGATTGGGGTTTATACATATAGGAACTAATGGTTATGTTTGGAATAGCGTAGGGCGAATTAAGGTAAAGTGGGCCACTTTTTGTTAAACGTGTAATTTAGATACCTAGATGTTTTTTTTCTTTTCTTTTATTTATTACTTCTGTTAACTTTAATGTCCAGATAAATATATCAATTTGAATACAGTTGATATAATGTGTTATTTGCACGAGATATAGACCAAAAAACTCTTTGAGATCATGCACTCCAGGCAAATTTCTTTTCAGGTAAAGTGGGCCATCCCTGATTCATCAAAAACGATCCTGTATCTCAATTAAAAACACGTGATTTATTAACATATATTATCAAACGAACATATTCCACAACATTTTTTTACAAACCCAAAAGCACCTATAGGCTATGATGAGTCAAATTCCTCAGTTCACTAAATGCGTGTGAAATTCAAACTGAACATGTTGTGTTGATATTAAATTTGATGAAATCGGAATATCAGAATATTCAGAAATCAGAATATGGATGAAAATTTGGATGAAATATTTTTTTTCTGTCGGTTTTCTCTAACACTCTAAAAATGAACTTAAATTGTGTCCATATTTTAAAGCATTATATTAACCCTAACCCTGCATCTACATTTTGCCCCTCTCATCCTTTCTTCACTCCACAGATTGAACGTAATGCCTCGTCTTATTTGCATGTACAATTTTATATAGTGCTCTTAAAGAGATAGGTCATCCTAAAATGAAAATTGTGTCATCATTTACTCACACTCATGTTGTTTAAAACCTGTATGAGTTTCTTTGTTCTGTTGAACACAAAAGCAGATATTTAGAAGAACGTTTTTGTTGCTATTCCCTACTGACTTAGTACTCCATAGTCATATACTCCATAGATATAGAAGGCAAGGGGGACAAGAAACCGTGTGGCTACCAACATTCTTCAAAATATATTCTTCTGGGAACAAAGAACCTCACAGGTTTAGAAAAACTTGAGGGTGAGTAAATGATGACATAATTTAAATTTTTTTTGGGTAAACTATCACTTTAAGACCGGATGTTGTGCGCCAGTAATGACAGGATACTGACATTGCGCGTGATTTGTTTACTCATTCAACGGGTGCGCGCTTTAGTGTAAGATGGCTACCGGAGACAATAGTGGTCGGGTTCCGTGTTTAAATTTCTCCGGACACGGACCTTTGGGTAACAGCCAACCGAGCAACAGTCCTTACGCCTTGGCTGCGAGTCACGGAGGATCCGTCGGAGGCGGTGGAGGCTCTCATGGCGTAACGAGACGCTCAAACCCTCAAACGGGGCCCACGGGATTGGAAAGCCCCGGTGTCGCGTCTGGACCTCCGCCGAATCTGATGAACTCTGTCCCGGCTGCCGCTGCGGTGATGGGCCCGCTGGCTCTGCCCGCCTCGAACATGACCGGAAGCCCGTCTAACGCAGCGATGACACCGGCCACACACTCGTCTCTGTCCGCTGCTGCCGTGCTCGTGTACCGGGAGCCCGTTTATAACTGGCAGGCGACGAAAAGCACCGTTAAAGAGAGATTTGCGTTCTTGTTCAATAATGAAGTACTGAGTGATGTTCACTTTCTAGTGGGTAAAGGAATGGGAGTCCAGCGGATACCAGCACACAGGTGATTAACTAAACCGATGATGACATTATTATTCCATCAAACTACTGAAAATGAAAGTTCTGGCATCATTCTCTCTCTCTCTCTCTCTCTCTCTCTCTCTCTCTCTCTCTCTCTCTCTCTCTCTCTCACACACACACACACACACACACAGTTTGGTTCGCTATCTTGGTGGGAACCTACCCATCACACACACACACACAAACTAACCTGACCCCTAAACCTACCCATCACACACACACACACACACACACTAACCCGACCCCTAAACCTACCCATCTCACACACACACACACACACACACACTAACCTGACCCCTAAACCTACCCATCACACACACTAAGCTGACCCTTAAACCTACCCGCCATCTCACACACACACACACACACACACACGCACTTGTCTGGTTTACTGTCTTTGTGGGGACTCTCCATAGACTTAATGTTTTTTATACAGTACAAACTGTATATTCTATCTCCTTACACTAACCTGACCCCTAAACCTACCCATCACACACACACACACACACACACACACACACACACACTAACCCGACCCTTAAACCTACCCATCACAGAAAACTTTCTGCATTTTTACATTTCCAAAAAAACTCATTCTGTGTGATTTATAAGCTTGTTTACCCACAGGGACCTCAGTTTAGGTCCCCACTGTGACACGAGTCCCCATGAGTCTGTATGCATTCAGGTTGAAGTCCCCACCGGGATAGAAAAACATGAACACACACACACACACACACACACAAACTTGACACAAACACACCCTAAACCTACCCATCACACATTAATTAAAAATATGTACAGTATTATAAATGTATTAATTATAATATGACCATTCCAGGTTTGTTCTGGCCGCTGGCAGTGCAGTATTTGATGCCATGTTTAATGGAGGCATGGCCACCACGTCCACAGAGATCGAGCTTCCGGATGTAGAAGCTGCCGCGTTCCTCTCGTTGCTCAAGTATGATCCGGTTTCTTCATATGCATGTATATGTGCTGTTGTTCAAAAGTTCGGGATCAGTTCGATTTTTAATACCTTTAAAAGAAGTCTCTTCTGCTCACCAAGGCAGCATTTATTTAATTAAAAATACAACAACAACAACAACAACAAAAAATATTATTACAGTTTAAAACAACTGTTTTCTATTTTAATATATTTTAAAATGTAATTATAATATTACAAAAGATTCTATTTCAAATAAATGCTGTTTTGTAAACTTTCTATTCATCAAAGAATTGTTTTCAACATTGATGATAATAACAAATGTTTTTTGATCATCATATTATACTGATTTCTGAAGGATCATGTGACACTGAAGACTGGAGTAATGATGCTGAAAATTCAGCTTTGATCACAGGAATAAATTACACTTTACTGTATATTCACATAGAAAACAGTTATTTTAAATTCTAATAATATTTCACAACATTACTGTACTTTTTGTATTTTGAATCAAATAAGTGCAGCCTTGGTGAGCAGAAGAGACTTCTTTTAGAAACATAAAAAATCGTACAGATCCCAAAACTTTTCAACGGCAGTGCATTTTCCAGAAAGATGTGACGCTGAGCTTCTCTCCAGGTTCCTGTACTCGGATGAAGTGCAGATCGGCCCGGAGACGGTGATGACGACTCTCTACACCGCCAAGAAATACGCCGTCCCGGCCCTGGAGGCTCACTGTGTGGAGTTCCTCAAGAAGAACCTGCGGGCGGACAACGCGTTCATGCTGCTTACACAGGTGTGTGTGTGTGTGTGTGTGTGTGTCTAGGGTTTGAAATGATCTTTTTCACTCACACTACTAAGTTACCGGCCATTCAGAACTTCTACCAGCCAAAAGAAAAAAATAAGTAATTAACCAGATTAACTACGTCACAGCTTATATATTTATTTATTATAACATTTGGATTTCATACATTCATTTCTTATTCAAACAAAATCCTGTTATCCAGCGTGTCCGCCCTTCCTCTTTCATCCTCATGCTTTTCACCAAAAATGTGTTTTAGGAGGACAGATCAATACAGAACATCAAACACCACACAGAACAAAGCAAACCTGTGGTCTCAGGATAAGCCAGGCTCTGCTGAAAATGCAGGATGATGGAAAATCTCTAAAAATCTAAATAATTATCTTTTCTTTTAACCAAATGTTTTTTTTAATCTCCGCTATTTCTTCAATGCAAATGAACAAGAGTGCCGGTATTTGTTGTGTAGTGACGTGTGTGTTCAAGTAAGCAGATATGAGCAGATTCTGCACAATACACTGTATTTAATATATCATGACGACTCACAAGTATTTGCGCTAAATCTGTGCAGATTTGATTTATGCCTGGTTCAGATTACATGATTTTTATGTCTAAAATCTTGTGTCGTGGACAAGAAACATGTCAGACTACACATTGCTTTCCGACCAGTCATCGCATGCCGTCTCACACACACACACACATATTCACTCGCACACATATATACACACACACACGCGCACACACATACTCACTCTCGCTTACTCGCGTGCACACACACACACACACACACACTTACTCACTCGCGCACATACACTCTCACTCACTCGCACTCACTCACGCACACACACACTCACTCACTCACTTACTCACTCACTTACTCGCGCACATACTCTCACTCACTCACGCACTCGCACTCACTCACGCACACACACACTCACTTACTCACTCACACACACTCACGCACATACACTCTCACTCACTCACTCACTCACGCACACACACACACACACACACACTCACTCACTTACTCACTCACTTACTCACTCACACACACGCACACACACACACACACACTTACTCACTCGCGCACATACACTCACTCACTCACGCACTCGCACTCACTCACTCACGCACACACACACTCACTTGAGCACGCATACACACACACACTCACTCACTCACTCACTTACTCGCGCACATACACTCGCACTCACGCACACGCACTCACTCACTCACTCACTCACTCACTCACTCACTCACTCACACACACTCGCACACACACACTCACTCGCGCACGCATACACACTCACACACTCGCTCACTTACTCACACACACACACTTACTCACTCGCGCACATACACTCTCACTCACTCACTCACTCACGCACACACACACTCACTCGAGCACGCATACACACACACACTCACTCACTCACTCACTTACTCGCGCACATACTCACTCACTCACGCACTCGCACTCACGCACACGCACTCACTCACTCACTCACACACACTCGCACACACACACTCACTCGCGCACGCATACACACTCACACACTCGCTCACTTACTCACACACACACACACACACACACTTACTCACTCGCGCACATACACTCTCACTCACTCACTCACTCACGCACACACACACTCACTCACGCATGCATACACACACACACACACTCACTTACTCACTCACTTCATCGCGCACATACACACACTCACTCACGCACACACACATACACACTCATTCACTCACTCACTCTTGACGGAACCGTTGTGGAGGACTGAAAATGATTTTTTTAACATGCTAATCTTTTTATGGTGATGTCGTGAAGCATCGCAGACCCGGCGTTGGTTGTTGTCCACTATGACACACTATACGAGATGAAACAATTGAATCTTGCGTCCTGACGCCCTTTGTCATTTACGAATCCCCACGACACCGTACGTCAAACGGATCGTGCCAAAATCGGGCTAAAATCGTGTAATCTGAACCAGGCATTACACAGACTTCCCCAGCAAAGTGAGTAAACATAAGACAAGTAACATGCCAAATTGGCTCGTGATTTAACAGCGTTACCCGCCACTGTTGATTTTAACACTCATTTGGCAGGTGTTAATTTCAAACCCTGTGTGTGTGTGTGTGTGTGTGTGTGTGTGTGATGTTTCCACTCCAAGCTCCTGTGGTTCTGATTCTGATTGTGTTGTTTGTGTCAAGGCGAGACTCTTCGATGAGCCTCAGCTGGCCAGTCTGTGCCTGGAGAACATCGACAAGAACACAGGAGACGCTCTGGCTGCGGAAGGATTCACAGATATTGATCTGGGTACTGTATCATGGATTCAAGCCCACAATGCACCACAGTACAGGCCTGCTGCTCAGTCAAACCACAACAGGACTGAATCAATATCAATATTAGGGGTGGGAGGAAAACAATGATTCTCCAACGCATTCTGAAAGTTTCAGAATCGATTGTAAGTTTAGTTTTTATGGCATTATTATATACTCTGCTTACTTTTAATTCCACACAGAAACACAAAACCCCCCGAACCATCCATTAAATAGTCTTCCATAACGATAAAAAATGTTGAAGCGAATTACAAAGGTGTT
This sequence comes from Abramis brama, assembly GCA_022829085.1. Taxonomy (NCBI): domain Eukaryota; kingdom Metazoa; phylum Chordata; class Actinopteri; order Cypriniformes; family Leuciscidae; genus Abramis; species Abramis brama. The sequence continues at coordinate 45,274,202 of CM040771.1, read as the reverse complement.
TCTCAACCACTGTGTGGAAAATTATCACATGGCAAAAAATAAAATAACTTAATTTAATTAAATGCTACAAAACAGAATATATCGCTTTCAGGCAGAAACCGTGTATCTCTATATTTAGTTTTATTTTAAAAAATCAATGCTATTGGCCATCCTTTACCTCTGTCTGTGGGTTTTACAAATATTCAAGCAATGAAAAGCAGTTAAAAGAGCTTGTGACTAAACCTAGTGACTCCATTGGCTCCTCAAACCGTCAGTCAAATCTCATAACTCCACCAATATGAAGAATTGTAATAATTAATAAGATAGGATTGGGATCGGATTGTGACTCCCAGAATCGGATCGGATTGCGAAGTGCCTAAAGATTACCACCGCTAATCAATATTATCATTATCATGCCAAAAATTTAAGTCGTTTTATGTATTTATTTGACTTAATCCTATTGTTTTTTTTAGTTGCATTGGTCATAATTATTTTTTTGTTCTTAAACTTGTTAGTGTTGACTTGAAAAACTTCTTCAAGCAATGTTTTCTATTACTTCACTGATAAATAAAGGCCACGCGCTATTATTTTAAAATGATATACTCTACCGTTTAAAAGTTTTATTATGAATTTAATTTTTTTCTACTTTTATTCAGCAAGGATGCATTAAATGATCAAACATAATGATATTTATAATGTTACAAAAGATTTCTATTGCAAACTCCTGTTCTTTTGAACTCTATACATCGAAGAATCCTGAATATATTTGGTTTCCACACAAATATGAAGCAGCACGACTGTTTTCAACTGATAATAACGAGAGCAGCAAATCAGTATTTGAATGATTTCTGAAGGATCATGTGACACTGAAGATGCTGAAAATACTGCTTTGATCACAGGAATAAATTACATTTTTAACATATATTCCAATAGAAAACCGCCATTTTGAATTATAATATTTCACTTTTTAACTTTTTTATGGTATTATTGTACATGTTAAATGGAGTTTGTTCAGTAGCACATTAGCTTTACTGTAGTATTGGAATTGGTGTCAACAACTGAAATACAACTTGTGTCAGCATCCTCACAGATGTCTTTCTCTCTCTCTCTCTCTCTCTCTCAGACACACTGTTTGCGGTGTTGGAGAGAGATACTCTGGGCGTACGAGAGGTGCGTTTGTTCGTAGCGGCGGTTCGCTGGGCGGAGGCCGAAACGCATCGACAGCAGCTTCAGCCCACGCCGGAGAACAAGAGACGTGTGCTGGGAAAAGCCCTCAGTCTCATCCGCTTCCCTCTCATGACGATCGAGGAGTTCGCCGCAGGTCTCCATCCGTTCTCGCTTTCTTTTGTATCAGGTTTTGATGGCTTTAGGGTTTATAGGGGTAAAGACAGTTTTTATTTTTTTTATTTAAGTCCTGGAAAACCCTTGAAAACAGCCGTATTTATGAAAAGGTACTTGAAAAGCACTTGAATTATTGAAAGACAAAATATGTGAAATTAGTGTTTAATTTTATTGATAAAACAATCTTTTCGCTCAAACACTGCAGCCCGGCTGATATAGATATAGAGGCATTTCGCATGGCCATGAGTGTGATATTGCTCATAAATATCCAGGTATATGATACAGATTTCATTTTTCAGGTCAATCATATATTCATGAGGGGGGAAATCAGTTTGAATAAGAAAAACAATATATTTGTCATAGAATCCTTTTTAAATAAAGTTACCACAGTCATTGCATCCGCTGCACTTTATTTGTAGCATTTTTTTTTATTATTTTAGTTTATCTATTTACCTTTTTTAGAATTTGAAAGATGATAAAGATATTGTTTGATAAGTGAGATGTCTGATTGAAGTCCTTGAAAACCAAAAAAGTAGTGCTTGAAAAGTCCTTGAATTTCATTTTACAGTATCGGTACGAACCCTGTGAGCGTGTGTGTGTTTCACTCAGGTCCTGCTCAGTCAGCCATCCTGACGGACCGAGAGGTGGTGAGTCTCTTCCTGCACTTCACGGTGAACCCTAAACCCCGCGTGGAGTTCATCGACCGGCCGCGCTGCTGTCTGCGGGGGAAGGAGTGCAGCATCACGCGCTTCGGGCAGGTGGAGAGCCGCTGGGGCTACAGCGGGACCAGCGACCGCATCCGGTGAGCGGAAGAGACATTCTCACGAGCCGCGTTTCCATTACACTTCAAATTGCGCAAATTGAAAATACTCCCAATGGAAACACGACCGTTCGCAAAGACCCGCCCCCTTTAGTTACTGTTGCTATGTCCGACAAGCCACGCCGCTCTCACTCTACATCATGTTCTCACACAGTGAAACACACATCGCGGAGCAGAGAGGACACTGACAACACACTGAGACAGGACAGACCAGGGTACTTTTGATATGAAACAAAGTCTCACCTTTCAAATTTGGTAATTTTTTAAAAGAAATGTAAACAATGAATACGGTTTTGTGGCTCTTAAATGTGTCTGACAGATCGCTCAGTTAAAGCTGCTCGTGAACCGATCATCTCTCCCTATAGCATCAAATAAACATGAATGAACATCAGAAGGAATGTTGTTTTAACCGTGGAAAGACGTCAGTACACTCCGTTTTTCAAGTTCAAATCCTCCAACGTTAATCTACTAAAAAAATGGCGGATGGTGGATATTGATTGGTCAGATCGCCTGTCAATCAAACTCCCTGCTAAGGTTCGATTTCGCAAAAACTCCTATATGTCGCAAAAAACTTTTTCCGCTCGCATGAGGGGGTTTTTCAGGCTATTCGAAAAAGGAATATTTTCGCAAAACTGCAATGGAAACAGTTTTTGCGCATTTACAGTCACATGACGTCGATGACGCGGTGTGTTTGGACAGAAGAAGAGACAGAGTTCTTTATTAAACTCATAAAAGACAAAAGTATCACGATAATACTGGATTCTAAACCACAAAGAAATGCCACAATTTATCAAGACCTTGAGGCAGAAATGAGGGAGAAACTCCTCATATGTGCCGCTCAACAGTATAAGGGTCTTTCCTTGTTATTAATGCTTGGATAACACACATACGTCTCCTTCCATTAATAATAATGGCCAGTGCGGTGGCTGGGATATACATAAACCTACCGCCATCTGTTGCCATGATTTCTGGAATGATTTATCGGGAGAGGAAAGAACTGTGTTTTAGCCGTATAACATCAGTTAATGGAATCGCCGTCATTTCGCAATGGTTTTATATCGACATTTAGAAAATTTCGCAAAAGTTTTGTGCAAATCTGTAATGGAAACGCTGTGGCTACAGTCACCGCCCGTGTGAAGTGCACTAACTCAATGACCGTGTTTGCAGGTTCTCTGTAAATCGCAGGATATTTATTGTGGGTTTCGGGCTTTATGGATCCATACACGGGCCTACAGACTATCAGGTCAACATACAGGTACGTCTGTCCAACAGATCGTGTTTTCTCATCAATGCAAGTTCATTTAAAGTGTCATTCATATATTTGTTGTAATTTTGTGTTTTTTACACCATTTTTTTTAATATTTTATATATATTAACAATATTTAAAAATGTATTTTATTTGAATAAATATTAATTGGTATTTCAGTTTTATTATTTCAGTAGAAGTTAAACTAAAGGAAAATGAGAAATGTTTCATTTCTTTAATATTTTATTCCAGTTAATAGTGTTTCCAAACTTGTCATTTCACTGTTATTTTAGGATCATTGAGATGTAATTATAGTTTCTATTAATTAATATAAATATGTATAAAATCAAATGTGTTGTAATTTTGTGTTTTTGTCAGTACATTATATTTTTAAATGTATTTTATTTATTTTTAGAAAAATGTATTATTTTAGTTTTATTTATTTTAGTAGAAGATAAACTAAATGAAAATGAGAAATGTTTTAAAAAGTTTTTTTAAAATATTTGATTTCAGTTTATAAACTGTTTCCAAACTTGTAATTTCTGTAATTAATAAAGATTTTATTAATAATTTGAATTAGGTCCACTATATATATATATAGTCATGACCTGGCTCTAAAGCCATGACAAAAATAGAAGGACGCAGTTTTAAACCACAAAAATGACATTTATTAACTAAACAAAAACACAGATACAACAACTAACATAACATAATACAACCATGAAGTGTGAAAATCAGTAAGGTCAGTAGAATGAGGTGCATGTTTGGATGAATGGAATGTATACTGTTGCGTGTTGCATGAACAAAGCAATTAGTGCACAGGAGAGAAGGGCTGTACTGGAACAAAGAGAGTGGTAGGTTTATGAAGGCGTGAAACACCTGGGCCCAGGTGTCCCCAATCTCACTGACAAGCAATAGCCACGCCCCCTGCAACACAGAACAAACCAGACACAAGGAAACAGGCCAGACCAACAGGCCATCACAATATATATATATATTTATATTATATTTTAAAAATATATTTTTAAATACATTTTATTTTGTTTAAAAAAGGTAAATATAAATTATTATTTCAGTTTTAGTTATATTTATTTTATTACAAGTTAAACTAAAAATGAGAAATGTTTAATTTTTTTAATATTTTATTTCAGTTAACAAAGTAATAAAAAAACCTTTATCATGAATTTAGTTTTGGTTAACTGATAGTAACAGTGCTGTTCAGTTGATCGTAACAGATAGTTTTGCACGTCATTGGTTGCACCAGATGTTGACGTCAGGCCGCTCTAACAAACAGTGTTTGAAAGTGTTACATTGTTAAGAAAGTCAAACTTTTATAGATCTACATTATTGCCTTTGGCTCACTCTTAAATGAGACTTCAGGGTCATTCAGGGTTTACGTTTTATCAGTGCATGTATTCCCTGTAAACCGAACCCATGATCTTAGAGTTTCCAGTGGCCTTATCTACTGTTCGAGTTACCAGAATAACTAGTTTATGGTGGGAAAGTATTTTAACTCCAAAAATACCCACTTGATCATTAACAGAACTATTCTAAGAGTAAATGCTGCTTGTAAGTGCTTGTGTGCTTCACAGATCCTGATTGACTGAGTTTCTTTCAGATCATCCACACAGACAGCAACACGGTCCTGGGTCAGAACGACACCGGCTTCAGCTGTGACGGGTCGGCCAACACGTTCAGGGTCATGTTCAAGGAACCGGTGGAGGTTCTGCCCAATGTTAATTACACAGCCTGTGCTACATTAAAGGTGAGGTTGTGTGTTTATCAGTTAATCTGCTTAAACTAACAGTCTGATTTCATCCACACCAAGACATTTGTTATTCTGGTTCCCTTTTCTTTCCATTTCCTTCTTGCCTGAAACGAGTCGTCAGTAATTCAGTCTCACTTCCTGCTGAACCTGTGTAGGTTTGTAACTAATTAGCATAATGCCAGCCTCTGGTCTTGATTGGCTGAACAGCGTCTCTTAGCTCCGCCCTCAAACACTATAGTGTATCTGAGACGGGAAGAGTTTGTGTTGTTCATGTGGAGAAGACGCTGTTTTCTGCTGACAAAGCAAATCCACTTTGATGAGATTAATACGGTTAAAACTCACGCCATCGTTACTGTTCGTATCACTGAGTATCAAGAGCTGAGATTCAGATATGATAATGAGCGTTTGATTTCGACCAATCACAGCAGACTGGGCCATCTGACCAATCAGAGCAGAGCAGCTCTCAGAGAGGCGGGGTTTAGAGAGACTGAATTTTCGAACGAACCGTTTCAGACACAGAAAAGAGCTGATGCTGCAATGGAGATTATGAAGAAAATTAGTGTTTTTTGACCTTGAATGCATGTAAACCAGTTGTAGGAGAAAACAATACTACATTAGGCACTTTTAAAATGGCACTGCTAATGTACATTTATTAAATATGGACTTTTTCATGACTTATAAAACGAGTTCTGAAGATCAGCTTGATGTGCAGTGAATCTGTCTGTGTTTGTAACGTTCCTCTCTCTCCTCTCGAAGGGTCCGGATTCGCACTACGGCACTAAAGGCATGAGGAAGGTCACGCACGAGTCGTCCGGCACCGGCACCAAAACCTGCTTCACGTTCTGCTACGCCGCGGGCAACAACAACGGCACGTCCGTAGAGGACGGCCAGATCCCAGAAGTCATCTTCTACACGTAGTTAGAAGATTCGATTGGCACATAATATTGCACTTGACCGTAACACTGACAGTACGTAACTGTTACAGAAAGAACGTTTGTCTTCAGGAGCTTCTGTGTTTAATAGCTGACTTTGGAGGGCTTATATTTACACTGACTGTTAACAGCAAGTGAATTACTCACCCATGACTGACTGAGATGTAACAAATGTATCTTTATTTTTGTGTATCGGATTTTGCATCAGTCGATCTGGGTTGCGATTAAAAAATCTTGCCAAAAAAGCACCTCATAATGTTTTAGAGCTTTACATTTAACTCCATTATACAGGGAAAAATGACTTGATGTGTATGCAACTGATTCGTGGTTATTCAGCCCTACAGAAGTAATTACTGTACATATTTTTGTCACTGAGTTTGGACTGAAATGGTCTTTTAGATTATTATTTGAAAAAAGCTAATTATATCAAATCAATCAGTTTCCATGTTGGAGTAGTTCCTGCGTTGAGCTTTTGGTCTAGCAGTGTGATTGTAGACCAGAAGTCTTTGGGAACTTCTTTTCTTTTGTGCCAAGGTTTCCTTAGATACATTCAGCACTTAATTGAACTAGTGGGTGAAAGTCCATTCAGGAACACAGTATTTATTTACAGGATGAGCCTCAGTCTGATGTTTCTTGATTGTAGATGGGTCGGTTATATTGGGTCTTTGTATGACTGATCATGTCCAATAAAGTTTAATCATTCTTTACTTTTGAATGTTTTTGTCCACTTGTTTTTAAGGACTTCAGACTGTATTTAATGTTGACACATTAACAGTAATGTTTAACATCCTCATTAACATCCTCATTAGTTGAGGAGTTTCAGCGACTGAATATACAAAAAGGAAAATTCTAGCTTTATATTCTTATCATTTGTTTAGAATAAGAAATACATAAAATACTTCTTTAAAAATTAAAATAAATAAAAATTAAAACATTAAAATAGGCTCATTCTCTGTTTTTGTCAAGTTTATTTATTTATTGCTTTATGGAATAAAATTGCTTCAAAGCAGCTTTAAAGAAAAATCAACGTGAGCCAGACAGCCAGTGTTATTTTAGTATAATTGAGTTCCCTTTCAGTTCGGTCACGTTCGACGTAGTTGGACGTACCGTACTGATTGGGATCACGCTTAGTGAGCCTGTCATCTTCGAAAATAGATAAAACGAGCCAATGCACATTGGCGTGAGAGATTTGCATCTCGCGCTCCGCCCCGTAGTGCGGGTATAAACAAGGAAGCGGGTGCACGCCCCACTTGTCTTTCGCTTCTGAGCCGATCGGTCTTCACGTCTATGTCTCTGAAGAATGTTGATATAAAATTCAATGAGCGAGTGTGTTGGTGATCCACCTGTCAGTGTTGCCACGATCATTCCCCTGTGTGTTCCGGCACTTGTGTGAGTCCCATTTCCTGAAAGAGCAACACAGGTGAGTTTGTGTCTTTTTCAAGATGTCATTCCACCCGTGCGTTTCTGGATGCGGTCATTCCCTGTCCCCATCTGACGGTCACAATAGTTGTATCACGTGTTTGGGCATTCAGCACGCTGAAGCAGCTTTTGTGGATAGTTCATGTTCCCATCGCGGTGCTAAGATCGAGACTCGCCTTCATGCGTGAAGGTGGAGTCCCCATTACCATGCGCCGTTCTAAGGCGTTGTGTGGGATGGGTGATCTGAGGATCATAGTGACGGCTTCCCCACTCGGTAACCAATCCCTGTGGGCCCCTCAGTCCTCTACCACACCGCAGCCGGCGGAGCTCCCCGTTGAGCGCGCTGGTCCCTCTGTAATGGACGACCAGCCTTTTAATTTGGGGCCCCTCCAGAGGACAGGATGTCGATTGCAACATTGGAGGGTGAGCTGAGCTCTGGAGATGATGACTCGGAGCGTTACCCCCTCCGGGGAGAGTCCAGAGATGTCAGCTATGCTGAAACAGGTCGCCAAGGCAGTCAGGCTCGCGTAGAATCCTCCACTGTGTCCCGAACCGTCTCGGTTGGATGATTGGTTTCTCGGGGTGGGCCAGGCTGGTTCTCAGCCCGCCACCCCAGTGCCTTTCTTTCCCGAAGTGCATGAAGAGCTTACCAGGTCGTGGACGGCACCTTTCTCTGCCAGAAACTGCCTGAGTAGCTCCTCCCCCCTCACTACCCTCAATGGAGGAGCGGTGAAGGGTTACGAGGCTGTCCCTCCAGTGGAGCGTTCTGTCGTGATGCACCTGTGTCCGACGACTGCTACCTCTTGGAAGGGGATCCTTGTCTCCCATCTAAAGCCTTTGAGTTCTCGTCTGTTCTCATGGGCAAGGCTTACAAAGCCTGGTCCACCAGCCCAAGGCACTCATGGACACGCACAAGAGTAGCCCAGACTGTGCGCCCATAGGTGAGCTCCGCACCACAACCGACCTCGCCCTTCAGGGACACGAGCGTTGCGACCTTAGTGGTCCAGGAGCACCATATCTGGCTCAACCTGGCCGATATGAGGAATGCGGACAAGGTTCGCTTCCTGGACTCCCTCATTTCCCAGGCTGGGCTGTTCGGCGACGCGGTGGAAAACTGCGTCCAACAGTTCTCTCTAGCCCAGGTGCAGAAGGAGGTCATCTGGCATATCCTGCCTCGGCGGCCCACTGCTGCCTCCACCCCTCCGCCGGTGGCAGATCCTCCGCCTGCTCGTTGCCGAGGGCGTCCTCCTGCCGCCGCCTCTGCTCCCACTAGGCCACCGCAGCAGGCTCCAACCAGCCTCCAACCACGCACAGCCCCTCAGCGTGGAGCCGCCCTTAGGCAGGCCACCCAGCCTGTCTCAGATGCTGCCAAGCCAGGTGGCAAGCGTAAGAAAAACCGTCCCTGTGACAGTTCCTCCAGCCTATATGAAGACCGGCTACAGCCCGTACTTCATTGTACCCAAGAAAGGTGGTGAGTTACGGCCAATCTTGGACCTGCGAGTCTTGAATCGGGCCCTTCACAACCTTCCGTTCAAGATGTTTATGCAGAAACGCATTTTCGAATGCATCAATCTCTGAGATTGGTTCGCAGCGACCAACCTGAAGGACGCGTACTTTCATGTCTCCATCCTGCCGCGACACAGGCCATTCCTGCACTTTGCGTTCGAGGGTCAAGCGTATCAGTACAATGTCCTACCCTTTCGGGCTGGCCCTGTTGCCCTGCGTATTTACGAAGGTCGCGGAGATGGCCATTGATCCCATGAGAGAGCGTGGTGTTCGTGTCCTCAACTATCTCGACGACTGGCTGATACTAAGTCAGTCTCGGGAGCAGTTGTGCAACCACAGGGAATTGTTGCTCCAACATATCAGCCAGTTGGGTCTTCGGGTCAACTGGGAAAAGAGCAAACTCGCCCCCGTGCAGAGGATCTTTATTATTGGTATGGAGCTAGACTCAGTCCAACAGACGGCATGCCTCACATCTCCAATCCTAATCAAACTCACCTGAAGCAACCAATTAACGTCTTCAGGATCACTTGAAAATTAAAGGCAGGTGTGTTTGATTAGGGTTGGAGATGAACTGTGCAGGACAGTCGATTGGCAGGAGCAGGGTTGGGTACCCCTGCCCTAGAACAAGTGTCCAGGTATGCTGTGGTCTCCACAGATGCCTCCAACACCGGCTGGGGGGCCACATACAACGGGCATGCAGTAGCAGGGATCTGGACGGGCCCCCAACTGCATTGGCACATCAACTGCCTCGAGTTGCTAGCAGTACACCTTGCTTTGAGATGCCTCAAAATGCCGCTGCTCGGCAAGCATATACTGGTCTGTACGGACAACACTGCGACCGTTGCATACATCAACCATCAAGGTGGTCTACGCTCCCGTTGCATGTTGCAACTCGCCCGCCACCTCCTCCTATGAAGTCAGAAGCATCTGAGGTTGCTTCGTGCCACTTATATTCCCGGCCTGCTCAATCATGCCGCCGACGAGCTCTCACGACAGCCTGTGGCGCAGGGAGAGTGGCGACTCCATCCCCAGGTGGTCCAGCTGATATGGGACCACTTCAGAGCCGCACAGGTAGACCTGTTTGCCCCTCCGGACTCGTCCTACTGCCAGTTGTTTTATTCCCTGACCGAGGGGCCCCTCGGCAAGGATGCACTGACACACAGCTGGCCCCGGGGCCTGCGCAAGTATACGTTCCCCCCAGTGAGCCTTCTCGCACAGACACTGTGCAAAGTCAGGGAGGACGAGGAGCAGGTCTTGCTAGTTGCTAGTTGCCCCAGAACTCATGCTCTTCACGACAGCCCCTCCCTGCTGCATTCCTCTGAGGAAGGACCTGCTTTCTCAGGGCACCATATGGCACTTGCGTCCAGACCTCTGGAAACTCCATGTCTGGTCTCTGGATGCGAACCGAAGGACTTAGGTGATCTACTACAAGCAGTCGTAGTCACCATCAAAGGCGGTCTCCCTCCACGCTCAAAGTGTATGTTTCGGTGCAGTAGATGGAAAATCCTTGGGTAAGCACGACCTGATCATCAGGTTCCTGAGGGGCACGAGGAGATTAAATATGAAAATATGACTTTTAATGTATATAATTATCGACTGCAGGGAGACTAAATAATCTTTTAATGCGACTGTAAATATTTATTTTTTTACTATGATATCTGTTCATTGTGGGATTAAGAGTAGTTTATAGGTTTAAGTTTGCCAGGTGAACCCACCTTTTAAAATATCTGAATTTAAAGATTAGCACTTTTGAAAATTTTGCTGACATCATATTTTTGTGCATGTGTAAAATAATCTTGAACATCACCTTTGCACCCTACACGTACACCTACAGCTAGACCCGCTCATGTGTGCCACTGTTCTGAAGCACCTGTATGTAAGTCCAGTCAAAGATAAGATAAGATAAACACTAGGCTACTGGAGTGCTGGTAAACCTACATTTACTCTGGAACTCGACAGTGTGAATTAAAATGGACTTAAGTAAGCATTTATTATTTAAAAAATGTATCATCTTTTCCTTGTTAATTCATAGTAAATATGACTTTTAATCAAACTCGACGTGTTTAGCCTACTGTTTCTGTGAGACATTGCTACTGATTTCACTTTCATATTGGTCTATACAGCTAAATACATTTTAAGACAATTAGGGCTTGCTTTGTTCTCCATATAGTCGTTTCCTATACATATGGCTTGTCATGGATTGCGTTTTAGGTTAATTTGCAGAATACAGCCATGTATTTTAAAGTGCGTGGCTGTGCAATTACGCTTGTACCAGGAGTGTGCGTGCACGCGCAAGAGAGAGATTTATTCATTAATTTAGTTTGCCTTTTATATGTTTCATATTTTTAAAGGAGATAGAATTACTGAAAACGTTATTTTTTGCAACAAATAGCAATTTAGCCCTGAGTTTTGATAACGGAAATCCCTTTACCTAATCAACAGAAAAAAAGAAAAGAAAAAATACAAAAAAAGAAAAGAAAAAGAAACTGCAAACATCTCATCTTGAATATAATCTTAAACATCAGCTTTACACCTATAGACACGTCTCATGTTTGTCGCTGTTCTGAAGCACCAGGGAGTGAGTCCCGTCAAAACACTTGTACATTACAAGTAAAAACTACTAGACTGCTGGAGGATCTATATTTTATTTAGAGCTCCAACTAAGGCAAAAATATTTGTAAGATTAGACATTTGTAAGATTAGAAGCTGTATGTATAAAAGAAGAAATGTCAACATGTTCACAGTTTTTGAGAAACACTTTTACTGCTTTCATATTGGTCAGTACAGATAAGATTTTGGATCTGTTTATGCCAATTTAGGCTGTTTTTTTTTTCTTCATAAAGTCTTTTATAAATGTAAGTAGTCAAAAATGGTCTTTTTTGGCTTTCTTTCCATCTAGTGAATGTAATACAGTCAAGAATTTCCTGGTGCTAATAGCCACCAGTGCATTGATAATGCTTTCCGTGGTGAGAACACGCACAAGAGAGAGATTTATTCATTGGTTTAAACTTTAAAGGGACAATTTAATTTCAGTAACTCCTTTTTCACAAAGAAAGATTATTTTTAGAAGATTTAAGATGTCACCCACCTTAAGAAGTGTGTTTGTTCTGTATTTGTTGCAGGTGACGCCCAACGTCTCTCAGAGCTCAGGATTGTGTTGATGGGATATAGAAGAGCTGGTAAGAGTTCAGCTGGAAACACCATCCTGGGCAGAGAGGAGTTTGACTTGAAGAAATCTGCTCAGTGTGTGAAGAGACATGGAGAAGTAACAGACAGACACATCACTGTCATTGAAGCTCCAGGATGGAGTAATTTCTTTGTAGAGTTCAGTCCTGAGTTACTGAAAGAGGAGATTTTGCTCAGTGTGTCTCTGTGTCCTCCAGGACCACACGCTGTACTACTGATCATACGTGTGGACAGTAGATTTAAAGAGAATAAGAGAAAAGCATTGCAGGAGCATCTGGATCTTCTCAGTGAGAGAGTCTGGAGTCACACTATAGTGCTGTTCACTCATGGAGACTCTCTGTTAGACACATCTATAGAGCAGCACATTGAGAGTGAAGGGCCGGATCTCCAGTGGCTGCTGGACAAATGTGGGAACAGGTTTCATGTTCTCAACAATCACAACAGGAGAGACGACACTCAGATCAAGGAGCTGCTGGAGAAGATTGAGGAGACAGTGGCACAAAACAACGGCTGCCATTTTGAAATAGACAGAAAGATTTTACAGGAGATGAAAGAGAGAAGAAGAGCAGAGGAAGAGAGAGCAGAAGAACGAATGAAGAGGATGCAAAAAAGGAGAGAAAACATCAGATCACAGATGAGTGAGTCCAGATACTTTATAGTGCAGATACACACTGAGTATATTACGTACATCATGAAAATGTAACACTCACAGCAATAATAGCAAGAAACTTCTTGTCATTAACCGCTATTTGTAGAGGCATTCCCAATAGATGGGTTCAAAGCAGCTCACAGTGACGGCCCCTAAAATCTGTTACTGAAGGAAGATAAGCACATTAATTTCTTCAACAATCCTGTTCTTCATGTGTGCTTCTGATAACGGAAATCCCTTTACCTAATCCATAGAAAACAATACAAAAGAAAAAGAAAAGAAAACTGCAAACATCTCTTTTTGAATATAATCTTAAACATCAGCTTTACACCTATAGGCACGCCTCATGTTTGTTGCTGTTCTGAAGCGCCAGGAAGTGAGAGTTCTTTTATAAATATAAGCAGTCAAAACTTTTCTTTTTTGGCTTTCTTTCCATCTAGTAAATTAATGTAAATAAATGCAATACAGTTGTAAGCCCGTCTAGATCGGTCCAATGGCGGTATCCGATAGAACGGTTGAAGGTCTCTGCGTGTTTCTGTCTTTCTTTTTACACAACACAAGATTAAATGAAATACATTTTCTCATATGTATTACCTCGTTATTTCATCTAACTCCATAAATGAAAAAGGTTTTAATGATATATCCGAACATCATTAAATGTGAGCGAATGTTTGCTTATTCCTTTTAACTCTTTACTTATATTTTACCCGTTCATATTAGGAAGCTATGTCGCTTAGAGGTCCTCACGCCTTGTTTAACGCGGGTCTCACGATCACAAGCTCGCCAGCTTCGGTCACTAAACAGAGGTAATTGGCTATATACCTGAGATCGGTCGCATTCACGCTTACACAATCCAAGATACTTTGGTATAGCCCCCATGGTTTCACATACACTTGAATTTAAAGTAACGTTTACTTCAGTAGAGGTATGGCCACTACTAGATATAAGTCGACCAATATTACTTATCTTATAATAGCTTTGGATTGGCCATGCCGCGGTTTCCCACTGTAGGATTACAAATTTAAGAATATGTTTTAGATCTGCTGATCCTACTTCCTTACATAACATCACATAAAAAACTAAGGTGAACTATACTGTATTGGGCATTCAAGGTGAACATGAGGGCATCCATTTACTGATTAGATTTAATATAGTATCCTTTGAAGGGGTTTTGTTAGTCTTTGATCTTCCTACTGAGAGTTGAACTGTGTGTGAATGTTACATAGTCTTAGTTCTCGTGACCATGTGTTGTTTATACAATTTGGAGGGTACCATTATCTCAGTTGGGGGTAATTGCTCCTATTGTCTTCATCCCTAAGGCTGTGTGTAAGGTCAGCACCTTTAAGGACAGCCCACTGAATTGCCTATAAGACACCATGAAAAGTTATGTACTTTAGATTTTGTTGGACGAACCGCAGCCACGCTCAATAAAGAAGAACTTCTGTTTGAACGCGATCCCAAAGTCTCCTGGTCTGCTTTGAAGAAGGAAAAAGTTCCAAACAATTTGGTGCCGTGACCCGGATAGAGTTCCAGCTTCTTCACCTGAATCCAGATTGAAACAGAAAGCTCAACAAAGATCTGCTTTCCAGACTGCATGTTTTGGAATCCAGAGCGAAACTTTTCTGATTGAGTTCCAGACGAAATTTTTCTGTACAACTAACGATTCGGTGAGTTTCACTCTATTCAAAGAACCGATGCAGACCAGTACAAATTTGTTTTCCTCTGTGCCAACAGAGAAGTAGTTAACAAACAGCTGCAGGGTTTTGTTAACTAAGTTATCCTCTAAAGTTGTCTTTTAGAGATGAAATTTATCCTCTGTTTTTTCAGGCAGGGAAGATTAGCGTAAAGTGCTAGTAATTTGTGTTATCCTTTGCTCTGGGTTGATCTGTGTTAACGTGTACCCTCTGTTGATCAGAGAAGTTTTAGTGTTTGTTTGTGTGGTAACAAAGTAACTCACAAAATGGTTAGAAGGAATGCTAGGCTGATTCCCACAACTGAGAAAGCTGGACTAGCTACACCTTTATGGACAGACAGTGAATTCAAGTCTTTGTTAGGAGAATGCATGGACTCCATAGTGACCGAGTCTGTCAAATTGAATTTGACAAAGAAATTTGGCATTCATCCAGACAAAGTATGGTCAATTGAAGATAGTAAAAAGATACTAGTAGAAAGTATTCGCAAGAACAATGTGAAAGCCATTATCTGTTGTCACAGAGACTTTAGCTTATCCATTGCACAAGAACAAGCTCAGTGTATTGCTAAGTTAAAAGAACAGAACAAACAATTGCAAACTCAAGTGTCCTCTCTCAAGCAAAAGGGGGGCCATACGGCCTCATCAAAATGTGATTTAGAAAACCAACAGTCAGATGAAAGCTATCCTGATTTACAGTCTTTTGGCAGAATAGAGGACAATGTCAATGTAAATGCAGTTGAAGTGTATGGAGCAAGACAAAAGGCTCAGAATAGGGAAAAAGGGGTTTATCCAGTTCCATCTGCAACCCCCATACAAGCAGTCAAAACATCTTTAGGTCCTAAAGATATTGAGAGACTTGTTGAAAGTCTGCCATCAGTCTGCACAAATTTTTCTGAATTTAGAAGAGCATTGATCAGTAAAATGCGTCTCTATGACATGTCGTTGGCAGAAGTTACACAGCTGGTATCACAAATTCTAACTGAATCTGAATTCAACAGTTTTGAGTCTGCTGTTACGTCTGAACTACAACATGCCAGTAAAGGCGATTTGAGAGAAGGTGTTTTGAAAATCCTAAATAATATCTTAGGACCAAAAATAAATTGGTCTAGAGTTACTAGCTGTGTACAAAAGAAAGAAGAAACTGTGAGTGAATATACTGAGAGGTTCTGTCAGGCAGCCGTAACTTACAGTGGAATAGTGGATGATTCCGAAAGTGTGCTAGCAGACAAAGGAGCTCTAATCCGAATTTGGGCAGATGGTCTTGTAGCTGAGTACAGAACAGCCTTGCCATTCCTTGATATTACGTGGGCTAACAGAACTCTCAGAAGTAACCTAGAATGTTTAGCTATTTGGGAAAGAGATTCTGATGTTAAAGAGAGAGTAAGAATTGCAGCAGTTTCTTTTAAGGTCAACTCAGAGAAGCAAAAGAAACGCAAATGTCCTAAGAGAGAGGGCAGCTGTTATTACTGTGGTAAGCATGGACATTGGGGAAAGGAGTGTAGAAAAAACAAAAAGAACTTTAGAGAAGTTAACAATGTTACTCAGCTTCTACTCAGTTTGCTTGCTACTCTGAAGCAGCCCCTCCCCTCGTCATTAAACTCATGGGGCAACTTGATAAGGTGTTAACCATTTGGGTTGTGAGTGCTTAATTTCCCCAGAAACAACAACAAAGATGAAAGACTGATTTTTGTTTAATAGAACAAAAGGAAAGTGACTGTCTCAGCTTTCCCTTGGGGAACCCTGTGAGTAAACTCACAGCCTGAAATGTTATACCACAGAAATATTCCAGTCAGACCACCATCCTCTATTATGATGTCTATTATGACTGATGTTTTACTGGAGAATGGAAATGTGCCAATTTTCTCACACACTGTACAGTGTGTACGCCACCTACAGGGACAGAATAGGACACACAGACCAGTTGAGGAGCCCAGGAAAGAAACTGAAGTGCAACAGGCCTCGGGGACAAAACCTTGTGGTGAAGATTTCCTCATTCCCCCTCTTATCCCCACCTCACTGGTCCATAGGGGTCAAATCAATTAAGAATTAGGGAAAGAATGAAACAACAACAGCAGACTCTGAAAACAATACAACCCTAGTATTTGAACAAATACTGCTCTGTCGTCTTTTGTTTTCTTTCTTCCTCTGTGCAGATACCATTTGATGGCTGTTCCTGGGATCCATATGCAACGACCGTCTCACCTGCATATGAAGCCACAACCTCAAGAAGACAACTAGACCCACTGCTGTACGAACTATCGCAAAAGAAAAAGAAAAATACACAACGCAGAGACTCACCTACGGGAACTTCAGTCATCCATCAGAGAACTTGAACAAAATACAACAAGACATTCTTGATCTTTCAACAAAATTACACCAGATGACTGAAGATAACTTTTCATGGTTCGGAAACCTGTTAGTATCAAATGTGTCAACCACGTCCAGCACAAGGAAATAACAGTTTCAACCAGAAAAGACTATTACTCGTAAGGACTTCACGGACCCTAATTGCATATGTGTTTCTGTGTCAGCATGCAATTACAGAAAATCAACACAGAACATGCTATGTGCCTGTAACTATCACACGTTACAAGAATGAACTTGCTATGTGCCTGTAACGATCACAAGTTACAAGAATGAACTTTTAAGTGTCTAAATTTGTATTTTGTGAGAGTTTTTTACAACTCTCAAAGAGGGGACTGTAGGATTACAAATTTAAGAATATGTTTTAGATCTGCTGATCCTACTTCCTTACATAACATCACATAAAAAACTAAGGTGAACTATACTGTATTGGGCATTCAAGGTGAACATGAGGGCATCCATTTACTGATTAGATTTAATATAGTATCCTTTGAAGGGGTTTTGTTAGTCTTTGATCTTCCTACTGAGAGTTGAACTGTGTGAGAATGTTACATAGTCTTAGCTATGAAATTAATTCATTAATTTAGCCTAATTATTTAAATAAATAAAAAAAAACTTTCTGAAAATATTATTCTGAAGCTATTTGGAATTTAGTCT
This sequence comes from Abramis brama, assembly GCA_022829085.1. Taxonomy (NCBI): domain Eukaryota; kingdom Metazoa; phylum Chordata; class Actinopteri; order Cypriniformes; family Leuciscidae; genus Abramis; species Abramis brama. The sequence goes on along the minus strand of CM040771.1, from coordinate 45,256,642 downwards.
TGCTTAATCGGTGTGATCTGTTGTTTTGTCTGCAGATCATTGAAATTAAGCTATTTTCTTTTCTTCATAATTATTCTCCATCTGTTCAACCTTTGTAACCTGATAACCTTTGTTCAACTCTGATTTCAGAGTTTAATTAATGTGAGATACACTTAGATGTAATTTTTAATCAATAATGTGTAGTTTGACACCCATACAGATAAGGTGAACATTATTTCAGGAACCCCTTTTTCTCAAAGAGAAATTATTTAAGAAGATTTAAGATGTCACCCACCTTAAGAAGTGTGTTTGTTCTGTATTTGTTGCAGGTGACGCCCAACATCTCTCAGAGCTCAGGATTGTGTTGATGGGATGTAGAGAAGTTGGTAAGAGTTCAGCTGGAAACACCATCCTGGGCAGAGAGGAGTTTGACTTGAAGAAATCTGCTCAGTGTGTGAAGAGACATGGAGAAGTAGCAGACAGACACATCACTGTCATTGAAGCTCCAGGATGGTGGTGGAATAACTCTGTAGAGTTCAGTCCTGAGTTACTGAAACAGGAGATTTTGCTCAGTGTGTCTCTGTGTCCTCCAGGACCACACGCTGTACTACTGATCATACGTGTGGACACTAGATTTGAAGAGACTGAGAGAGAAGCATTGCAGGAGCATCTGGATCTTCTCAGTGAGAGAGTCTGGAGTCACACTATAGTGCTGTTCACTGGTGGAGACTCTCTGTTAGACACATCTATAGAGCAGCACATTGAGAGTGAAGGGCCGGATCTCCAGTGGCTGCTGGACAAATGTGGGAACAGGTTTCATGTTCTCAACAATCACAACAGGAGTGACGACACTCAGATCAAGGAGCTGCTGGAGAAGATTGAGGAGACAGTGGCACAAAACAACGGCTGTCATTTTGAAATAGACAGAAAGATTTTACAGGAGATGAAAGAGAGAAGAAGAGCAGAGGAAGAGAGAGCAGAAGAACGAATGAAGAGGATGCAAAAAAGGAGAGAAAACATCAGATCACAGATGAGTGAGTCCATATACTTTATAGTGCAGATACACACTGAGTATATTAAGTAAATCATGAAAATGTAACAGTCACAGCAATAATAGCAAGAAACTTCTCGCCATTAACCGCTATTTGTAGAGGCATTCCCAATAGATGGGTTCAAAGCAGCTCACAGTGACGGCCCCTAAAATCTGTTACTGAAGGAAATAAGTGCTTTCATTTCTTAAACAATCTTGTTCTTCATAGGGTGTGCTTCTGATAACGGAAATTAGTTTACCTAATTCATAGAAAACAATACAAAAAATAAATAAAAGAAAATTGCAAACATCTCATCTTGAATATAATCTTAAACATCAGCTTTACACCTATAGACACGCCTCATGTTTGTCGCTGTTCTGAAGCACCAGGAAGTGAGTCCCGTCAAACACTTTGAAAGTCCATTACAAGAAAAACTACTAGACTGCTGGAGGAACTATATTTTATTTGGAGCTCCAACTAAGGCAAAAATATGTCATGTAAAATGGACATTTGTAAGATTAGAAGCTATTTTTATGAAAGACAAAATGTCAACATGTTCACAGTTTTTTGTGAGACACTTTTACTGCTTTCATATTGGTCAATACAGATAAGATTTTGGATCTGTTCATGCCAATATAGGCTGTTTTTCCCCCATAAAGTTATTTTATAAATATAAGCAGTCAAAAATGGTATTTTTTGTCTTTCTTTCCATCTAGTAAATTAATGTAAATAAATGTAATACAGTTGTAAGCCCTTCTAGATCGGTCCAATGACGGGTGAAGGTCTCTGCGTGTTTCTGTCTTTCTTTCTTTTTTACGCAACACAAGATTAGATAAAATAAATTTTCTCAAATGTATTACCTCGTTATTTCATCTAACTCCATTAATGAAAAAGGTTTTAATGATATATCCGAACATCATTAAATGTGAGCGAATGTTTGCTTATTCCTTTTAACTCTTTACTTATATTTTACCCGTTCATATTAGGAAGCTATGTCGCTCAGAGGTCCTCACGCCTTGTTTAACGCGGGTCTCACGATCACAAGCTCGCCAGCTTCGGTCACTAAACAGAGGTAATTGGCTATATACCTGAGATCGGTCGCATTCACGCTTACACAATCAAAGATACTTTGGTATAGCCCCCATGGTTTCACATACACTTGAATTTAAAGTAACGTTTACTTCAGTAGAGGTATGGCCACTACTAGATATAAGTCGACCAATATTACTTATCTTATAATAGCTTTGGATTGGCCATGCCGTGGTTTCCCACGTACACTTATCTAAAGTAACATTAAATTAAAACAGAGGTAAGACACACAGATTTAGGTTGGTCAAGCAGCATTTTTGATGTTCTAGACGGAAATTCACTTCTTGTCTTTGCGTACACTTGAATTAATGCCAAATATTAGTCGTCACTAATCTAACGAAGACTTGCGGTAACATATGAATCTGTTTAATCTACTTGGGAAAACAATTTCTGAGTGAGTCAGAATAAATCAAATGTAACAATTTATTATGTCAGGTAAATGTATCATGCCAATTTCATTATCAGTTCAAAGATATTAAATACAAAACATAAAATGCTCTGGAATAAAGAGAAAAGATGCGAACCTGACATTAGAAAATACATGATACTGAGTGTCTCGGCCACACTCCGCATCACGGGCCAAACATGAATTCACAATGGGAATTTGCATTAGTTACCGTCCCAGACTTACTGGGGACAGAAGTTGGGAATGAGACCTTTGTACCAGTCGCATTGAGACATTTCAAGGGACCATATAGATTTTTGGGTGAATTGAGGTAGGGATGGGTGAAGGGAATGATGTGTAAATTGTGAGATGATCAACTCAAGTGTGATCGTGCCTCGAATGGGGATGGTAATATAGCAAGAGAATTCGAATGTTAATTTCCTTTGTTTTCTCAGAGAGAAACAGTTTCTCTTTCTCTTCCAGTTCTTCCAGTTTCTCCAGTCTTACACAGTCATGTATTTTCTGGTGCTAATAGTCACCAGTGCATTGATAATGCTTTCCCCGGTGAGAACACGCACAAAAGAGAGATTTCTTCATTGGTTTAGAGGAATAATTTAGCCTAATTATTTAAATAAAATAAAAAAACTTTCTGAAAACATTATTCTGAAGCTATTAGGAAATTAGTCTTGCTTAATCGGTGTGATCTGTTGTTTTGTCTGCAGATCATTGAAATTAAGCTATTTTCTTTTCTTCATAATTATTCTCCATCGATAACCTTTGTTCAACTCTGATTTCAGAGTTTAATTAATGTGAGATACACTTAGATGTCATTTTTAATCAATAATGTGTAGTTTGACACCCATACAGATAAGGTGAACGTTATTTCAGGAACCCCTTTTTCTCTAAGAGAAATTATTTAAGAAGATTTAAGATGTCACCCACCTTAAGAAGTGTGTTTGTTCTGTATTTGTTGCAGGTGACGCCCAACATCTCTCAGAGCTCAGGATTGTGTTGATGGGATATAGAAGAGCTGGTAAGAGTTCAGCTGGAAACACCATCCTGGGCAGAGAGGAGTTTGACTTGGAGAAATCTGCTTTGTGTGTGAAGAGACATGGAGAAGTAGCAGACAGACACATCACTGTCATTGAAGCTCCAGGATGGTGGAGTAATATCTCTGTAGAGTTCAGTCCTGAGTTACTGAAACAGGAGATTTTGCTCAGTGTGTCTCTGTGTCCTCCAGGACCACACGCTGTACTACTGATCATACGCGTGGACACTAGATTTAAAGAGACTGACAGAAAAGCATTGCAGGAGCATCTGGATCTTCTCAGTGAGAGAGTCTGGAGTCACACTATAGTGCTGTTCACTCATGGAGACTCTCTGTTAGACACATCTATAGAGCAGCACATTGAGAGTGAAGGGCCGGATCTCCAGCGGCTGCTGGACAAATGTGGGAACAGGTTTCATGTTCTCAACAATCACAACAGGAGTGACGACACTCAGATCAAGGAGCTGATGGAGAAGATTGAGGAGACAGTGGCACAAAACAACGGCTGTCATTTTGAAATAAACAGAAAGATTTTACAGGAGATGAAAGAGAGAAGAAGAGCTGAGGAAGAGAGAGCAGAAGAACGAATGAAGAGGATGCAAAAAAAGAGAGAAAACATCAGATCACAGATGAGTGAGTCCATATACTTTATAGTGCAGATACACACTGAGTATATTAAGTTAATCATGAAAATGTAACAGTCACAGCAATAATAGCAAGAAACTTCTTGTCATTAACCGCTATTTGTAGAGGCATTCCCAATAGATGGGTTCAAAGCAGCTCACAGTGATGGCCCCTAAAATCTGTTACTGAAGGAAATAAGTGCTTTCATTTCTTAAACAATCCTGTTCTTCATAGGGTGTGCTTTTGATAACGGAAATCGCTTTACCTAATCCATAAAAACAATACAAAAAATAAATAAAAGAAAACTGCAAACATCTTGTCTTGAATATAATCTTAAACATCAGCTTTACACCTATAGACACGCCTCATGTTTGTCGCTGTTCTGAAGCACCAGGAAGTGAGTCCCATCAAACACTTTGAAAGTACATTACAAGTAAAAACTACTAGACTGCTGGAGGAACTATATTTTATTTGGAGCTCCAACTAAGGCAAAAATATGTCATATAAAATGGACATTTGCAAGATTAGAAGCTATTTCTATGAAAGAAAAATGTCATCATGTTCACAGTTTTTGTGAGACACTTTTACTGCTTTCATATTGGTCAATACAGATAAGATTTTGGATTTGATTATGCCAATATAGGCAGTTTTTTTCATAAAGTCTTTTATAAATATAAGCAGTCACAAATGCTCTTTCTTGGCTTTCTTTCCATCTAAAAAATGAATGTAAATGTAAAACAGTCATGTATTTGCTGGTGCTAATAGCCACCAGTGCATTGATAATGCTTTCAATCCCAGGTGAGAACACACAAAAGAGAGAGATGTATTCATTGGTTTAGAGCAGTGTGATTAATCGCAATTTATCACATTTCCCCCAAACTTGTAATCATCAATATTTAATCGTAGAATCACTAATTAAATTAAATAACACACAAAAAAAGGGGGGAAAAAAGAAAAAAGTCCACACAAATTGGACAGAAAATAGCCTTATATTAAAATATTAAACATCAATATATCAATATATTATTCTTCATTCAGTTCTATACAACATACTCAGATTTAACAGATTTATTTTTTGACTAATTATCAAAATAAAGTACAGTCATACAAAGCTATTTTTACCAGAGCATTGTCACGATCTGGGTGTGGAAAGGAGAGCGAGGACTCAAATGCAGAGGTAGAATGTTTAATAAAAAATAGCAAATAAATCCAGGTACAAATGAAAACAAAACAGGCAAACAAGATAAACAGGTCTAAAGCAGGAACACGAGGAAACATAGATATAACGAACCAGCACTGGACTACAAACACAAGGACACTAAATAGGCGAGCAAACAAAGGAGGGTAACGAGTAAGGCAGGTGGGACAAATAAATCAATAATCAGATAACAAGGGGGAGGGATCAGACAATGACACGAGCACATGGCCCAGAATAACAAAACACCCATGTGCAGCACAAGACAGGACAGGCATGTGACATTACCCCCTCCCTACGGAGCGGCTACCAGACGCTCCATAAGACCAGGGCGGGACGGGAGGGACAGACCAGGGTGGGACGGGAGGGACAGACCAGGGTGGGACGGGAGGGACAGACCAGGGTGGGACGGGAGGGACAGACCATGACGGGGATGTCATTCCATCTAGCGGCCAGGGCGGAGACTTTCCCTCGGGCGGAGACTTTCTCTCGGGCGGAGACTTTCTCTCCGGCGGCCAGGGCGGAGAACTTCCCTCGGGCGGCCAGGGCGGAGACCCTCCCTCGGGCGGCCAGGGCGGATCCCTTCCCTCGGGCGGCCAGGGCGGAGACGACCCCTCGGGCTGCCAGGGCGGAGACAACCCCTCGGGCAGCCATGGCTCAGGAACAGGAACAGACACCGGCTCAGGAACAGACACCACCGGCTCAGGAACAGACACAGGCTCGACGGCGGCCATCTTGTCAGGGGACACAGGCTCGATGGCGGCCATCTTGTCAGGGGACACAGGCTCTGCGGCGGCCATCTTGTCCGGAGACACAGGCTCAGCGTCGGCCATCTTGTCAGGGGACACAGGCTCTGCGGCGGCCATCTTGTCCGAAGACACAGGCTCGGCAGACGTGACGTGAACAGTCTCTGGATCGGCAGACGTGACGTGAACAGTCTCTGGATCGGCAGACGTGACGTCAACAGTCTCTGGATCGGCAGACGTGCCAGGTCGCTGGGGTGGCGCCGGCAGGGCGAGCAGCTGGGGTGGCGCCGGCAGGGCGAGCAGCTCGGGCGGGGCCGGCAGAGCAGGGCGCCTGGGCAGCGCGGGCAGAGCAGGGCGACTGGGCGGCGCGGGCAGAGCAAGACGCCTGGGCGGCACGGGCAAAGCAAGACGCCTGGGCGGTGCGTCAGGGACGGCAGTTACCTCCGGGATGGTCTCCGTGTTAGGAGCCACCGGACAATCAGTTGAGGACGCCCTTTTCCTCCTTCGTCTCCGGACCACCGGACTCGAGACCACTGAACCCGGGACCACCGGAACTGGGACCACTGGATTCGGGACCACCGGAACTGGGACCACCGGAACTGGGATCACCGGACTCGGGACCACCGGACCTGGGACCACTGGACTCGGGACCACTGGATTCGGGACCACCGAAACTGGGACCACCGGAACTGGGATCACCGGACTCGGGACCACCGGACCTGGGACCACTGGAACTGGGACCACCGGAACTGGGACCATTGGATTCGGGACCACCGGAACTGGGACCACCGAAGTCGGGTCTTTCCGGACCACCAGGCTAGGGGCCTCTGAATCAGGGGAAGCAACAGTAGCCCCCCTCCTCCTGCGCTTTCGAGGTTGAGGTGGTGTAAGAATAACCTCCTCTGGAGATGCTGCCACTTCTGGGGAAACTATAACCTCCTTAGCTGGAGAGTTGTTGTGACGATCAAGGAGTCTTACGAACCCCTCAAATGTCAAAAATGTCAGTCCTCTCATTACTTCGAATGATATAGGCTCATCAAGGGCATAACTAAATAAATCCTTCAGAGCCGCATCACCAAGTCTCAGTCCCTCTGCCGCAGCACTGAATCTCTGGGCAAACTCCCTCATGTTGGTCCCCTGTTGGCGAAGAGAAGTCAAGTCTCTGAACTTCAATATGCGTTCATATTGAGGGCATGACACAGGAGAGGCCGGTGGTTTGGGCAAATCCTTCCTCCGCTGAGTCCTCATAATGGCTGGTTCGTTCTGTCACGATCTGGGTGTGGAAAGGAGAGCGAGGACTCAAATGCAGAGGTAGAATGTTTAATAAAAAATAGCAAATAAATCCAGGTACAAATGAAAACAAAACAGGCAAACAAGATAAACAGGTCTAAAGCAGGAACACGAGGAAACATAGATATAACGAACCAGCACTGGACTACAAACACAAGGAGACTAAATAGGCGAGCAAACAAAGGAGGGTAACGAGTAAGGCAGGTGGGACAAATAAATCAATAATCAGATAACAAGGGGGAGGGATCAGACAATGACACGAGCACATGGCCCAAAATAACAAAACACCCATGTGCAGCACAAGACAGGACAGGCATGTGACAAGCATGTGATCAGAGCAGGTCATTTTACCAGCTCAGCAAACAGAAGTCTACTACAGAGAAATTTCACGTTATTTGAGCGGACTTTGCTTTTCCAGTGCGTGATCGGTACATGATTGGAGCGTTTGGGCCGTTAAAGATAGAGCAGAACGCGCAGCACAAACACGGAGCGGAACATTGAGCAGAGAGCGCAGCGCGCCGACACACACGGAACAGAAAAGATCCGCTCGTTAAGTTACTAAACAAGCTGAGCAAGAATGAAACCTGATCGCCGAACACGGAGGGGCGGGACGCCATATTTTCGGCCTTTTCAATAGCAGCCGCAAAAGGAAGTCATTAAAATGAGGCAAAAAAAAAAAGTGCTGCGTCAATAGCGTTATTTTTTTAATGCTTTAAACATCTCAAATTAATTGCAAAGATTAACACGTTAATTCCCCCAGCTAATATACACTCACCTAAAGGATTATTAGGAACACCTGTTCAATTTCTCATTAATGCAATTATCTAATCAACCAATCACATGGCAGTTGCTTCAATGCATTTAGGGGTGTGGTCCTGGTCAAGACAATCTCTTGAACTCCAAACTGAATGTCAGAATGGGAAAGAAAGGTGATTTAAGCAATTTTGAGCGTGGCATGGTTGTTGGTGCCAGACGGGCCGGTCTGAGTATTTCACAATCTGCTCAGTTACTGGGATTTTCACGCACAACCATTTCTAGGGTTTACAAATAATGGTGTGAAAAGGGAAAAACATCCAGTATGCGGCAGTCCTGTGGGTGAAAATGCCTTGTTGATGCTAGAGGTCAGAGGAGAATGGGCCGACTGATTCAAGCTGATAGAAGAGCAACTTTGACTGAAATAACCACTTGTTACAACCGAGGTATGCAGCAAAGCATTTGTGAAGCCACAACACGCACAACCTTGAGGCGGATGGGCTACAACAGCAGAAGACCCCACCGGGTACCACTCATCTCCACTACAAATAGGAAAAAGAGGCTACAATTTGCACAAGCTCACCAAAATTGGACAGTTGAAGACTGGAAAAATGTTGCCTGGCCTGATGAGTCTCGATTTCTGTTGAGACATTCAGATGGTAGAGTCAGAATTTGGCGTAAACAGAATGAGAGCATGGATCCATCATGCCTTGTTACCACTGTGCAGGCTGGTGGTGGTGGTGTAATGGTGTGGGGGATGTTTTCTTGGCACACTTTAGGCCCCTTAGTGCCAATTGGGCATCGTTTAAATGCCACGGCCTACCTGAGCATTGTTTCTGACCATGTCCATCCCTTTATGACCACCATGTACCCATCCTCTGATGGCTACTTCCAGCAGGATAATGCACCATGTCACAAAGCACGAATCATTTCAAATTGGTTTCTTGAACATGACAATGAGTTCACTGTACTAAAATGGCCCCCACAGTCACCAGATCTCAACCCAATAGAGCATCTTTGGGATGTGGTGGAACGGGAGCTTCGTGCCCTGGATGTGCATCCCACAAATCTCCATCAACTGCAAGATGCTATCCTATCAATATGGGCCAACATTTCTAAAGAATGCTTTCAGCACCTTGTTGAATCAATGCCACGTAGAATTAAGGCAGTTCTGAAGGCGAAAGGGGGTCAAACACAGTATTAGTATGGTGTTCCTTATAATCCTTTAGGTGAGTGTAAATATATATAGGCTATATAAGCGGAAAGATTTTTTTTACATTGAAAAACGTGCAAAGGAAAAACAGGAATAGTTTCAATTTGTCATGTCATTGAATCATAACAGTAAGAGAGAATAATAGACCAGAACTTGAACTTTTAATTTAAATGAACAACAACATTTAAATAGTTAAGTGATGCTTTGGATGGACACTATATAATAGCGCCAATATATAGCAGCTTTGGAGAGTGCCTCACGAGCTCAGCTTCTTGTTGGTCTTCTCACCGAAACGCGCACAGCAGCGGAGAGGCGCGTTCACAATAGCAGCTTGTGATTCGGTCCACTGAAGAGGTGTTTTTCTATGGCGAGCAACTTCTATGTTGGGCTTGTTCCAACAGTCTGAAGAAGAACGATTCAGTGTAATTGCCATTCGTTGCCACTTTATAAAGGCGGAGCGCTAACCGCTTTCACGCACTTGAATGCCGTAGTAACGTAGCGGCTGTTTTTTTTTTTTTTCTGCTGATCTCCCGCGCCCCCCTGCAGTAACCTTGGGCCCCCCATGGGGGGCGCGCCCCACACTTTGAGAACCACTGGTTTAGAGGGACAATTTAATTTCAGGAACCCCTTTTTCACAGAGAGAGATTATTTAAGAAGATTTAAGATGTCACCCATCTTAAGAAATGTGTTTATTCTGTATTTGTTGCAGGTGACGCCCAACATCTCTCAGAGCTCAGGATTGTGTTGATGGGATGTAGAGAAGTTGGTAAGAGTTCAGCTGGAAACACCATCCTGGGCAGAGAGGAGTTTGACTTGAAGAAATCTGCTCTGTGTGTGAAGAGACATGGAGAAGTAGCAGACAGACACATCACTGTCATTGAAGCTCCAGGATGGTGCTGTAATATCTCTGTAGAGTTCAGTCCTGAGTTACTGAAACAGGAGATTTTGCTCAGTGTGTCTCTGTGTCCTCCAGGACCACACGCTGTACTACTGATCATACATGTGGACTCTAGATTTAAAGAGAATAAGAGAAAAGCATTTCAGGAGCATCTGGATCTTCTCAGTGAGAGAGTCTGGAGTCACACTATAGTGCTGTTCACTGGTGGAGACTCTCTGTTAGACACATCTATAGAGCAGCACATTGAGAGTGAAGGGCCGGATCTCCAGTGGCTGCTGGACAAATGTGGGAACAGGTTTCATGTTCTCAACAATCACAACAGGAGTGACGACACTCAGATCAAGGAGCTGCTGGAGAAGATTGAGGAGACAGTGGCACAAAACAACGGCTGCCATTTTGAAATAGACAGAAAGATTTTACAGGAGATGAAAGAGAGAAGAAGAGCAGAAGAAGAGAGAGCAGAAGAACGAATGAAGAGGATGCAAAAAAGGAGAGAAAACATCAGATCACAAATGAGTGAGTCCATATACTTTATACTGCAGATACACACTGAGTATATTAAGTAAATCATGAAAATGTAACAGTCAACACAATAATAGCAAGAAACTTCTCGTCATTAACCGCTATTTGTAGAGGCATTCCCAATAGATGGGTTCAAAGCAGCTCACAGTGACGGCCCCTAAAATCTGTTACTGAAGGAAATAAGCGCTTTCATTTCTTAAACAATCCAGTTCTTCATAGGGTGTGCTTTTGATAATGGAAATCATTTTACCTAATTCATAGAAAACAATACAAAAGAAAAAGAAAAGAAAACTGCAAACATCTCGACTTGAATATAATCTTAAACATCAGCTTTACACCTATAGACACGACTCATGTTTGTCGCTGTTCTGAAGCACCAGGATGTGAGTCCCGTCAAACACTTTGAAAGTCCATTACAAGTAAAAACTACTAGACTGCTGGAGGAACTATATTTTATTTGGAGCTCCAACTAAGGCAAAAATATGTCATGTAAAATGGACATTTGTAAGCTTAGAAGCTATTTTTATGAAAGTAAAAAAACTGTCGACATGTTCAGTTTTTGTGAGACACTTTTACTGCTTTCATATTGGTCAATACAGATAAGATTTTGGATCTGTTTATGCCAATATAGGCAGTTTTTTTCCATAAAGTCTTTTATGAATATAAGCAGTCACAAATGGTATTTCTTGGCTTTCTTTCCATCTAGTAAATGAATGTAAATGTAATACAGTCATGTATTTGCTGGTGCTAATAGCCACCAGTGCATTGATAATGCTTTCCCAGGTGAGAACACTCACAAGAGAGAGATTTATTCATTGGTTTAGAGGGACAATTTAATTTCAGGAACCCCTTTTTCACAAAGAGAGATTAAAAGAAGATTTAAGATGTCACCCACCTTAAGAAGTGTTTTTGTTCTGTGTTTGTTGCAGGTGACGCCCAACATCTCTCAGAGCTCAGGATTGTGTTGATGGGATATAGAAGAGCTGGTAAGAGTTCAGCTGGAAACACCATCCTGGGCAGAGAGGAGTTTGACTTGAAGAGATCTGCACAGTGTGTGAAGAGACATGGAGAAGTAACAGACAGACACATCACTGTCATTGAAGCTCCAGGATGGTGGAGTAATATCTCTGTAGAGAAGAGTCCTGAGTTGCTGAAACAGGAGATTTTGCTCAGTGTGTCTCTGTGTCCTCCAGGACCACACGCTGTACTACTGATCATACGTGTGGACATTAGATTTAAAGAGAATATAAGAAAAGCATTGCAGGAGCATCTGGATCTTCTCAGTGAGAGAGTCTGGAGTCACACTATAGTGCTGTTCACTCATGGAGACTCTCTGTTAGACACATCTATAGAGCAGCACATTGAGAGTGAAGGGCCGGATCTCCAGTGGCTGCTGGACAAATGTGGGAACAGGTTTCATGTTCTCAACAATCACAACAGGAGTGACGACACTCAGATCAAGGAGCTGCTGGAGAAGATTGAGGAGACAGTGGCACAAAACAACGGCTGCCATTTTGAAATAAACAGAAAGATTTTACAGGAGATGAAAGAGAGAAGAAGAGCAGAGGAAGAGAGAGCAGAAGAACGAATGAAGAGGATGCAAAAAAGGAGAGAAAACATCAGATCACAGATGAGTGAGTCCATATACTTTATAGTGCAGATACACACTGAGTATATTAAGTTAATCATGAAAATGTAACAGTCACAGCAATAATAGCAAGAAACTTCTTGTCATTAACCGCTATTTGTAGAGGCATTCCCAATAGATGGGTTCAAAGCAGCTCACAGTGACGGCCCCTAAAATCTGTTACTGAAGGAAATAAGTGCTTTAATTTCTTAAACAATCCTGTTCTTCATAGGGTGTGCTTTTGATAATGGAAATCATTTTACCTAATTCATAGAAAACAATACAAAAGAAAAAGAAAACTGCAAACATCTCATCTTGAATATAATCTTAAACATCAGCTTTACACCTATAGACACGCCTCATGTTTGTCGCTCTTCTGAAGCACCAGGAAGTGAGTCCCGTCAAACAGTTTGAAAGTCCATTACAAGTAAAAACTACTAGACTGCTGGAGGAACTATATTTTATTTGGAGCTCCAATTAAGGCAAAAATATGTCATGTAAAATGGACATTTGTAAGATTAGAAGCTATTTCTATGAGTGAAAAAATGTCGACATGTTCACAGTTTTAGCGAAACACTTTTACTGCTTTCATATTGGTCAATACAGATACGATTTTGGATCTTTTTGCCAATATAGGCTGTTTTTTTTTTTTTATAAAGTCTTTTATAAATATAAGCAGTCACAAACGCTCTTTCTTGGCTTTCTTTCCATCTAGAAAATGAATGTAAATGTAATACAGTCATGTATTTGCTGGTGATAATAGCCACCAGTGCATTGATAATGCTTTCCCCCGGTGAGAACACACACAAGAGAGAGATTTATTCATTGGTTTAGAGGAATAATTTAACCTAATTATTTTTTAAAGAATATACTTTCTGAAAACATTAGGAACCCCTTTTTCTCAAAGAGAGATTATTTAAGAAGACTTAAGATGTCACCCACCTTAAGAAGTGTGTTTGCTCTGTATTTGTTGCAGGTGATGCCCAACATTTCTCAGAACTCAGGATTGTGTTGATGGGATATAGAAGAGCTGGTAAGAGTTCAGCTGGAAACACCATCCTGGGCAGAGAGGAGTTTGACTTGAAGAAATCTGCACAGTGTGTGAAGAGACATGGAGAAGTAGCAGACAGACACATCACTGTCATTGAAGCTCCAGGATGGTGGAGTAATAACTCTGTAGAGGAGAGTCCTGAGTTACTGAAACAGGAGATTTTGCTCAGTGTGTCTCTGTGTCCTCCAGGACCACACGCTGTACTACTGATCATACGTGTGGACACTAGATTTAAAGAGACTGAGAGAAAAGCATTGCAGGAGCATCTGGATCTTCTTAGTAAGAGAGTCTGGAGTCACACTATAGTGCTGTTCACTCGTGGAGACTCTCTGTTAGACACATCTATAGAGCGGCACATTGAGAGTGAAGGGCCGGATCTCCAGTGGCTGCTGGACAAATGTGGGAACAGGTTTCATGTTCTCAACAATCTTAACAGGAGTGACGACACTCAGATCAAGGAGCTGCTGGAGAAGATTGAGGAGACAGTGGCACAAAACAACGGCTGCCATTTTGAAATAGACAGAAAGTGTTTACAAGAGATGGATGGTAGAAATAAAACAGAAGAGCGACTGGACAAATGGAGAGAGGAATCCAGATCACAGACTAGTGAGTGAAATCATAAAATTTTATGAATTTTACTACATATAGTCTCCTCATTGTTCTAGACTATCGGCCTATGTTTTAAATGTGTGAATGCACAATATTTATCTTATAGTGTGTGTACTCTAAAATCCATGCCAACGTTCATGTTTATGAAAACGGTCTTTGACGTGGAAAAGTGCTTAGCAGCACATCAGGGTCTAATGCCTCGTTTCCACTGAGCAGTACGGTACGGTACGGGACAGTACGGTACGGTTCGGGTCTGTTAACCATGATCTGGCTAGCGTTTCCACTGCCAACAGTACCCTTACTTGATAGGCGTGGTGTTTCGATCAACGTCATTTTCGCGCGAAGAAGAACTTAGAGCATGTAGAACATGCTACAATGGATGACATGCAGCAGATCTTGTTCTTGCTCCTCGACATGTTTGTCACAAGAAGACAAGCGCCGACATTAGGCTTTTCTCAATATCAAGTACGCAAAGTTTGTACTTGCCATGTGCGACTCCTACATGCAAATGGTACAGAGCGTTTTTAAAAGCGTCACTCAGCTCGCTCTGCTACTCCGGTTATCTCTGTTAACTTGCTCTGTATGTACATTTTAAGAAACAATAAAACGAAATATGTTATAAAACACCACTCTGCCTCTTTTCGTTTTCATTTAAATAAATTAAACATTATAGGGACACAAATGTGGTTCATGCGCAACGCATATTCATTATTCACTGCACGTTATACGTTATTCTATTTATAACAAAACGAAATTTAAAACACAACCCTAACGTTACCTCTTTTCGTTTAAATAAAAAAAAAATAAACATATTCCAGGCAATATATGCGTTTGTACAAATGTTGCAATAAACATCAGTGATAATCTTGTAATAAAAAAATGACAAGAAACCATATTTCTTTTTGTAAAATTTCAGTTTTATCAATAATAGCCTATATAAAAGTTTAAGTAAAAGGTACAAGAAGCTATACAATAAGAAATAAAGCAAACAATTCAGTCAAATATCCAAATGCAGCGCTCTAGTCTAACATTACAAGTAAAGTTAAATATAAATAGCCTATAACATTAATATGAAACTAAACTTAGCCCTCAGCCAAAACGATTGACAGGGAACTCATTATATATTCACGAGAGCAAAGATCGCCCGTTAGGTCTACACAAGACGAATTATATCTCATGTTTAACCACTACCGTCGGAGTAAGCGACGAACGTCAGAAGATTAGCCGAGGAAAGGCTCATCCAGCCGGGAAACATGAGCGCCGAGCCCCGCTGAACGCATGGATCTCACAACCGGGGGAAAAAAAAATCATCTTTATAAATAAACCACAGATTTGAGCTTTAAACAACTACATTCTCGCCTGAAAAACTCTTAAAATTACATTTCGTGACACAGTAACAGTAGTATTATATTAAACTGTATATTAAAAAATGGCGCTTCTTATGTTGTCATTCCCCTTGTAGCACGCGCAAGTGACGATTCTCTGTCAACCAATCAACGTCCTGCAGTGAGTCTAGCTCCACCTTTTAGTACCGTTCCACTGTGCTAGGTACCCCAATGGAAGGGTACCTAAAAAGTGGTACGGTACGGTTCGGCATTTTGGTACCATTCACAACTTTTGATAGTGGAAACGCAAATAAATGCGTACCGTTCCGTACCGTACCGCTCAGTGGAAACGAGGCATAAGCTGACATACACACTTTTCTGAGTACTGCAGGTGTCTGGAAATCTAAGCAATTCTTGCTGCTCTTCATTGTCAAGTAAAATATGTGGATGTTGACTGGTGCCCTTTTACATGTTAATGACATTAAAGGATTAGTTCACCTCCAAAATATTTTTTGCTGATAATTTACTCACCCCGATGTCATCCAAGATGTCCATGTCTTTCTTTCTTCAGTCGAAAAGAAATTTAGGTTTTTGAGGAAAACATTCCAGGATTTTTCTACACAGAATGGACTTCAATGGCAACCAGCTATACCAATGTTCAAAGAAGGTTCAAATGTCCGTCTCAATGCAGCTTCAAAGTCTCGACATAAGGGTCTTATCTAGCAAGCTTTCCAATATCAGGTTTACTAAATGCATGGATGCAGTTATAGCCCTGATGAGGAACTAGGGCATCCATGTATTGAACTCTATCGACGACTGGCTGATACCTTCCTATCCGGGTACGATCTGTACGATCAGATGCCTTCGTTCCCTGACGATATTGAAGAAGCCTTGGTTTCTGTCCCAGGGTTTGGTGTTGGGAGCCGGAAGCAGGGTTCTTGTTGCCGGAAAACTGTCTCGATGGACGCATCCCTCAAAGGATGGGGTCATGGAGGGCCGTTTCTCGAGAGGTCTATGGGGAGACCATCATCTCTCTTGGCACATAAAGTGCCTGGAGATGTTGGCTGTATTCAAGGGCTCTGAGGAGCTTTATCCCGAACCTCAGCGGCCACCATGTCCTGATTCAGTTTGACAACATGTCAGTGGTTTCCTATATAAATCATTGGGGGGTCTGAGGTTGCGCCCTCTTTGCAGACTGGCGCACCAGATCCTCTTGTGGTCCCAGGGGAAACTGTTGTCCCTCCGGGCAATATATGTCCCTGGGGACCAGAATTTGGGAGCAGACGTCCGGTCGAGGCAGGGGCTGAGACCTCAGGAATGGAGACTCCACTCCGATGGTGGAGTCGATATTGGAGAGATTCGGCCCAGCGGAAGTGGATCTATTCGCATCTCATCAGACGACCCATTGACCGGTCTGTTCGGATCGGTCTGTTCTCCCTCATGCATCCAGCTCCTCTTAGGCTGCATGCCATGGTACAGGCTGAGGCTACGCCTGTATGCATTTCCCCTGATCGGTCTGCTCCCGGGAGTTCAAGAGTTAGTCAATCTACAGTGTCAGTCTACTCTTGGTAGCCCCATTCTGGCCGGCCCGAGTATGGTTCTCGGACATTATATCACTCCTGGCAGGTCTTCCGTGGGAGATTCCCCTCAGGAGGGACCTGCTTTCCCAGAGCTGTGGAAACTATGGGTCTGGCCTCTGAGGGGGCTCAGTATCTAGAGGCTGGCCTGTCAGCCGGAGTGATTAAGACCATACTCAACTCTAGAGCTCTATCCACAAGGAGACTGTAAGGCCTAAAGTGGAATGTTTTCTGGGTTTGGACCAGTGCTGGAGTTCCTCCATGATCGCTTCTCAGCTGGTCTTACCCCATCCACTATTAAGGTGTATGTGGCAACTATAGTAGATTTTTATGCCTATTAGGTGAAGTTTAACATAAAATAAAAAAACATGAATTGTATAATTTGTGTCCCAAAAAATTATAAAATTATAATTCTGATTTCTTTTTATGGTCTTGCCTTTTTAAGGTTTAAAAAGTCTGAAATGAATTTATCTATTGGTGGGGCTACATTAATTCCATCTCATACTGTTAAAAATATGGGTGTAACATTTGATTCGTCGCTTACATTACAATCTCATATAAGTTCTATTAGCAAGACTGCATTTTACCTTCCTGATACTGACCAGGTTCAATGAGTATGGGGTCTCTGAGGAACAAGTGGACGTTTCTAAATTTGTGGGTGTTTTCAAACTGGTGGGTGTTTATAAATCATGCAATGAAAATGATGGCCTTCACCCAACCCCACCCCTAAACCCTACCCACACTGTGACGTGGGCAAATCAGGGAACACGGTCAAAAACGCCCCTCTGTTTATGGCCTCACCCACTGATCTGGTAACTCCTATTACTGTCCTGCAAAGACCTATACTTGGGTTCAACCCTGTTTAGCTTCATTAGGAAACCAGGCAAAAGCTGCAGGGTCAAACAACATTGAACATTGTAATCATATGCCTAATGTTCTGTCTCTGTGTGAACCAAGTGAATCCTCCTTCCCTGGCCCATTTAGAGTTGACATAAAGTTGACCATCTGAATTAATTACAATCACATGAACTGATGAATATATTCCTTCAATGCCATGTCAGTTGCTTTGGATAAAAGTGTCTGTCAAAGACATTAATGTTGTAAATGTTCTACTGATCTGCTCTCTGCTTTCATTATTATAGTGAGTGGAGATGATGGATCTGATTCATGGTCTGTGGGAAGTTCTGCTTTTGGTTCATTCAGATCA
Organism: Abramis brama; assembly: GCA_022829085.1. Taxonomy (NCBI): domain Eukaryota; kingdom Metazoa; phylum Chordata; class Actinopteri; order Cypriniformes; family Leuciscidae; genus Abramis; species Abramis brama. Next base: position 45,238,473 of record CM040771.1, on the reverse strand, counting down.
CGATCAGGAGCAGACCCAATTTTCGGTTCATCACATTCCAGAGATTCATCTCACACAAGTTACGAGTCAGGGGCCATAAAACGATATGACAGCATGCAATTGGAACCAACAAACAGTGAGTGTCTTGCTTTATTTGGCACTTTCAGTACATTTTAGTCCCCTGTGACCTTCTTTACAGCATTAGAGCTCATGTTTTCCATGAAAACCATCTGTTTTATTGTGAAAATATAATATAAAATACAATTTTCTCAATTTTTTTAAATTTGAATTTATGACAATAAATGCAAACCTGATATGAAATAAAGTAAAAAAGCACATATAATATTTAGTTTGATCTTCTTATGTTGATGATCAACATTTTCTGGAGTTTAAGCACCTGTTTATACTGATCATTTCTTCTTCTCTATACATTTTTATGGTCAACTTTAAATGATTGCATTAAATAGCAATCAGGCTTGTAATAAAGATATTTCATCCTGTCTTATTAATAAAGTATTTGCATAATGTTTTAATGATTACCAATAGACTGTGTTATTTTTAGGAACATATTGAAAGTTTTAAATCTCAGAATTTTGTTCTATAAGAGTTTCAAACCTTTTACTGATTTAAATGTTTTTTCCCCCAGTGAGTGGAGAAGAGCGGTCGGACACATTGTCTGTGGGAAGTTCTGCTTACAGTTCATTAAGATCACTATCAGGAGCAGACAGCGATTCAGTTTGTAGCTCATCACGCTCAGAAGTCTCATCTTACAGCTCAGGATTCGGGTCTTTGCGGTCCATCCCGGAGTCTTGTGGAACATTCAGGAACCAGACGAGCACTTGGTGTGACCATGATCTCAAATCTTTTCCAAAGAAGATCAAAGAAGCATGATAAGCATGAAGACACTAAGAAAACTTGAATTATATAAAATTAATGAAAGAGAAATTGTGTCTTTATAATGTTGACATTTATAATTTTGACGACATAATATTTAAAGATAACTATTACTAAAATTATAAGGTATATGCAGTTGTTTAATAAATTAGTGGAGATGTTTAAACATAAATTATATTGATATGTAAATAACATTAAGGGCTCTATTAATGACAGAATCTGCCTCTAATGATCTAAGCGCATGGTCTAAAGCGCAGGGCGCAAGTGCACTTAGGACGTGTCCAAATCCACTTTTGCTAGTTTAATGAGGGGAAAAATGGTCAGCAGTCTCGGTGCATGGTCTAAAAGCGTTGTCCCTATTCTCCTAATGTGTAATGGGTGTGTTTTGGGCGCAAGGTGCAAAAAAACAATCAGAGTGTAATTTCCCATTCTCTTTAAAAGTCAGTTGCACTTGCGCCAGGGCGGATTCACTATATATTTGCTGCGCATCCCTGTGTGTGTAATAAGCAAAGTGTGGACCCGCCTATAGGCTCATATTACTAATGCGCTCTTTAAATAACAAAAAAAATATTGCGCCATTGACTTTAGAACAGGTTTCAGGTGGTCAATGGCTCAGTCTATTTCAGTTCCTCAAAATAGCAATGCCTATGAATAGCAACAGCACACCTGGTTCTCAGACCAGCAGCCCATGGGCCACAGATGGGCACAAATGCATTTGCTATTTTAATAACGTGGCGCAGGACGTGAAAATGAAAACTGCGTCGGGCTGAAACTAGCAAAAAACACTTTATCACACTTGGCTCTGCATTGCGCCGGGTGTATGATTGGATCCTGTGTGTTTTTTTATTATTTTGTCAAAAATTTGAGTTTATTTTTAAACTTTCTTTATAAATCTTTTCATTTTTAATCCCAGATATATATATATATATACAGACAGACACAGAAGCGCTGTTCCAATGCTTTTCAAATGCAGCTCGCTTCTTTTGAAAGCTAAAGTGTATATATATATTTGCAAAGGGGTAATTAAATGTAACCAATCATGTAAAATAGTATCATCTTTCAAAAATGTCTGTCAAAATTTATAACGTACAACACATATTGAATGATATTCACTATCCCGGTAAAATTTTAAATTGGATCTGTGTTTTTTTTTCTTTAGCCTGCAGTGTAAAGTATTTCACTCGGTTCCATGATCATTCCGATTCAGTTTCAGCGAGTGAAGAATGTCATAACCCGGCTCGGAGTTTATGACAAAGAAGTAAAACGAAAACGCTTAATAAAAATATAACCAATTTATTTACCAAACAGAACCAAAACCAAATTCAGGTGCATTATGTATTATGTATGTTATCGTCTCTGACAGACTGAAGCCTCATGCTGAAGCTGCTCTGGCTGCCATTTTCTTCCTCTTCTCGGAAAATGATGATGTAGTCGAAACATCTGGTAGTGTGTGTTTCCAGGTAATGTACTCCCAGGACCGCTGTTTTTAGTTCTAATATTCCAACCGACAGAGTTTAAGGTTTTGACGGACGTGATAACGTGTGTGAGGGGTGATCAATGTTTGATTTTTGGGTAATTATAAAACATGCTGGAGACGTTAATAAATTGAAAAAGACTGACATGTTTGACTTATCAAAAATGTTACATTCAGCTGTTGCAAATTTGCTGACTTCTGAAAATCAACTCTTTTTTAAACCAGGAACTGAATGTTTTTTTTATTTGTAATCAGACAGATCAAAAGTTATATTTAAAATCAATATTTTATCGTAATGCATTACGTTACTTGTGAAGGATACATGTTCACTTCATAATTTCACTGCCAACATAAGGGAACATGAACCGTATTGTGGAGTTTGATGATGCCTAAATTCAGTCTAGGTCTGCAGCTCAAACCACGCCTGCCTCTTCTCCACCGCACTGCTTCAGGCCGATGTACAGGTGTTTGCCAAATGAAGCACAATCTACTCAAGACTTCCCGTCTGTCCTGCAGCAGCTTCTCCTTCTGGTTTACACTGAAAAGACTCATTTAGCACAGAACCTGCTGCAGAAACAAGCGGCTGATGGTGACGGTCAGACTTCAAGAACGGTGTGTTTTGCGTCACTGGATCACTGTGTGTGTGTAAAAAGTAAAATGTATTTTTGAATGGTGTTGGTCCAGGGCATCGGTTCCTTCAGTGTTCATTCAGTTCAGCTGGATATGGACGGGATCTCAGTCATTCAGAAGAGCTCTGAACATCCTGAACATCAGCAGACGACAGGGTTAGAAAGTGGATTACTTTGAGTAGAAGGGTCGAGAAACTGAGATAAACGCTGCTGTTCAGTACAAGTATGTTGTCAGGGATCTGATTGGTTGCTCCCAAACTTTATTTAACCGGATAACATTATGAATACGAGCAAAATAACATTACTATGGTTGTCTGTATTTCTATGTTCTGAATATGAATAAGAATAAAATTTCTCCTGATTATTTTCTCCTTTTGTTTTGTGTGTTAAAGAGAAAAAAATCTTGGGAGATGCCAATCTCCAGATCACATTACAATGCATGGCCCACAAGACTGATTCAAAGCATATAATCCACCATTTAATAAGTATCTTTTGATGAGTATGATCTTGAAATTTACTTGAACAGATGCTTGTCTGTTGTCTGATGAAGACATTTAAAATTTGTAACAGGCCATTTATGGTTGTTTATATTATTCACTAAAGTTCTTGGTAAAAAAAGAAAAAGAAGAAGAAGCTATTGAGGCTAATATTATCGTATACAGCGCGCAAGGTTTATGCGCATGCTCCGTTCTTCATGCTAAGTCTTCTCCGTTTTTAGTGTATCTCCGTGGCAGAATTACAGCGCCACATACTGGTCTGGCATGTATACTACATGGTTTTGAGTCGGTTTCAGTGGTTTCGTGTATGCAGATATTTCTCTGTGTTTAAGGATTTCTTTTTAGAACGAGGGGAAAAAAAGATCGGATAGGGAAAGCTCTGGCTTCGTGTGGATGTGGCCTGAATCTTCGAACTAACTGTTTCAGACACTGAGAGAAAAGAGCTGATGCTGCAATTATGAAATAATTGTAGTGTTTTTTTGATCATGGACGCATGTAAACCTGTTGTAGGAGACTCCAAAACAACATTAGGCCTTTAAAATGGCACTGCTAATGTACATTTATCAAATTTCTACTTTTTATCAAACTTTTAACTGATCAAATAGTGACCAATTAGTTGAGCAGTTTCAGCGACTGAATATACAAAATAAAGGAAAAGTATTAATTATTAAATAATTTGTCTATAATAAGAAATACATAGAATAATTATTTAAAAATTAAAATAAATAATAAAAATGAAAACATTAAAGTAGGCTCAGTCTCTGTTTATTTATATATATTGCTTTATGCAATAAAATCGCTTCAAAGCAGCTTTACAGAAAAATCAATGTGAGACAGTTTTGAGGAAATAATTGAGAAACTATTATAGTTTGTATTAATATTGTGGATCAGATTTTTTTATTTACACATATTAAGTTCTATTGATTTTGTTTTGTCATTTTTATTTGTTTTTTTTCAATAGTTTTATTAATTGTTTTATTTATTTTACTACATCGAGTTAAACTAAATTAAAATGAGAAACACTGATATTGCTATATTGCCACTGATTCATGTATTCAAGACATTCATCACATTCAATCCATTTTATTCCTGACCATAAACATTCACAGGCATATTTTTACTCTTCAAGTCGTTGAGTCATTATCACCTCAAGTTTATGGTAACTAATCCCGCATTCGTGGCAGATACTGTAATGCTTTTATACTCCCGGGGCTTTGGAAACATTGGTGTTTTGTTTCTGTCTTTTAGTTCTTTTTGGGTTTCAGCCACCAGATATACAGTATTTTCCAAAACTACCACATACAGTATAACACACATTCAAAAAATAAAGTTACCTTCACATTTTGTCATTATATTAGTCTCAATTCTAATAACGCCTCTTTGACTTCTTATCTCTACTAGCTTGAGCAGCTATTTTTTAACTTGTAGATGATTTTCTTGCTAAATTTCTTCTTTTGGCTCCTTATTTTCTAAAAAGGACCAAATTCATTTTATTCCAGAGGCCATTTTCAGCTAATATGTTTATCAACTATCTTAATTATTTTATCTTTTTTAGTAATTAAATCTTTAAATGGTTTATTTGTCGTTTTATTGTCCAACCTGATCCAGACGTCGTCTCCTACTTGGCAACAGTCCTCTGGCTGCTTCTCTAGTGCTGCAGTTCTTCAATGTGCTGATCCCATTTCCCAACTTTTTTTGATACTGCCTGTCGTCCCTTTCAGTGATACCATTGCTCTCTGGAGCGTCTCTCAAGGACAAGTCAAGATTAAATGTTTTCTGGTTAGAAAATCTTCAAAATGTCCCCAGGCGATCATTAACTCCTCTATACTGAAATAATTATTGCATTTTCTTTTGTTTCTTTTAAATGTTTTGCCCAAATTCATTCTGTAAACCATCCATTGCTACTAATATATATGTATTACCTGCTTTAGATCCAGGGTTCAACGGTCTTGCAATATCTAAGACCATTCTTGATTTACTCTTTCCGGTGTTATAGTTCCGTAATCACGTTTTATTGTTCAATTATACACTTTCTGCATACAACTCTCACAGTTTGTTTTTCTTTACAAACTCCTTTAACATGGTTAAGTATACATGCTAATAGCAATTGGCATAATTTTTGTACATAGTTTTTCTTTTCAATATTCCATCATTTCAATAAATGTTTTCACATCATCACTACTTGGATTACATAAAGTTACTACAAAACAAAAACTAAATTTAAATTAAAATGAGTAATTGCATAATCACCATATTCATCAACAAATCATATATGTTCTGTTTCTGTGTGAACCAAATTTCTGCAATGAAGTGAATCCTCCTTCCCTGACTCATTTAGAGTTGACATAAAGTTGAGCATCTGACAATTACATGAACTGATGAATATATTCCTTCAATGCCATGTCAGTTGCTTTGGATAAGAGTGTCTGTCAAAGACATTAATGTTGTAAACTTTGCTTTCATTATTATAGTGAGTGGAGATGATGGATCTGATTCATGGTCTGTGGGAAGTTCTGCTTATGGTTCATTCAGATCACGATCAGGAGCAGACCCAATTTTCGGTTCAGCACATTCCAGAGGTTCATCTCACACAAGTTACGAGTCAGGGGCCATAAAACAATATGACAGCACTGAATTTTGAGTCAAGCAGTGAGTGTCTTGTTTTATTTGGCACTTTCAGTACATTTTGGTCTCCCTGTGACCATTTTTAATTTTTTTTGTTTACAGCATTGCAACCACCAAGCAGCGAGTGTCTGGTTTTATTGGAGTGGATCAGGTCCTAGCTGATGTGATTAAGTGGACTGATTTGCCCGTATACTAAATGGTGCAGAGTTACACTCAAGGTGTGCTTCTCAATATCTCTCCTCGTCTCCTCGTCTCCTCGCTCCTCCATCCTATGACCCGGAAACCGATCGAGCTCAGCCATCTTGAAGAAATGAAAGCGTAAGCGAAAGTTCTACCGGAAAGACTTCTCTGCCACGTCATTAATTTACAATTCCACGCTTCCAATCACAGCCTGACATCAAATATAAAAGACTGATCTTACCGTTCCATTTTGTTGCCTGCAGGTGTCGTAGTAAAGTTTTCCCCCATCCTCCCCACCACCACCAGAATGGCTCCCGTCCACTCGTCGGGGGGGTAGGCTCCGCCCCTGCCTCTATCATCAGGTTCTGAATACTGATAAAACCAAGTATATGTTATTTGCCAACTCAAAAAAACTTGAAAATAATTTAGTATCTCTTCAGACCCTTCAAGGTACAGTGATTGAATTAGTAAAAGAGTACAAATATCTAGGCATCATAGTTGATGATGCCCTATCTTTTAGCTCTCATATCACTCAACTGAAGAATAAACTGAAAATCAAGCTTGGGTTTTATTTCAGGAACAAGTTTTGCTTCTCTTTTAATGTAAAAAAGAAATTAGTCTCTGCTACTTTTCTCTCTGTCCTTGATTACGGTGATGTTGTCAATCAGTTTGCACCTTCTTATCTTCTTTCTTCCTTAGATGCCGTTTATCATGGTGCTCTAAGATTCATATCAGATTGTAAATCTTCAACTCATCATTGCACTTTGTATCACAGAGTAGGTTGGCCTTCTCTGTCTATCAGAAGAAAAATGCACTGGTACTTAATTATTTACAAAGCCATCCTGGGGTTGTTGCCTTCTTATCTTTGTTGTTTTATGCAACAGAAAATTACCAAGAATTATTTTCTTCGTTCGCAAAACTTTTATACTCTTTCTGTTCCTTTCACTCGAACTGAGCGAGGTAAGAAGTCCTTTATGTATGCAGCGCCGTTTGATTGGAATTTCCTCCAATCTAAATTAAAATTAGAAAATCTGCTGACTCTAGACCATTTCAAATCAGTTATCCGGCAAATGGAAGTTGACCTAACAATATGTAACTGCTTTTAAGTGTCTTTAATTTGTTTGTGTGATGTTTATCTGTGATGGAATTGATTGTACTGCTGCACATTTTTGGCCAGGACACTCCTGTGAAAGAGATTTTTAATCTCAGAGAGCTTTTTCTGGTTAAATAAAGGTTAAATAAAAAAAATAAAAATAAAATAAAAAAATTTAGCTTTAGTTACAGAATTCAAAGAAAGTCAAAATGATTGTGCCATCATTAATAGGCTACTCCTCTCTGGACAAGACTGAATTTCTCTGAGGATCCCCAGAGTAGGTAAATTCTCAGTAATTTATACAGAAAAAGCTTTTGCATGACCTAAGAAAAAAAAAAGATTTATCTCAATAATTTTGGTGCAAAGCAATCTCACACCGACAAAAGTGACTTGAACGAACCTCCCGTCATAAACACGACTAACCACTTCTTTAAACACGACCTTCCCAGGAACACTTGAAACTCTCCTACACCTGTAGACCCGCCCATGTGCGCCACTGTTCTGAAGCAAGTCCAGACAAAACATACATCGGGGAAAAAACACTAGGCTACTAGAGTGCTGGTAAACCTACATTTACTCTGGAACTCCGACTGAGAGAGTGTGAATGAAAATGGACTCAAGTAAGCATTTATTATTTTAAAAACGAATCATCTTTTGCGTGTTAATTCATTGTAAACATGACTTTTAATCAAACTCGACGTGTTTAACCTACTGTTTCTGTGAGATACGCTAATGCTTTCACTTTCACATCGGTCTATAGGCTACAACTGGGTCATTCCACGAATTCAGTGCCTTTTCAACTCTCAGGCTATGTCATTTTTTTATTTTATGACTATTTATCTACCTCATGTTTTGATATTTGATTATGCTTTGACAATCTTATATTTGTCATTTTGGAGGATGATCACATGTCAAATAAGAAAAAATATATTTTTGCAAGAGAGGTATTAAAAGAAGGGCTTTGTCAAAGATACAACATATAAGATAATAGGACAGTAATAGGATTGACATCATAGAAACAGGACTGACGAGTAATGGGGATGACAGCACACATTCTTCAGCATACTCAGCACATGTTTTGCACTGTTGCACTGCAGTTGTATTAGTGAAGCACATTACATTTCTAAGAGATCTAATGTTTTAATGGTATTATATTTAGACCCATGTGTCCCTCTGTTTGTCTGTGTGAGTATGTCCCCTCACAGAACTTAAAATATACAGATCTGGTTCAATTATTAGGCAAGGAAGATGATCAGATCTTGATGCTGAAATTTGTTTACAATGAGAGGGTCTGCAGTCACTGCTCTTGTTTGTTAAGATGAATTAAGAATATATATTTTTTAAACTTATTTTCCATATGAGTTCAGATTATTTTTCTTGTTTTTAAGATATTTGGATTGAAAACAAGACAAAAATACTATGTAAAAAAGTACTTTTTGCACTGCATGTACTAACAATACTAACTAAAAATGTAACTGTTGCTCATATGCCACCCAATCTGAATGATATAGGCATTAGCTAAATTATACACCCAGGATAACCTTTAAAAATGTTTGCATTTTACACAGATAAACTTTAAAAACAGTGTGGCTATAATGTAGTAGGTTTGGGCGTGCATGTGTGTCTCTATACAAATCGGCTACCCGTCTGCGTTTTGTTGAGTTGTGCGATGTTGAATAAAGACTGGAGTCAAGTCTGCTGTTCAGTGGTTCTTTATCCAGAGGCATAATCTGCATAAATTGGAAAACACAGTTATAAATCATTGTATTTAATCAGTATAATCAGCCTGCTCCTCGCTCTGCTCAGACCTCCCGCGGACTGAAGCGAGTTCACAATATGCAGACAATCTCATTTTACAATAATAAAGTAATATAAAAAAGAAAATAATATGAATATTAATAATATCACATCAGATACAATATTGCTATATATAGAAAATGTATTGTATAGAAGACCTCACTTGATGCAATCAACATTAAATGAATTTCAAAGAAATATAAAAATATCCATTGTGAGTTAGGCACCTATTTCGTGGAATGACCCAGCTAAGATTTTTTTGTAAGACACTTAAGGCTTGCTTTTTGTTCTCCATATAGTTGTTTCCTATAGGCTACATAACTTGTCACAGATTGCGTTTTAGGTTAATTTGTAAAATACAGTCATGTATTTTAAAGTGCTTGGCTGTGCAATTATGCTCTCTCGCAAGAGAGAAATTTATTCATTAATTTAGTTTGCCTTTTTACATGTTGCATATTTTTAAAGGATATATAATTACTGAAAACATGTTTTTTTTTGCAATAAATGGCAATTTAGCCCTGAGTTTTATGTAATCTGTGTTTTTGTTTTCTCTTGAATGAGAAAATTAAACAATTCTCATTTCTTCATAATTTAGTTAACCATGGTCAATGGATGATGATTAACGTAACTCCATTCATGAGGCATTTGTATTTGTATTATGATTAGAATATTTTAAGCACAGCTTTCTTGTTAACTGTTACAGTTAGCCATTTAGCAGATGCCTTTGTCCAAAGCAACTTACAAATGACTTACAAATTAACTGTTCAGAAAGCACACACTACAGGATACCCTGAGTCTGTTTCCACCTTAAGAAGTGTGTTTGTTCTGTATTTGTTGCAGGTGACGCCCAACGTCTCTCAGAGTTCAGGATTGTGTTGATGGGATATAGAAAAGCTGGTAAGAGTTCAGCTGGAAACACCATCCTGGGCAGAGAGGAGTTTGACTTGAAGAAATCTGCTCAGTGTGTGAAGAGACATGGAGAAGTAGCAGACAGACACATCACTGTCATTGAAGCTCCAGGATGGTGGTGTAATAAATCTGTAGAGTTCAGTCCTGAGTTACTGAAACAGGAGATTTTGCTCAGTGTGTCTCTGTGTCCTCCAGGACCACACGCTGTACTACTGATCATACGTGTGGACATTAGATTTAAAGAGAATATAAGAAAAGCATTGCAGGAGCATCTGGATCTTCTCAGTGAGAGAGTCTGGAGTCACACTATAGTGCTGTTCACTGGTGGAGACTCTCTGTTAGACACATCTATAGAGCAGCACATTGAGAGTGAAGGGCCGGATCTCCAGTGGCTGCTGGACAAATGTGGGAACAGGTTTCATGTGCTCAACAATCACAACAGGAGTGACGACACTCAGATCAAGGAGCTGCTGGAGAAGATTGAGGAGACAGTGGCACAAAACAACGGCTGCCATTTTGAAATAAACAGAAAGATTTTACAGGAGGTGAAAGAGAGAAGAAGAGCAGAGGAAGAGAGAGCAGAAGAACGAATGAAGAGGATGCAAAAAAGGAGAGAAAACATCAGATCACAGATGAGTGAGTTCATATACTTTATAGTGCAGATACACACTGAGTATATTAAGTAAATCATGAAAATGTAACAGTCACAGCTAGTGTTGTCAAAAGACCCGGTACTTCGGTACCAAGTCGGTACTAAAAAAATGTAAACGTCACGGTACCAAGTTTTCTTAAGTACCGGTGGTACCGAGGACCCGTTCAAACCCGGTTCCTTGATGCGCATGCATGCGCTGAGCGCGTGCAGTTGCGCGTCCTCTTTATTAAAGTGCTGAGACATGGCGATCGGCGGTGCTGCTGATGTGGTGGCTGTAAATCCACTTGTTGATAAGAAAGGAGGAAAGAGACACTTATGGAAATATTTTGGATTAGGCTAATGTCACGTTGCCATAAGTGGCCGTTTTTTGCAGATTCGTTATTCCAAATCTCTCATATTAGGAGCGACGCGGCGCGCTCGTTTTTCCCATTTATATACTGTCTATGGTTTTTCCAGGAGCGCCTATGTTCATGTTTGCATAGCAACAACAGACGCCACGGGAGAGAAAGCGCTTGTGGAAAGGAGAAACTTGTCGATCTCCGAATGCAACGTTACGTTACTGTACATGAGGAGAGTAAGATGGAAAGCTTGTAAAGATTAGTTCCATATAAATTCACGGATAATTTGTTGTTTTGTCGTTAGTGAAAATCAATATTGACCTTGTATTTGAAAAAGGATCCTCATATAAAAACAATAGGCCTACTAAAATTCAGAGTAAGTTCGTTCGCATTCGGAGATCGACTATTTTTGAAACGGTGCGAACTGCGCTCTCCATGATGACGAGGAAGTATCAGCAAAGAATTTATCGATTTCTAGCACTTTGGTACCGAAATTGGTACCGAGAACCGTGGATTTTCACTGGTATCGGTACCGAATACTGAAATTTTGGTACCGTGACAACACTAGTCACAGCAATAATAGCAAGAAACTTCTCGTCATTAACCGCTATTTGTAGAGGCATTCCCAATAGATGGGTTCAAAGCAGCTCACAGTGACGGACCCTAAAATCTGTTACTGAAGGAAATAAGCTCTTTCATTTCTTAAACAATCCTGTTCTTCATAGGGTGTGCTTTTGATAATAAAAAGAAAACTGCAAACATCTGGTCTTGAATATAATCTTAAACATCAGCTTTACACCTATAGACACGCCTCATGTTTGTCGCTGTTCTGAAGCACCAGGAAGTGAGTCCTGTTAAACACACTTTGAAAATACATTACAAGTAAAAACAACTAGACTGCTGGTGGAACTATATTTTATTTAGAGCTCCAACTAAAGGCCCATTCACACTAATCATGATAACTATAAAGATAACTTTAACGATAACTATATTTGCGTCCACACCAACAAACGTTAACGGTCTGTTTATCGTAACCTGGAACGCTGTGGTTTCAAAGTGTGTACAACGTTGAACATGTTTTTTGCTGTTCTTGTTGCATTCACACGGCTTTAACCAGCAGATTTTCTCAGCATGCTGTGTTTTGAGTGAAGCCAGTGTAATCGATCTAACAATCTAACAGTGAATTTAGCTGGCGTAGCCAATATAGTGAAACAAAAACAACACCTGGTCTTTTTCACCGCAACTTCAAAGGAAGCAAGACAATGTTTTTGAAATGATCGCTGGATACCTGAGGTAATTCTTCTCACCATTTATTCAGAGGGTATGAACGATTGTTTTCCATATCCATTTTCTTGAAATGAAGCTTGACTTGTCAAAAAGTGGTGGATTTTTCTGTACCTCTGTGATTAAGTTCTCTGCAATATATTCTTCCATTTTAAATGCGCAAGCCCTTTAAATTCGAGTGGATTCTGATTGGCTGTCAGTGTTTTATCACTTGACAGCTGGAAAAAAATCGTTATGAAAGTGATCCCAACGATATCGTTCGTCACATCTTTATCGTTATAGTTGTGATGTGAACTCTGCTATTCTTTAATATGGAGAACGATTTTTAGAACTATGGGCCCTATCTTGCACCCAGCGCAATTGACTTTGTACACCGACACATGTATCATTCCTATTTTGCACCCGACGCACAGAAGACTTTTCCCTCCACAGACGCACGTCGGTTAACTAAGAAATACACTTGCGCTCCCAGGGGCGGTTCAGCACAAAGAGGAGGCGTGTACCGGCGCAAACGTTCCCTCGTGCTATTTTGCCACTAACCGAAAAAAACTAGTTTAAAGTCAGTGGCGCGTTGCGCATGTTATTCATATGCTATTTTAAGGGCGCATGCTTGGCCATAATCAATGTAGCGTGTGCACAACGTGCATACACTTTGATTCTCTCATCTACACAGAAGCAGCAGTTTTCATTTTTGCAAATCATACATTATTACGATAGATAGATAGATAGATAGTTTATTATAAAAGCATACATCTAGCTTATACATTTACCCAAATTATCATACGCCTGTTTAACCGAAGCTAATTTGGGTGTGTTTCTCCATCCCCAACGTCACTTCTCTGTGTTTTACGGCCCTGACGAGAACGTCGGTCTCCTCGGCTGTGAACCGCTCCTGGCGTGCGTCTGGCAAATCCGCCGTTATAATAGCAATCCGCCATGGAACAAGCGCGCCTGCTCTTAAAGGGAATGTGAGATGACACTCTGATTGGTTTATTTCACGTTACGCCCAAACCACACCTATGAGTAATGAAGCTACTTCAGACCAACACATTTTAGATTTGCGTCGGGGGCAAGAGTCATTTATCCCGCCGGTATAATAGCAACAGCGCCCAAGACCCGCCCACAAAGTTACTTGCGTTTCGCGCTTGATACTTGCATTTCAGACCGTTAAAATAGGGCCCTATATCTTTATTGTTATTGTAATGTATTTGAGTTGATGTTACAATACCTGATGGCCACTAGAGGGCACCCCCGTGCCGTTGGTTGTTGCTGTTGCGTTGTGCTGAATAAACCAGTCTAAAACAGTGCAGTCATGTCTCTGGTTCCCCTCGTGTATATTCTGAAACACAACAGAATAATACTTGGTGCGCTCTATCCCTTGATGACCATGATTATCATGGAGGCTAGTAAGCACCTCTACTTAGAGCCCCTTAGGCAGGAACAATTGCCACACCAACTCTCTTAAAGGAGGCACCTGAACTGTTCTATACAGAACCCTGTCTACTTCTCGCACCCTGGGCCACTGTTTTACCAACTTTTGGACATCCCTTGGCATATTCTTCAACTCAGCAACTATTGGGCGCTGCTCCTGCACCCAAAATTGTAAAAAAGATCTTAATACATGGATCTGCAGCCTGCAGTGCTCTCAGATCAGCCTTACTCCGGGCAGGAACAGCATCCACTGTTGATGATTCCACCACCTGGGGGCTCAATCCAGGTGGTTTCTCCTGCATTAAAATTGACTTGGGGACAGTGATACCTGGTAATGCAATTTCAGATTGATCAGCAGAGGGCAGCGGCAGCCTGGAAAGTGCATCTGGATTGCGATTTGCAGTGCCGGGTCGATATTCGATCTCATAGTTAAATAAAGCAAGCTGGGAAACCCAGCGCTGTTCAACTGCCCCCAATTTTGCAGACTCAATGTAACGCGAAGGATTATTATCAGTGTAGACAGTCACCTTACTACCGAGGAGATATTCTCTAAACTTTTCTGTCATTGCCCATTTAAGGGCCAGGAGCTCCAGCTTCATTGCACTATAGTTAGTCATGTTCCTCTCACTTGACCGAAGCCCACGACTAGCAAAAGCGATGGGTCTCCGTAGCCCCCCTTGGTCTTGTGACAACACCCCGCCCAAACCTAAATGACTTGCATCTGTCTCTAGGATAAAAGGAAGAGTGATAATACTACGACCAGTCACAACAACAAGCCCCATACGCTTAGCTACCAGCGGAGCTAACTGATAGATTAGACTCTTACCGTATCCGGTCGGCAAAACAGCAAAAACGTCCTTCTTGCAAAGGAACGATTCAAGCGGCGTCTTCTGCTCCTCTTTTAGATAAAAAGCCAAGTCTAACTCGTTCATTGTAGCGGCCAAAGCCGTTTCAAACAACTGGTGTTCATCCATATCCATCTTGCAATGTTTACTAATGACTTCGACGTCACAGCGCTGTCGTCATCTGTTTAGCTTGCCTCTGGCCTGCCTATATTAGATAACCCGATGTGATTGGTGCAGCTCAGATTGAGGGGCATATTTAATGAGCATCATTATTCGACACCAGAGTAACTCGCTGAGCAAATTCAACTTGTGCTCTCGCGAGAACTCTGGATTACCAGGGTAGGGTTTGAAGCCGACTCAATACCATCTCCAACCGCTCAAGATGTTGGTCAAAAGTACTGGAGAAAATTACAATATCATCCAGATATAACAAAAGAGCATGGAGGCTCTGATCGCCAAAAATACGCTCCATGAGCCGTTGGAAGGTGTTCGGCGCATTGCACAACCCAAAGGGCATACGGTTGAACTCAAATAGCCCAAAGGGGGTGCAAAACACTGTCTTTTCCCTATCCTTAGGGGCTACAGAAACCTGATTATAACCACTTGCCAGATCCAATGTACTAAACAACTTAGCCCCAATCATCTAAGCGCATCTAGTGTCTCCTCTATTCGAGGCAAAGGAAAGGCATCCTTACGGGTTTTGGCATTAAGTTGCCGATAGTCTACACATAAACGAATAGAACCATCTTTTTTTTTGGACCACAACTATAGGCGAGGCATATGGACTACAACTGGGCTTAACTATATCCTGTTCGACCAGCTCTCGAATATGAGTTTTAACCAGATCATATTGAGAAGGTGGTAGACGGCGATATCGCTGGCGTACCGGTACATCATCTAATAGTGGGATAGTATGCTGGAGTAAGTCAGTACAACCCAAGTCTCTGTCACCATTACTGAATTTCTCAAGTAATGATTGGGCTTGTTGATGTTCTTGACAAGACAACGTAGGCCAAGTGAGCTGAGAAAGATCAACATTTGGGCTACTCTCTACTCCAACCGACTGGATAAATGCTACTGCCTCAGAATCGTCATTATGTACATGGAACTGGACAGAAGATGTTAAAACAGGTGACTGAACAATATGTAATTCTCTGAGTACAGTCTTTGGCCAAAGCCAACGAACCTGACTCCCCACATTAATAACTGGCACCTTCACTACCCCACAGGCAACAAGACAAGCAGGCAGATGGAACAAGGAGGTCCCCAGGCAACCGTCCTTCTACAAATGATACCGGTTCCAAAAAACAAGTATTAAATGTAGCCCCCAACCCCTGATGGCAAGTTGCTGGAACCAATTTCATGGCGCCTGCTGGTACTCTCATGGCTGGGCCCTTCTGAACTCGAGCTGGACCCACATACCCAGTTTCTAATGCATGTTTCCAAAGTTGACACTCAGAAAAAGCCCTCTGCCATACGTTCCCTGCATGTTGGATAGGTGGAGAGTTAAACAGCCTGATCCCATGCTCCAAAAACAGTTCTTGGTAACAACTGCTAATAACATTCATTCCCAGCAGGCCAGGAACCTGTTCTCGCCTCAACTGGATAGCAGGATGAACAGAATTTTTCACTACTAGAATGCCCATCTTGGGCAAAGTCTTTCCAAGTATGTCTATGGTAGTTTCTAGATACCCCAAATATGGGATATCAAGGCCATTGGCTGCTTTGAGCTTAAGCCATTGGCAAGGTTGCAACTGAAACTGGAAATGTGGTTGAAAATACTGCTCCAAAAATTGTTGGGTAACCATAGTAACCATAGATCCTGTATCCAGCAAACATGCCACAGTGATCCCACCAATAGAAATGTCTACTACTGGACATCTACCTAGAAGTTGAAGCTCCTTTACAGGGGAAATGCCCAAGGATTCCCCACCCGACGCAAGGGCAGTGCAGTCGGGGGGCAATAGTTTTCCGATGACCGCAAAGCCAGTGCTGAGGCGGTCTCATATGAAGTAACCCGAGCGGTGTTGCTGCAGCTGCGGATTCCATATGCCCCAGGAGCTTCTGAAATAGTTTCAGTGGAACCGCACTCTTGCCCTCGAATTGACGGAGGCAAGTCAGCAATGACTGCGCACGCTCGCTCGTCAGCTGCGCGCACATGGCGACCGAGTCGATTTTCATACCGAAAAAAGAGATCCTCTGAACGGGGCAAAGTTTGCTCTTCTCCCAGTTGACCCGAAGGCCCAGACGAGCTAGGTGCCGGAGCACTAGGTCCCTGTGTTCGCAAACCTGGTCTCGAGAGTGAGCTAGGATCAGCCAGTTGTCGAGATAGTTCAGGATGCGAACCCCGCGTTCCCGAGGGCTACCTCGATGACCTTCGTGAACACGCGAGGAGACAGGGCTAGCCCGAATAGGGGAACCGCGTACTGGTATGCCCGCCCCTCGAAAGCAAACCGTAGGAACGGTCTGTGTCGAGGTAGAATGGAGACTTGGAAGTAGGCGTCCTTCAGGTCGATCACTGCAAACCAATCCTGTGGCCGCACACATTAGAAAATGCATTCGGCCATGGCATCCTGAACGGCAGCCTGTGAAGGGAGCGGTTCAGGACACGGAGGTCCAGGATTGGCCATAACCCACCGGATTTCTTCGGGACAATGAAATAGGGGCTGTAAAGCCTTGACCTCATTTTGGCTGGAGGGACAGTCTCGATCGCACCCTTCGCCAGTAGGCTGGCAACCTCCTGGGTCGATGGTTCGGGCGACCCAGCGGAGCAGGTTGGGAGCTCTAGCCAGGCTCACAAGAACTGGGCCAGCAGGGCCATGCAATCCACAGACGTACCCTCGGTGGTGCAGCAAAGCAGAATGACCGGCCCGGACGTGGGTGGCATAGCGGCCCGGTGGGTGGTAATCGTCAAGCCTACAGCGCTCGGGGGGAGGGCGGTGCCACTCCAACCAATGCTTTCAGCTGCCGGGAAAGCATGGCTATCAGCTCTGGATCTGACTCGACTAACGCTGACACTCCCGAGGGAGGCAATGCAGTCGAATCCTCATTTCCAGAGGAATCAAGCCCACCTTGTGATGCTGTGAGTGACACTGGGTCCCCGAGAGGAACCAGCCACACTGTAACCCTCAGATCACCCTGGCCACCAGCCAAAGTATCCCCTCTCGAGGAAGAGCTAGATTGGGGTGTGGCAGAGGGGACTCTATTCACACGGAGGTCATTGAGTCTCAATCTATAAACATTGCAATGGTCATGTTCCCACAATGAAAACGTGACTAAGCGTGACTAAGCCCAACACGCGAAACGGCACTCGTGACCGTTAGGCAGATGAATCACGCACCCACATCCAGTAAATACTCGGGCGAGAGAGGAAAAAGCTCAGCAGAGTGCTGAAGCGCCCAGGGAGAAACACACACACTGTCGGCAGATCACTGCACAGATCAGCAGCAGGCAATGCGATCTCGCTGGAACGCGCCGTCACACCAACACGCTGAAGAGCCGTAGAGTGAAGATGATTCAGAATGGCTTGCAGGAGTGAAGAGAACTCTTGTCTCTGAAGCGAAAACATATCTGCATGTTGCCAGCGTAATTCCTTATATACCCACAAGGTCGGGCGGAGTTACGCTATGCAAATTCCGCAGACTCGTTTGGCTCGTTTTGTATACTCGAAGGTGAGAGGCTTTCTAAGCAAAACCCAATTCGTCATCACTGACGTAACTCGTAGTGACCACGAAAGGGAACACTAGTTAGCGACAATGGCCCACAATTTACTTCAGAGGAGTTTGGATGTTTTCTGAAAACAAATGGTGTTAAACACATGTGTTCTGCACCATTCCACCCAGCCACCAACGGGCTGGCTGAGCGTTTCATTCAGACTTTTAAGCATTCACTAAGAGCATCCAAAGAACCAGTACCATTACAGCAGAGATTAGACTCTTTCTTGTTACAGTACAGGAATACACCACGTAGCACAACAAAAGAAACACCTGCTATGTTATTCTTGCATCGCAGATTGATCTACTGAAACCAAGTGTGAAACTGACTGTGGAGCAGGCACAAAAAGTTCTTACCGTGCCCTCCATGCAAAACACAGAGACTTCAATGTGGGTGATTCGGTGCTGGTGAGAGATTATCGACGGGGAGAGGAGAAGTGGAAAACCAGTACTGTTTCTTCTCAGTCAGGACTATTGTCGTATTTTCATGGTTCATGGTTTCATGGATCATTGTCATGGTTCAGGTGGACAGTTCACAAAGCTGGAAAAGACATGCAGATCAAATGTTAGACTGTTATCCAGAAATTACAAAAAACACAGAACCACTGCCAGCAGAGAACAGTACATCACAAACACTGGATGTTAAGGGACAAGAACTGCCTTTCACATCTAATGACACCGAACCAGATGCTCTAGACCAGCATGTAACCAAGCTTGTTGAGCCAGCTACTGCTTCTTCCCCAAATGTGAGAAGATTTCCTGTTAGAACCCGTTAACCACCTAATAGACTTGATCTTTAAAATTTTTAGATGTTCTATACACAGTTGAATGTGTGAAAAGTGTTACATACTTTTGGAGTGAGTAGTTTGGTTAACATGCCAATTAGTATTGCTTGAGGGTGGGCTACTAATTTATGGCTCCTAAATGTTATTTCCTAAGATGAATGGATGTTATTATGTTAAAAAGAAAAACATGGGGTAGACTGAATTAAGGAGGGAGAGATGTAATGTATTTGAGTTGATGTTACAATACCTGATGGCCACTTGAGGGCACCCCCGTGCTGTTGGTTGTTGCTGTTGCGGTGTGCCGTCTAAACCAGTCTAAAACAGTGCAGTCATGTCTCTGCTTCCCCTCGAGTATATTCTGAAACAAAGGCAAAAAATATGTCATGTAAAATGGACATTTGTAAGATCAGAGGCTATTTTTATTAAAGAAGAAATGTCAACATGTTCACAGTTTTTGCGAAAAACTTTACTTCTTTCATATTGGTAAATACAGATAAGATTTTGGATCTGTTTATACAAGTTTAGGCTGTCTTTTAAAGTATTTTATAATTATAAGCAGTCACAAATGGTCTTTTTTGGCTTTCTTTCCATCTTGTAAATGAATGTAAATGTAATACAGTCATGTAATACAGTCACTGTTGCCTTTGGCTTGCTCAGTTGGGGATATTTTGGGGATATTTAATTTTATTCTATCAATCAATAAATTCCACTAGAAACAAACCTTGTTGTATTATTTTATTTTAATTTAATACTGTGAAGCTGCTTTGATACAATCTGTATTGTGAAAAGCGCTATACAAATATACTTGATTTGATTTGATTTGATATTTGCTGGTACTAATAGCCACCAGTACATTGACAATGCTTTCCCAGGTGAGAACACACACAAGAGATTTATTCATTGGTTTAGAGGGACAGTTTAATTTCAGTAACCCCTTTTCACAAAGAGAGATTATTAAAGAAGATTTAAGATGTCACCCACCTTAAGAAGAGTGTTTGTTCTGTATTTGTTGCAGGTGACGCCCAACATCTCTCAGAGCTCAGGATTGTGTTGATGGGATATAGAAGAGCTGGTAAGAGTTCAGCTGGAAACACCATCCTGGGAAGAGAGGAGTTTGACTTGAAGAAATCTGCTCAGTGTATGAAGAGACATGGAGAAGTAGCAGACAGACACATCACTGTCATTGAAGCTCCAGGATGGTGGTGGAATAACTCTGTAGAGTCCAGTCCTGAGTTACTGAAACAGGAGATTTTGCTCAGTGTGTCTCTGTGTCCTCCAGGACCACACGCTGTACTACTGATCATACGTGTGGACATTAGATTTAAAGAGAATATTAGAAAAGCATTGCAGGAGCATCTGGATCTTCTCAGTGAGAGAATCTGGAGTCACACTATAGTGCTGTTCTCTGGTGGAGACTCTCTGTTAGACACATCTATAGAGCAGCACATCGAGAGTGAAGGGCCGGATCTCCAGTGGCTGCTGGACAAATGTGGGAACAGGTTTCATGTTCTCAACAATCACAACAGGAGTGACGACACTCAGATCAAGGAGCTGCTGGAGAAGATTGAGGAGACAGTGGCACAAAACAACGGCTGCCATTTTGAAATAAACAGAAAGATTTTACAGGATATGAAAGAGAGAAGAAGAGCAGAGGAAGAGAGAGCAGAAGAACGAATGAAGAGGATGCAAAAAAGGAGAGAAAACATCAGATCACAGATGAGTGAGTTCACATACTTTATAGTGCAGATACACACTGAGTATATTAAGTAAATCATGAAAATGTAACAGTCACTGCAATAATAGCAAGAAACTTCTCATCATTAACCGCTATTTGTAGAGGCATTCCCAATAGATTGGTTCAAAGCAGCTCACAGTGACGGCCCCTAAAATCTGTTACTGAAGGAAATAAGCACTTTCATTTCATAAGCAATCCTGTTCTTCAGGGTGTGCTTTTGATAACGGAAATCCTTTTACCTAATCCATGGAAAACAATACAATCCCCCCTGCAAACATCTTGTCTTGAATATAATCTTAAACATCAGCTTTATACCTATAGACACGTCTCATGTTTGTCGCTGTTCTGAAGCACCAGGAAGTGAGTCCCGTCAAACACACTTTGAAAGTACAGTACAAGTAAAAACTACTAGACTGCTGGAGGAACTATATTTTATTTGGAGCTCCAACTAAGGCAATATATGTCATGTAAAATGGACATTTGTAAGATTAGAAGCTATTTTTATTAAAGACAAAATGTCAACATGGTCACAGTTTTTGAGAGACTCTTTTACTGCTTTCATATTGGTCAATACAGATACGATTTTGTATCTGTTTATGGCAATTTAGGCTGGGTTTTTTTTCTGTTTTTTCATAAAGTCTTTTTATAAATATAAGCAGTCACAAATGGTTTTTTTTGGCTTTCTTTCCATCTAGTAAATGAATGTAAATGTAATACAGTCATGTTGTAACAGGAGCCACCTGAGGGCACTCTACATCAGACTATTATTATTCACTCACAACTACATTTCCCATAATTCACTGCCTGGGCTCATCATCCCTGATTATCACATTTACCTGTGTCTCATTATATTGTTTAGTTCACCCCATTTAAGCCTGGTTCACCTCATCATTCCCTGCAAAGTCTTGTACGTTATTCCACTGCATTTCTGAGCATTTCCTTTGTTGTCATTGTTCCTGGTTCTTGATTTCTGCCCGTGTCCTGGTTTTCCCGTTCCTGCCTCACCCTCTGGATTTGTCTGTTTGTTTGAATTGCCTGCCTGTGTATGACCTTTGTTCAACTCTGATTTAAGAGTTTAATTGATGTTAGATACACTTATATGTCATTTTTGATCAATAATGTGTAGTTTGACACCCACACAGATAAGGTGAACCTAATTTCAGTAACCCCTTTTCACAAAGAGAGATTATTTAAGAAGATTTAAGATGTCACCCACCTTAAGAAGTGTTTTTGTTCTCTATTTGTTGCAGGTGACGCCCAACATCTCTCAGAGCTCAGGATTGTGTTGATGGGATATAGAGAAGCTGGTAAGAGTTCAGCTGGAAACACCATCCTGGGCAGAGAGGAGTTTGGCTTGAAATCTGCTCAGTGTGTGAAGAGACATGGAGAAGTAGCAGACAGACACATCACTGTCATTGAAGCTCCAGGATGGTGGGGGAATTTCTCTGTAGAGGAGAGTCCTGAGTTACTGAAACAGGAGATTTTGCTCAGTGTGTCTCTGTGTCCTCCAGGACCACACGCTGTACTACTGATCATACGTGTGGACATTAGATTTAAAGAGAATATAAGAAAAGCATTTCAGGAGCATCTGGATCTTCTCAGTGAGAGAGTCTGGAGTCACACTATAGTGCTGTTCACTTGTGGAGACTCTCTGTTAGACACATCTATAGAGCGGCACATTGAGAGTGAAGGGTCGAATCTCCAGTGGCTGCTGGACAAATGTGGGAACAGGTTTCATGTTCTCAACAATCACAACAGGAGTGACGACACTCAGATCAAGGAGCTGCTGGAGAAGATTGAGGAGACAGTGGCACAAAACAATGGCTGCCATTTTGAAATAGACAGAAAGTGTTTACAAGAGATGGATGGTATAAATAAAACAGAAGAGCGACTGGACAAATGGAGAGAGGAAGCCAGATCACAGACTAGTGAGTGACATCATAAAGTTTTATGAATTTTACTACACATAGTCTCCTCATTGTTCTACACTATGGGCCTATTTTTTTATATGTGTGAATGCACAGAATTGATCTTATAGTGTGTGTACTCTAAAATCCATGCCAACATACATGTTTATAACAGTCTTTGACGGGGAAAAGTACTTAGCAGCACATCAGGGTCTAAGCTGACATACACACTTTTCCTTGTGACAGAGAGTCGGAGTACTACAGGTACTGAAATCTAAGAAATTCTTGCCGTTCTTCATTCTCAAGTAAAATATTTGGACGTTGACTGGTGCTCTTTTAAATGTTAATGACATTAATAAGGCAGCATTTACCATGCAGAGATCGGAAACCATTCTGCTGTACACAATTTCAAAATCATTTGCAAATTATAAATTGCACATCTGGAAGAGAGGCATACGCAGGTTTTTTTGTGTCACGTACGCACATTGGAGAAATTATCGTAAGATCAAATGTAGGAAGGTTTCTACGCATTTCCAAATGTAGGAAGGTTTAAAACCTGGTTATATAGCAACTTCCTAAAATTTAATAATGATAAAACTGAGGTTATTGCTTGTGGGTCTAACCAACACTCTCGCCCGAAGCCTTCGAGCAAGAAAACGGATCTGAGGACCATTCATCTTGCGAAGAAGGGGAGGGGCAAGTGAGAATTGCTCCTCCACGGAATCTTCAGGAAATTTATCCATCAAGTGCCTCTGGGCAATATATGTCCCTGGGGGCCAGAATTTGGGAGCAGAGGTCTGGTCGAGGCAGGGGTTGAGGCCCGGGGAATGGAGACTCCACTCCACGATGGTGGAGTTGATATTGGAGAGATTCGGCTCAGCGGAAGTGGATCCTGTGGTTCTCACTCATGCATCCAGCTTCTCTGGGGCTGCATGCCATGGTACAGGCCGAGGCTGCGCCTGTATGCATTTCCCCCAATCGATCTGCTCCCGGGAGTTCAAGAGAGGGTCTGCCAGGACAGGGTCAGTCTACTCTTGGTAGCTCCGTTCTGGCCGGCCCGAGTAAGGTTCTCGGACATCAAATCACTCCTGGCAGGTCCTCCGTGGGAGATTCCCCTTGGGAAGGACCTGCTTTCCCAGAGCTGTGGAAACTGTGGGTCTGGCCCCTGAGGGGGCTCTGTATCTAGAGGCTGGCCTGTCAGCCGTAGTGATCAAGACCATACTCAGAGCTCCATCCACAAGGAGACTGTACGGCCTAAAGTTGAATGTTTTCATCGTTTGGTGTAGGGAGCGTGGTTTGGATCCAGTGCCCGGTGCCTTCAGTGCTGGAGTTTCTTCAAGATCGCTTCTCTGCTGATCTTACTCCGTCCACTATTAAGGTGTATGTGGCAGCAATAGCAGCTTTCCATGCCTATTAGGTGTAGTTTAAAATAAAATAAAATAAAAAACATGAAATTGTATTATTTGTGTCCCCAAAAAAATATAGAATTATAATTCTGAATTTCTCTTTATGGTCTTGCCCTTTTTAAGGTTTAAAAAGTCTGAAATGAATTTATCTATTGGTGGGGCTACATTAATTCCATCTCATACTGTTAAAAATATGGGTGTAACATTTGATTCGTTGCTTACATTTCAATCTCATAAGTTCTATTACCAAGACTGCATTTTACCTTCCTGATGCTGACCAGGTTCAACGAGTATGGGGTCTCTGTGGAACAAGTGGACGTTTCTAAATTTGTGGGTGTTTTCAAACTGGTGGGTGTTTATAAATCATGCAATGAAAATGATGGCCTTCACCCAACCCCACCCCTAAACCCTACCCACACTGTGACGTGGGCAAATCAGGGAACACGGTCGAAAACGCCCCTCTGTTTATGGCCTCACACACTGATCTGGTAACTCCTATTACTGTCCTGCAGAGACCTATACTTGGGTTCAACCCTGTTTAGCTTCATTAGGAAACCAGGCAAAAGCTGCAGGGTCAAACAACATTTAACATTGTAATCATATCCCTAATGTTCTGTTTCTGTGTGAACCAAATTTCTGCAATGAAGTAAATCCTCCTTCCCTGGCCCATTTAGAGTTGACATAAAGTTGACCCTCTGAATTAATTACAATCACATGAACTGATGAATATATTCCTTCAATGCCATGTCAGTTTCTTTGGATAAAAGTGTCTGTCAAAGACATTAATGTTGTAAATGTTCTACTGATCTGCTCTCTGCTTTCATCATTATAGTGAGTGGAGATGATGGATCTGATTCATGGTCTGTGGGAAGTTCTGCTTATGGTTCATTCAGATTACGATCAGGAGCAGACCCAATCTTCGGTTCATCACATTCCAGAGATTCATCTCACACAAGTTACGAGTCAGGGGCCATAAAACGATATAACAGCATGCAATTGCAACCACCAAACAGTGAGTGTCTTGTTTTATTTGGCACTTTCAGTACATTTTGGTCTCCCTGTGACCTTTACAGCGTTAGAACTCATGGTTTCCATGAATACCATCTGCTTTGTTGTGAAAATATAATATTTAGTCTACATTGTTGTAAATTTGTCACCACATATTTTCCCCCATAAAAAAAAAAACATTCGACCCTTTCTAGCCTACATCTCCAGCGATGTTCCCATTTTTTGATAATTTAATTTATGACAATAAATGCAAACCTGATATGAAATAAAATAAAAAAGCACACATAATATTTAGTTTGACCTTCTTAGGTTGATGATCAACATTTTCTGGAGTTTAAGCACCTGTTTATACTGATCATTTCTTCTTATCTATACATCTATATGGTCAACTTTAAATGATTGCATTAAATAGCAATCAGGCTTGTGATAAAGATATTTTATGGATAAAACAGGGCCATATTAATAAAGTATTTGCATAATGGTTTAATAATTACCAATAGACTGCGTTATTTTTAGGAACATATTGAAAGTTTTAAATCTTTTAAACAAAGAATTTTGTTTTATAAGAGTTTCAAACCTTTTACTGATTTAAATGCTGATTTAAATCCCCCAGTGAGTGGAGATGAGCGGTCGGACACATTGTCTGTGGGAAGTTCTGCTTACAGTTCATTCAGATCACGATCAGGAGCAGACAGCGATTCAGTTTGTAGCTCATCGCGCTCAGAAGTCTCATCTCACAGCTCAGGATTCGGGTCTTTGTGGTCCATCCCGGAGTCTGTGGAACATTCAGGAACCAGAGGAGCACTTGGTGTGACCATGATCTCAAATCTTTTCCCAAGAAGATCAAAGAAGCATGATAATCATGAAGACACTAAGAAAACTTGAATTGTATCAAATTAATGAAAGAGAAATTGTGTCTTTATAATGTTGACATTTATAATTTTGACGACATAATATTTAAAGATAACTATTACTAAAACTATAAGGTATAGCAGTTGTTTAATAAATTAGTGGAGATGTTTAAACATAAATTATATTGATATGTAATTAACATTAAGGGCTCTATTAATGACAGAATCTGCCTCTAATGATCTAAGCGCATGGTCTAAAGCGCAGGGCGCAAGTAGGACGTGTGCAAATCCACTTTTGCTAGTTTAATGAGGGGGAAAATGGTCAGCAGTCTCAGTGCATGGTCTAAAAGCGTTGTCCCTATTCTCCTAATGTGTAATGGGTGTGTTTTGGGCGTAACGTGCAAAAAAACAGAGTGTAATTTCCCATTCTCTTTAAAAGTCAGTTGCACTTGCGCCAGGGCGGATTAGCTATTTACATGAAGCAATTTGCAAACAGAAAGACTGAACGCTTCTCCAGAGCGCAAACGGTTTATTCACGAGATTAAAGGTTAAAGCGAGACCATCTATGGGAAAAGCTGGATTCCTCCATCTTTATGTGCACAATATTAATCTTTTACATTGTAATCCTTTTATATTTGCTGCGCATCCCTGTGTGTGTAATAAGCAAAGTGTGGACCCGCCTATAGGCTCATATTACTAATGCACTCTTTAAATAACAAAAAAAATATTGCGCCATTGACTTTAGAACAGGTTTCAGTTGGTCAATGGCTAAGTCTATTTCAGTTCCTCAAAATAGCAATGCCTATGAATAGCAACAGCACACCTGGTTCTCAGACCAGCAGCCCATGGGCCACAGATGGGCACAAATGCATTTGCTATTTTAATAACGTGGCGCAGGACGTGAAAATGAAAACTGCGTCGGGCTGAAACTAGCAAAAAACACTTTATCACACTTGGCTCTGCATTACGCCGGGTGTATGATTGGATCCTGTGTGTTTTTTTTATTATTTTGTCAAAAATTTGTGTTTATTTTTAAACTTTCATTATAAATCTTTTCATTTTTAATCCCAGATGTATGTGTGTGTATATATATACACAGACACAGAAGCGCTGTTCCAATGCTTTTCAAATGCAGCTCTCTTCTTTTGAAAGCTAAAGTGTTTATATATATATATATATATATATATATTTGCAAAGGGGTAATTAAATGTAACAAATCATGTAAAATAGTATCATCTTTCAAAAATGTCTGTCAAAATTTATAACGTACAACACATATTGAATGATATTCACTATCCCGGTAAAATTTTCAGTTGGATCTGTGTTTTTTTTCTTTAGTCTACAGTGTAAAGTATTTCACTCAGTTCCGTGATCATTCCCGATTCAATTTTAGTGAGTGAGGAACAAATTCAGGTGCATTATGTATTATGTATGTTATCGTCTCTGACAGACTGAAGTCTCAAGCTGAAGCCGCTCTGGATGCCATTTTCTTCCTCTTCTCGGAAAATGATGATGTAGTCAAAACATCTGGTAGTGTGTGTTTCCAGGTAATGCATTTACTGTCTGGACCGCTTTTTAGTTCTAATATTCCAACCGACAGAGTTTAAGGTTTTGACGGACGTGTGTGAGGGGTGACCGATGTTTGATTTTTGGGTAATTACAAAACGAGCTGGAGACGTTAATAAATTGCAAGAGACTGACATGTTTGACTTGTCAAAAATGTTACATTCAGCTGTAGCAAATCTGTTGACTTCTGAAAATCAACTCTTTTTTTTTTTAACCAGGAAAGGAGTGTTTTTTTCATTTGTAATCAGACAGATCAAAAGTTATATTTAAAATCAATATTTTATCGTAATGCATTACGTTACTTGTGAAGGATACATGTTCTCTTCATAATTTCACTGCCAACATAAGGGAACATGAAGCATATTGTGGAGTTTGATGATGCCTAAATTCAGTCTAGGTCTGCAGCTCAAACCATGCCTGCCTCTTCTCCACCGCACTGCTTCAGGCCGATGTACAGGTGTTTGCCAAATGAAGCACAATCTACTCAAGACTTCCCGTCTGTCCTGCAGCAGCTTCTCCTTCTGGTTTACACTGGAAAGACTCGTTTAGCACAGAACCTGCTGCAGAAACAAGCAGCTGATGGTGACGGTCAGACTTCAAGAACGGTGTGTTTTGTGTCACTGGATCACTGTGTGTGTTGAAAAAGTAAAATGTATTTTTGAATGGTGTTGGTCCAGGGCATCGGTTCCTTCAGTGTTCATTCAGTTCAGCTGGATATGGACGGGATCTCAGTCAGAAGAGCTCTGAACATCCTGAACATCAGCAGACGACAGGGTTAGAAAGTGGATTACTGTGAGTAGAAGGGTCGAGAAACTGAGATAAACGCTGCTGTTCAGTACAAGTGTGTTGTCAGGGATCTGATTGGTTGCTCCCAAACTTTATTTAACCGGATAACTTTATGAATAAGAGCAAAATTACATTACTATGGATGTCTGTATTTATATGTTCCGAATATGAATAAGAATAAAATGTCTCCTGATTATTTTCTCCTTTTGTTTTGTGTTAAAGAGAAAAGAAATCTTGGGGGATGCCAATCTCCAGATCACATTACAATGCATGGCCCACAAGACTGATTCAAAGCATATAATCCACCATTTAGTAAGAATCTTTTGATGAGTATGATCTTGAAATTTACATTTAATATGAGACTGAGGCCTTGTCCAGACGGAGACGTGTTTAGCTGTATACGTTAAAAAAATTATCGTATTGGCGTTTCGTCCAGACGGACCCGGCGTTTTGGGAGCCTGAAACCGCTATTTTTTGAAACCGGGTCCCAGAGTGGATAAATCTGAAAACGACACCCTTGCTTTTTTGAATGTATTTTTATTTTACTTCTTTATTTATTTATATTTTCTTTCTTATGCTATGATGCTTGTTTATGTGCATGCTCCAAGTCTTCTTAAGATAGTGTATCTCCGTGGCAGAATTACAGCACCACATACTGGTCTGGCATGTATACTACATCGTTTTGAGTCGGTTTCAGTGGTTTTGTGTGTACGCAGATATTTCTTGAGACGACGCTGTGTTTACGGATTTCTTTTTAAAACGAGGGGAAAAAAGATTGGATAGGGAAAGCTCTGGCTTCGTGTGGATGTGGCCTGAATCTTCGAACTAACTGTTTCAGACACTGAGAGAAAAGAGCTGATGTTTCAATGTATATTATGAGATAATTAAATTGTTTTTTTGACCATGGACGCATGTAAAGCTGTTGTAAGAGACTCCAAAACAACATTAGGCACTTTTAAAATGGCACTGTATCTTTATTTTTGTGTATCGGATTTTGCATCAGTCGATCTGGGTTGCGATTAAAAAATCTTGCCTATAAAACAAATCTATAACTCCATTATACAGGGAAAAATGACTTGATGTGTATGCAACTGATTCGTGGTTATTCAGCCCTACAGAAGTAATTACTGTACATATTTTTGTCATTGAGTTGGACTGAAATGGTCTTTTAGATTATTATTTGAAAAAAAGCTAATTATATCAAATCAATCAGTTTCCATGTTGGAGTAGTTCCTGCATTCAGCTTTTGGTCTAGCAGTGTGATTGTAGACCAGAAGTCTTTGGGAACTTCTTTTCTTTTGTGCCAAGGTTTCCTTAGATACATTCAGCACTTAATTGAACTAGAGGGTGAAAATCCATTCAGGAACACAGTATTTATTTACAGGATGAGCCTCAGTCTGATGTTTCTTGATTGTAGATGCTCTGGGAGTATGGGGTTCGGGGCCCTTTGCTAAAGGCTATCCGGTCCCTGTACGACCGGAGCAGGAGCTTGGTTCGCATTGCCGGCAGTAAGTCAGACTTGTTCCCGGTGCATGTTGGACTCCAGCAGGGCTGCCCTTTGTCGCCGGTTCTGTTCATAATTTTTATGGACAGAATTTCTAGGCGCAGCCAGGGGCCGGAGGGTGTCAGGTTTGGGGACCACATGATTTCATCTCTGCTCTTTGCGGATGATGTTGTCGTGCTGGCCCCATCAGACCAGGACCTTCAGCATGCACTGGGACGGTTTGCAGCCGAGTGTGAAGCGGCTGGGATGAGAATCAGCACCTCCAAGTACGAGGCCATGGTTCTCAGTCGGAAAAGGGTGGTTTGCCCGCTTCAGGTTGGTGGAGAGTTCCTGCCTCAAGTGGAAGAGTTCAAGTATCTTGGGCGAAAGGACAAGATCCCGGATACAGGCGGCCGAAATGAGCTTTCTATGCAGGGTGGCTGGGCAATTAGAGATAGGGTGGCTGGCTGGGCCCTTAGAGATAGGGTGAGAAGCTCGGTCACTCGGGAGGAGCTCAGAGTAGAGCCGCTGCTCCTCCACATCGAGAGGGGCCAGCTGAGGTGGTTCGGGCATCTTTTCCGGATGCTTCCTGGACGCCTTCCCGGGAAGGTGTTCCGGGCATGTCCCACCTGGAGGAGACCCCGGGGAAGACCTAGGACACGCTGGAGAGACTATGTCTCCTGGCTGGCCTGGGAACGCCTCGGTGTCCCCCCGGAAGAGCTGGAGGAAGTGTCTAGGGAGTGGGAAGTCTGGGCATCCCTGCTTAGACTGCTGCCCCCGGGACCCAGCCCCGGATAAGCGGAAGAAGATGGATGGATGGATGGACATTCAGCACTTAATTGAACTAGAGGGTGAATATCCATTCAGGAACACAGTATTTATTTACAGGATGAGCCTCAGTCTGATGTTTCTTGATTGTAGATGGGTCGGTTATATTGGATCTTTGTATGACTGATCATGTCCAATAAAGTTTAATCATTCTTTACTTTTGAATGTTTTTGTCCACTTGTTTTTAAGGACTTCAGACTGTATTTAATGTTGACACACGTGACCCATTAGTTGAGGAGTTTCAGCGACTGAATATACAAAATAAAGGAAAATTCTTGCTTTATATTCTTATAATTTGTCTATAATAAGAAATACATCGAACACTTCTTTAAAAATTAAAATAAATAATAATAAAAAAACATTAAAATAGGTTCAGTCTGTTTTTGTCAAGTTTATTTATATATTGCTTTATGCAATAAAATGTATAGATTTTACAGAAAAATAAATGTGAGCCAGTGTTATTTTAGTATAATTGAGATACTATTATAGTTTTTATTAATATTTTGGATCAGATTGTTTTATTTACATATTATATTATTTGCATATTAGGCTAAGTTTTTGTTTTGTCATTTTATTTGTTTTTTTAAAAGTCTATATAGTTTTTATTGTCTATATTAGACAATGATGAAGAAATATTGCTATACCAGCAATTTCCTTTTACTCCAGAGGCCATTTTAAGCTAATTCTACAGTATGTTTAACTATCTTAATTATTTTATCTTTTTTAGTAATTAAATCTTTAAATGGTTTATTTGTCGTTTTATTGTCCAACCTGATCCAGACGTCGTCTCCTACTTGGCAACTGTCCTCTGGCTGCTTCTCCAGTGCTGCCATCTTCCGTTTAATCTCTGTAAAATTAACATAAAACATAAGTTCTTCAATGTGCTGATCCCATTTCCCAACTTTTTGATAGTGCCTTCCACCCTTTCAGCGATACAATTGCTCTCTGAAGTGTCTCTCAAGGACAGGTCAAGATGAAGGGCCCTATTTTAACTATCTCAGTCAGCGCACTGTCTAAAGCGCACGGCGCAAGTGCACTCAGGGCGTGACGAATCCACTTTTGCTAGTTTTACAACGGGAAAAATGGTCGGCGCTCCCGGTGCATAGTCTAAAAAGGTTGTCCCTATTCTCTTAATGAGTAATGGGTGTGTTTTGGGCATAACGTGCAATAAACCAATCAGAGTCTCATTTCCCATTCCCTTTAAAAGTCAGTAGCGCTCGCACCATGGCGGTTTGCTATTTACAAACCGGAATTTGCAAGACTGTACACTTCTCCAGAGAGGAAACGGATCTGTTCGTGTGCGAGGTTAAAGTCAAGTCACATTTATTTATATAGCGCTTTTTACAATACAAATTGTTTCAAAGCAGCTTTACAGAGATAACAGGGAAATAATGCAACAAAGTTTGTTTCCAGAAGAAAATAGTGTCACAGTCCAGCTTAAGTAAGTTCAGTGATGTTTCATTTTTGTTGTAAAAAAGTTATTAATTTCGTTCATTTATATATACCACTCTGAAGAAAACCGTGATGTCATCGTCCAGCTACTGGACATTGTCATTGGCCAACTCAAAAAAAGAGGGCTACTTCAACGAATAGCCAGGGTGACTTGAGGATCACAGTGAGGGCTTCCCCGCCTAGTACCCAATCCCTGAGGGCCCTCACTCCTCTCAAACACTGCAAACCGTGGAGCTTCCGGTTGAGCGCGCCGGCCCCTCTCATGACCGACCAGTTGTTTCATTCAGGGCTCCCCTTGCTGACCAGATATCTATCGCAGCATCGGAGGGTGAGCTTGAATCTGGAGATGAGGACTCAGCTGCGCTTCCTCTTTCTGGGAGAGTTGAGTTGCTCGAGCCTGATCCAGAATTGATGGCTATGCTCGAGTGGAACCCTCCACCATGTCCCGAAACCTCGAGGCTGGACGATTGGTATCTCGGGGCGGGCCGTGCTGGTTCTCAGCGTGACGCCTCAGTGCCTTTCATTCCGGAAGTGCATTAGGAGGTTACCAGTTTGTGGACGACACCTTTTTCTGCCAAAGACAGCTGGTACCTCCTTCCCCCTCACTACCCTTGACGGTGGTTCGGCCAAAGGGTACGTGAATATTCCTCTGGTTGAGCAGTCTGTCACGATGCAGCTGTGTCCGGCGACCACTAATTGCTGAAGGAGTAATCCGCGCCTGCCATCCAAGGCCTGTGAGTTCTCATCCGTTCTCACGGGCAAGGCTTACAGAGCCTGTGGACAGGCCGCTTCCTCCTTGCATGCCATGGCGTTGCTGCAGGTCCATCAGGCCAAAGCACTCATGGACATGTACGAGGGTAGCCCTGACCGTGAGCTCATGGCTGAGCTCCATACGGCAACTGACCTCACCTGCTCCGAAGGTGTCCTCCTGCCGACGCCTCCACTCCTGCTCGGTCTGCGCAGCAGCCTTCACCCTGGCCTCAGTGTGGAGCCGGCCGCAGGAAGGCCACCCAGCCTGTCCCGGCCTCTGCCAAACCAGGTGGCAAGCGCAAGAACAAGTGGCCCTGAGACGGGCAACCCAGGGATGGAGGAAGTAGCTCTTCGGGAGATGGTGTCCGCATCACTCCCTCTCCTGGAGGAGGGCCGGGTGGAGAATCTTCAATTTGATTTCTGTTCTGTTCTGCTACACCCAATTTTCAATAAAAGAGCAACTTCCTCTGTTCCTGGGTCCCAAGAGGGCGAGGTTGGCATTGTGCGACGCTATGCCTTGCCACCCTCAGCCCCCTCTTGCATCGCCAGCTGGCAGCCTGATGCGGTTTGAGAACGCAGGAATCCCTTCTCACGCGTCCCCTTACAATCATTGGAGCGTTGCACCGCACACTCAGACCCCACTTCGGGCCGCTATGCCGTCCGAGTCGGCTCCCTGCCTTCCACTGTGGCTGCGTCTGTGGTCCCACTGGTCCCCCGGTGCTGGGAGCCTGGCTAGCGTAAGCCCTGTCCCATCTTCTGCCCCAAGGTGTGGGGGGGGGGGAGATCAGGAGGTTTACGCTGGGCTCTGGAAGGTAGCAGTAATAGGTGGCGTTTTACTTGGGATACTTTGCAGGCGATACGTCCGCGATAATTAATGCGATATGGCTCAGCTTGTCAGTGAACTACGGCTCTGTGTAGTAAATGCCGCTCCATTTGAAAGCAGGTGATGGCGATTTACTACTAATCAAGGAACCGGCTTTACGCATAACAGAACTGATAGGAATATAAATGTGTAGCTTGAAATGTAATGTAAGTCGCTTTGGATAAAAGCGTCTAACAAATGCATAAATGTAAATGTAAATAACAATGTCATGTGATATATCGCCCAGCCCTACCCGGTATCCTAAAAGTTTGGACGGCGGGGTGGAATTTTTTCCCTTCCCGAAACCTAAAACCCAAGGGGAGAAATGCCAGGCGTGGATCAAGCAGTGTGGGAGTCCCCATTCACAACTAAATGTCGACAGGATTAACAAAAACAGCTACGTTTGCTCTACGACGTGTGAGCAGTTGCCTGGCGCACTAAAAATATAAACGGGAGAATGTTATTATTGCAAAGTGGTCAGGCTAATGTCTTGTGTTTATTCCACAAGATTTATGGATAAGCTGTTTGATTTGTAATTATTAGATTATTTTCAAATTTCACACCCTGCTGTGCATGAACATAGCTGTTCCTCAATTTGTGTGTTTCCCATTTGAATGGTCAGCGTACAAGGCGGCTGCTGCTTCCGCTGGGACCTATAGGCTTTAGCTTAAATTTTGATTAAATTATTCTCTAATCAGTTGCATATTATGTCGTGGATATATCCCTCAAATGCATACAGCAATCCCTTTTGTCTTTCTCCCTCAGATATTTCACCTGTTTGCCAAAATGACTAATTATCTCCTTGGGAATGTCTGACACTGGTGCATGCATACTGTAATAGACGTGCCAGGCACTAAAGCTTGTCAGGCATAGCAACAGTAACTAAGGAGGGCGGGGCTTAGCGAAGGGTCAATTCTGACTTTATAACACACAATTGCAACTTTTATCTCACAATTCTGACTTTATATAAGTAACCGAGACGTTAAGTATACGAGCTAATAGCAATGGAGGCGGGGACTTTGCTCTTATACTAAATGAAGCAAAGGTGAAGAGTTACACTCTAGATATTTTTGGACATGAAATTATTTTCAGAATGTTTTAATATGTCATTTGGGTTATCAAACATGAATTTTAATGGATATAATTATCGACTGCAAGGAGACTAAAAAATCTGTTAATGCAACTGTTAATAGTTTTTTTTTAAAGTATATGATATCTATTCATTGTGGGATTAAGAGTGGTTTATAGGTTTAAGTTTGCCTGGTGAAGTCACTTTCTAAAGATTTTTGAAAAAATTGCTAATATCATACTTTTTATGCATGTGTAAAATAACCTTGAACATCATCTTTACACCCTACACATACACCTACAGCTAGACCCGCCCATGTGCGCCACTGTTCTGAAGCACCTGTAAGTAAGTTCAGTCAAACATACGTTGAGTCAAACCTACATTTACTTTGGAACTCAGACTAAAACAGTGTGAATGAAAATGGACTCTAAATCAGCTCTATGGAATATTAATAATCAATAATGACTTGTTATAATTGATTATGAATATTTGGATCAGTTAATAGAATTAACTTAATGTTGTAAATTAATATTACAATCAATTAACCTGTTTTTCCTGTGAACACTCAGTGTTAATTGTTTATTAATTCTAAGAAATGGCATTTCCGAGGCATGGGAAATGTCTTTCTTACTTTACAGTACTACTAAGAGCAAGTAGTCAAGATCTATGATTAGAGACTCTAGATATGAGCTTGAGACACAAACAACTTTACGTGTGACATGAACAAGACTTTATTAACTAGACTAAATACTTAAACTACTCTAACATACACATAAATACATACAGTTTACCAAGAGAAAGAGAGCTGAAGCAGAATACAGGTAAGCAAGAAGTTATAGCATTGTTTGAAATTCAGCAGATCAACAGCCTTGAGCAAAGATAAAACATCAGTTTAGTTCTAACACTCATTTCTTTAAAAGGGGTAAGGATACTTAATGTATCAAATAATGAGACTAAGTTTGATACTTGCATGTCTCGCCCATTTGAATTAAACTGTCCTGATGCAATTTGTTGAGGCTCCAGTTGATCTTTGCTGATGTGGTCTTGATGAGAGAGAACCAGTGGGAGTCAGAGGATCTTTGGTGAATGGAAAGACAAGGCCACGGCCTGGCACAAGCTTGGGGGTCCTTAGAAATCTTCTAGTTCAGCATCATCTTCACATCAGGATTCCAGAAGAGGACTAAAAAGTAAGAGACGTGATCTTGTGATCAGTGATTTTTAAAGCGTGAAGATGTCACACCCTCTGGAGGTGTGTGAGCCAATAAGAAGTTTTCGCTTTGGAGGGAGATTTTATGACCCTTTGTGTTCTAGGAGGGCATTTGAATATGTAATTTCATTGGGTGTTTAAGAAAAAGAATATTCAAGATTCTTATAATACTAATGCGTCACAAAGTTAGCAAAATGTAATGTAAATTAACAAATGGGGGACGGAGATTGGAGTTTATAGAGACTAAACATGCCACACATATGATTTTGGTTAACATTAGTATGCAAAGTCTGAAACATTAACCCAAAAGAGTTTACAAGAATACACATGCCAAACCACATAAAAGGAAAATCATGAGATGGGAAAATTAGATACATGTTTATACATTTCTCAAGTGGTTATATATAGAATATATAGGATTAACAGGGTTTATTTCTCCTTCTCAGCAAGAAGTAAATGAGAGTCACAACTCTCTGGAAATTCCTTTTGGGGTCGTAAAACTTCTTATCAGTCTTAATGTGTCGTGTATCAGGAGACTGAGTTTTGCCAGTGTGTTAGCTTCATTTGTGATGTTAGTTTTGGGGGAAGTTTCATAGACCTTTGTTGGGTGAGTGAGTTTGCTGGATTATTCATTAAATATAACAAATAATTTGTGTGTGTCTGATTGGTCCAGATGCTACATAATTAAGCATTTATTATTTTAAAAATTAATCGTCTTTTCCTTGTTAATTCATAGTAAATATGACTTTTAATCAAACTCGACGTGTTTAACCTACTGGTTCTGAGACATTGCTACTGCTTTTGTATCCCCTCTCGGTTCGTGTGTTCTTTCATTTCAATAATGACCACACGAAAGCAATTTTGCTGAGCACATTCACTTTAGTGTTTACTGCAACTGAGGAAATCTGGAAAAGACACGAAGAGCACCAAACAGACAATAAATACTGCTGGTCCGGTCATAAAACATCCTTCTCAACAGCTCGTGTGAACTGACAAGATAAACATTTTTTTTGTTACATACAAATATGACTCAGTCTCTTTTTTCTTTTATAAATATAGAACAAAAATTGCACGGAAGGAAAGCAATACATCATACCTGGAAAAGACACGAAGAGCAACAAACAGACAATAAATACTGCTGGTCCGGTCATAAAACTGTCAGAAAATAATAAACAAAATAATCAAACAAATATACCAAGGGAAATAAAAAGCAGACGCCATTAGCAAGTGGCGTGCACAACCACCTGTAAGGGATGTAAGACCCTGCTACACACTAATTTACCATTCTGAACAGAAAATACAGAATAAAGTTCTCTCAAACAGATTTCTAGACAAATGCAATTGACTTTATTTTTGTCTTAAACAATATCTTCCAACATTTTCTTAACCGATCGACCAGAGACTTTTTCACCTACCATCCTTCTC
Organism: Abramis brama; assembly: GCA_022829085.1. Classification (NCBI taxonomy): domain Eukaryota; kingdom Metazoa; phylum Chordata; class Actinopteri; order Cypriniformes; family Leuciscidae; genus Abramis; species Abramis brama. The sequence goes on along the minus strand of CM040771.1, from coordinate 45,201,013 downwards.
AACAGCTCATGTGAACTGAGAAGATGGCTGATTCAACCCACTGTACACCCTTCTTGCCTGTAGGTGTCTCCCTCTTTCCAAGATGCATTATTTGAATAACCAATGAACAGGGTTAATTAAACAAGAACAACTATTTTATAACTAAAACAAGCATTTTGACACTATTCACACTTAGTTTCTGTTTTTCCTTTCTTAACTCTGTTACACTTTCACTTTCATATTGGTCTAGCTAAGATTTTTTTGTAAGACACTTAGAGCTTGCTTTTTGTTCTCCATAATCGTATATGCTTATACATATGGCTTGTCACGGATTGCGTTTTCGGTTTATTTGCAGAATACAGTCATGTATTTTAAATTGCGTGGCTGTGCAATTATGTGTGTGTCAGGAGTGTGTGTGCGCCCAAGAGAGATTTATTTGTAGAGGCATTCCCAATAGATGGGTTCAAAGCAGCTCACAGTGACGGCCCCTAAAATCTGTTACTGAAGGACATAAGCACTTTCATTTCTTAAACAATCCTGTTCTTCATGTGGTGTGCTTTTGATAATGGAAATACTTTTACCTAATCCATAGAAAACAATACCTATATACAACAATACAACCCCCCCCCCCCCCCGTTTTTTTGGAAAAAAACTAATTTAGAGGTCTTTAGAATCGCATGGAAAGACAGTATGTCACGTTATAAAAAGGCCCTAAAAGCAGCCAGGGCTGAGCACCTCCGCAAACTAATAGAAAATAATCAAAATAATCCTAGGTTTTTATTTAACACCGTGGCTAGACTAACAAATAAACAGAAGTCACCCGAACAAAATATCCCGTTACAGTTCAGTAGTAATTATTTCATGAACTTCTTCACTGAGAAAATAGAAAGCATCAGAACCACAATTGTAAACGTTCAATCTTCAATCGCGCCTTATAATTCAGCCTCAATTTTCCCCCCGCAAGAACAATTACAATGCTTTACAACTATAGAACAAAAAGAGTTAAATAAACTTATCACTTCATCTAAAACAACAACATGTTTATTAGATCCTATACCAACTAAATTACTGAAAGAAGTGTTACCTGTAGTGGAAGAGCCTCTCCTCAATATTATTAACTCATCTTTATCTTTAGGTCATGTTCCTAGAACATTTAAACTGGCAGTTATAAAACCTCTCATTAAGAAACCACAATTAGATCTTAATAATCTAGCAAATTATAGACCCATTTCAAATCTTCCATTTATGTCTAAAATATTAGAAAAAGTGGTGTCCGCTCAACTGGGCTCTTTCTTACAAGAAAATGACATCTATGAAAAGTTTCAGTCTGGATTCAGACCGCATCACAGCACTGAAACTGCGCTCGTTAAAATCACAAATGATTTACTTTTAGCTTCTGACCAAGGCTGTTTCTCAATACTAGTTTTACTTGATCTAAGTGCTGCGTTCGATACTATAGATCACACAATACTCTTAGATCGACTACAAAATTATACTGGTGTTCAAGGACAAGCATTAAGCTGGTTCAAATCATACCTATCTGACCGCTACCATTTTGTCTCTTTAAATGGAGAAAAATCGATCATAACTCCAGTAAACTATGGAGTGCCGCAGGGATCTGTGTTGGGCCCTCTGTTATTCTCAATATATATGCTGCCACTTGGAAATATTATAAGGAAACATGGAATTAGTTTCCATTGTTATGCTGATGACACTCAAATATATATTTCATCACGGCCGGATGAAAACGCTAAATTATCCAAATTGACAGAATGTGTTAAAGATATCAAAGATTGGATGATGCGTAATTTTCTTTTATTAAATCCAGACAAGACAGAGGTAATACTTATCGGTTCAAAAAACCGCCCACAAAACCTCTCACAATACAATTTTAACATCGTAGGATGTCCTGTTACTTTATCCTCTACAGTAAAAGACCTGGGTGTTATACTCGATTGCAACCTGTCTTTTGAAAATCATATTTCATATGTTACAAGAACAGCCTTTTTCCACCTTAGAAACATTGCTAAGCTACGTAATATGCTATCAGTTTCCGATGCAGAAAAGTTAGTTCATGCATTCATGACCTCGAGACTAGATTACTGTAATGCTTTATTAGCTGGTTGTCCTGCATCCTCAATACACAAGCTACAGTTAGTCCAAAATGCAGCCGCTAGAGTTCTTACTAGATCAAGAAAATATGATCATATAACACCGATTTTATCATCACTGCATTGGTTACCTATAAAGTTCCGTATCAATTACAAGGTATTGCTACTGACTTATAATGCCCTAAACGGCTTAGCTCCAGTCTATTTAACGGATCTTCTATCGCCCTATAATCCATCGCGCTCTTTAAGATCACTAAATTCGAGGCTTTTGGTCATACCTAGGATATCCAGATCCACCAAAGGAGGGAGAGCATTTTCACATTTAGCTCCGAAACTCTGGAATAGCCTTCCTGATACTGTTCGTTGCTCAGACTCGCTCTCCCAGTTTAAAACTAGATTAAAGACGCATCTCTTCAGCCAGGCATTCATATAACATTTTAAATCTTACTGTTCAAACTACAATCCGGCCTCTAGTTCATAAATGCCAGAGGAGAACTGGCCCCAGACTGAGCCTGGGTTCTCCCAAGGTTTTTTTTCTCCATTGGGTCACCTGATGGAGTTTTAGGACACCATTAGGTCACTTGATGGAGTTTTCGGTTCCTTGCCACTGTTGCCTTTGGCTTGCTCAGTTGGGGATATTTTGGGGATATTAATTTAATTTTATCAATCAATAAATTTACACTAGAAACAACCTTGTTGTGTTATTTTGGTTTAATGCTGTGAAGCTGCTTTGATGCAATCTGTATTGTGAAAAGCGCTATATAAATACTTGACTTGACTTGACTTGACGCCAGGAGCGGTTCACAGCCGAGGAGACCGACGTTCTCGTCAGGGACGTTGGGGATGGAGAAACACACCCAAATTAACTTCGGTTATGCCTAGTTCACACTACATGACTTGCTCTCTGTGAAATCAGGAGTGTTCAAGTTGTTGAGCTGTTCACACCACACGACACAACGTGATTGATCCGCAACAGGAGATAACGCACTACACGAGTTGACAACAACTCTGTCACCCAACGATTCTATCTTGTCTACAAACCACGTTTTGTCACGAAAAATCACGCGATAAAACGAATTACAGTAAAAAGATTTAATTTACATTTGAACCCATAACATTTAGATAATGTAAAAATAACATTTTGCTCACCTGGCTGTTTGAGAGCGTTTGTAATTTCCGTCCACCTTTTCTCTTTCTCGGAGCGGTTGTGGTAGGCCTACATCTCATGTCCAACATCATAAAGGCATTCATGCTCCTGCCACAGTTCGATTAAATTTTGCTCCAAAACCTGAGTCCATTGCTTTCTTGACGACATGTTGCTCATCTTTCTGTAAACTCGTTTTCTTCCGTGCTTCTTTGAAAACCGCGTATTTACCCGGTGACCTCAACCCATGCCTTGCTCTGATTGGCTGTAGCTCATAACATCACATGAGGTTGAGTCGTGCGACAGCTCCGGATATCTAGCATGCTAGATATTTTTCTGGGCTCGGCGACGTGTCTGCGAGGCGTCTGCGAGCGTCTTTGATGCGTTGTTGGCTCTTTCATACTAACGGTGCGTTTCCACTACAGCGGCAAAATTCCGCTCAGTGCCGCTGGAAACGCTGTAACGTCTCCGCTTTGGGGTGTGTCTGTTGCGAGTGTGTTTAATCTAAATTTTTTTCAACACACGGACAGTAATCATGATCAGCGATGCACGCGATTACATTTAGAAATAGACAAGCTGTGTTTCCAAATGCACCAAGCAAAGATATATCCTTTCAATTGTATAAACTTTTATAAAACCAGTCAATATAATCACAAAACACATCCAAAATAAAATCTTTAACATAATATAACAACTGCACAACGTCTAATTTGTAAACAAAATGATTTACGCACTAAATCTAGCATAAACTCCGGCACAATTTTCATATTTTTAAACTCTAAAGACAGACGTCACATCCCGAACCTCACAGCAATTGGCTGCCGACCGCGTTTTTCGCTTGATATTTCCATAAAGTCAAGAACTGCCCAACCTTTTTTACGCTCTCGGTCGCTCTCAACGCTTTCTCCGGTCCGCTGGCAATCCCAAAATGCACTGCGCGAGCGTGAAGCTCAACTTCCATAGGAATTAATTGAAAACGCTCGCTCCGCTCCGCTCGCAACGCGCCAGTGGAAACGCACCGTAACGGTGCGTGTCCACTACAGCGGCAAAACTCCGCTCAGTGCCGCTGGCAACGCTGTAACGTCTCCGCTTTGGGGTGTGTCTGTTGCGAGTGTGTTTAATCTAAGTTTTTTTTCAACACACGGACAGTATAATCATCAGCGATACACGCGATTACATTTAGAAATAGACCAGCTTTGTTTCCAAATGCACCAAGCAAAGATCCTTTCAATTTTATAAACTTTTATAAACCCAGCCAATATAATCACAATGAACACATCCAAAATAAAATCTTTAACATATATAACAACTGCAAAGCGTCTAATTTGTAAACAAAATGATTTACGCATTAAATCCAGCATAAACTCCGGCACAATTTGCATATTTTTAAACTCTCAAAACATGCGTCACATCCCGAACCTCACAGCAATTGGCTGCCGACCGCGTTTTTCGCTCACTAGCCACGCAAGTCGAGAACTGCCCAACCTTTTGACGCTCTCGGTCGCTCTCAGCGCTTTCTCCGGTCCGCTGTCAATCCCAAAATCCACTGCGCGAGCGTGAAGCTCGACTTCCAAAGGAATGAATTGAAAACGCTCGCTCCGCTCCGCTCGCACCGTGGACACGCACCGTAAGTTAACCGACGTGCGTCTGTGGAGGGAAAAGTCCGCTTTGCGCGGGTGCAAAATAGGAATGATACATGCGTCGGTGTACAAAGTCAATTGCGCTGGGTGCAAGATAGGGCCCCGAGTATATTAAGTAAATCATGAAAATGTAACAGTAAAAGCAATAATAGCAAGAAACTTCTTGTTATTAACCGCTATTTGTAGAGGCATTCCCAATAGATGGGTTCAAAGCAGCTCACAGTGACGGCCCCTAAAATCTGTTACTGAAGGACATAAGCACTTTCATTTCTTCAACAATCCTGTTCTTCATGTGTGCTTCTGATAATGGAAATCCTTTTACCTAATCCATAGAAAACAATACAAAAAACAAAAATAAAAACCCTGCAAACATCTTGTCTTGAATGTAATCTTAAACATCAGCTTTACACCTATAGACACGCCTCATGTTTGTCGCTGTTCTGAAGCACCAGGAAGTGAGTCCCGTCAAACACACTTTGAAAGTCCATTACAAGTAAAAACTACTAGACTGCTGGTGGAACTATAGTTTATTTGGAGCTCCAACTAAGGCAAAAATATGTCATGTAAAATGGACATTTGTAAGATTAGAAGCACTTTTTATGAAAGACAAAATGTCAACATGTTCACAGTTTTTTGCGAGACACTTTTACTGCTTTCATATTGGTCAATACAGATAAGATTTTGGATCTGTTTATGCCAATTTAGGCTGTTTTTCATCCCATAAAGTTCTTTTATAAATATAAGCAGTCACAAATGGTCTTTTTTGGCTTTCTTTCCATCTAGTAAATGAATGTAAATAAATGTAATACAGTTGTAAGCCCGTATAGATCGGTCCAATTGCGGTATCCGATAGAACGGGTGAAGGTCTCTGCGTGTTACAGTCTTTCTTTTTACGCAACACAAAATTAAATGAAATACATTTTCTCATATGTATTACCTCATTATTTCATCTGACTCCATAAATGAAAAAGGTTTTAATGATATCAGAACATCATTAAATGTGAGCGAATGTTTGCTTATTCCTTTTAACTCTTTACTTATTTTACCCGTTCATATTCGGAAGCTATGTCTCTCAGAGGTCCTCACGCCTTGGTTAACGCGGGTCTCACGATCACAAGCTCGCCAGCTTCGGTCACTAAACAGAGGTAATTATATACCTGAGATCGCATTCACGCTTACACAATCAAAGGTACTTTGGTATAGCCCCCATGGTTTTGCATACACTTGAATTTAAAGTTACGTTTACTTCAGTAGAGGTATGGCCACTACTACAGATATAAGTCGACCAATATTACTTATCTTATAATAGCTTTGGATTGGCCATGCCGTGGTTTCCCACGTACACTTATCTAAAGTAACATTAAATTAAAACAGAGGTAAGACACAACCAAATTTAGGTTGGTCAAGCAGCATTTTTGCTGTTCTAAATGGAAATTCACTTCTTGTCTTTGCGTACACTTGAATTAGTGCCAAATATTAGTCGTCACTAATCTAACGCATACTTGCGGTAACATATGAATCTGTTTAATCTACTTGGGAAAACAATTTAGAATTCAGAATAAATCAAATGTAACAATTTATTATGTCAGGTAAATGTATCATGCCAATTTCATAATCAGTTCAAAGATAATAAATACAAAACATCATATGCTCTGGAATAAAGAGAAAAGATGCGAACCTGACATTAGAAAATACATGATGCCGAGTGTCTCAGCCACACTCCGCATCACGGGCTAAACATGAATTCACAATGGGAATTTGCATTAGTCACCGTCCCAGACTTACTGGGGACAGAAGTTGGGAATGAGACCTTTGTACCAGTCGTATTGAGACATTTCAAGGGACCATATAGATTTTTGGGTGAATTGAGGTAGGGATGGGTGAAGGGAATGATGTGTAAATTGGGAGGTGATCAACTCAAGTGTGATCGTGTCTCGAATGGGGATGGTAAAGTAAGTAAATTTAATTTATAAAGCACATTTACACACAGCATAAAAGTGACCAAATTACTGTACAGTGAATAACTAAAAAGACAAATAGTACCAAAAAACCCCCACATAAAATCAATGGTAATATAGCAAGAGAGTTCAAATGTTAATTTCTTTTGTTTTCTCAGAGAGAAACAGTTTCTCTTTATTTTACAGTTCTTCCAGTTTCTCCAGTCTTACAGTCATGTATTTGCTGGTGCTAATAGCCACCAGTGCATTGATAATGCTTTCCCCAGTGAGAACACGCACAAGAGAGAGATTTATTCATTGGTTTAGAGGGATAATTCAGCCTAAATATTTTTAAAAATATGTACTTTCTGAAAACATTATTCTGAAGCTATTTGGAATTTAGTCTTGCTTAATCGGTGTGATCTGTTGTTTTGTCTGCAGATCATTGAAATTAAGCTATTTTCTTTTCTTCATAATTATTCTCCATCGATAACCTTTGTTCTGATTTCAGAGTTTAATTAATGTGAGATACACTTAGATGTCATTTTTAATTAATTAATTAATTAGTTTGACACCCATACAGATAAGATGAACCTAATTTCAGGAACCCCTTTTTCACAAAGAGAGATTTTTTAAAGGGACAATATGTAGCTTTTTAGGTATTTTATTATCTAAAATCAATATTTTTATTCAGAAATATGCCCTCAATTGTGTACAAATACCTATGCCAATGATCAGACTAATCCTCGTAAACGAAGAATTTATTATCTTTATATACATGGGACGGGTAGGTCCACGGAGGCTTCCATGTAGTTCCGCCATCTTGAAAAACTATAATAGCAGAGAGGGACAAAAAGTACTAGGCCAACGCGTTTCCACAACGCGTTTCGTTCAGAGCCAGCATCACGTGACTGAAGTCAGCAGAAGCGGAGGAGCAGAGCAGAGAGAGGCGCTTGTCACTGCCGCGGCAAGTTTAAAAGGATGCACTGCACGGTTATTTATACACCGTTCATTCATACATACATATGAGTCACAGGATAAGGAGTCCTCGTCGTCGAAAAAGTCCAAAATAGACCGTAAAAGGAAACGTGACCGGAGATTACAAAAATAAGGGTTAATGTCGGGATAGCTAATGCAGGAGAAAGCTTTCAAAAGAGCTTGGTTTGCTGTTTTTTTCTCGTCAGGTAAGTCAATGTTACGGTCTTAATTACAAGCTTATTTTTCATTGCTTTGTTGTGAACTTTATTATATAGACAGTAGAACATTTATAGTTATATCTATTTATCTATTCTATTCATAGTAAGTTAAACAGGCTCTTTGATGAATAGCAGCTATTGAGTAAAGTAACGTTAGAGAAGGCACGGATGATGATGATATCTAACAATGCACGTACTTCAAAAATATAACGAATAAAGGCAGCATTACTAACTACATAGTTAATGTTTTTCACAGTCAGTAATTTATACTGTAACATTCTTTTTTTCGTTGATTCAAGTTTCAGTTTGTTTTAAATAACAAACCTGTTCACCCAAAGGAAAACTCGAAGTGCTATTATAAGACATCCTGTCATAGCTTTTTGGTACATAACGGCAACCGTAAATGCAACGCGCATTTGGAAAAGTGAGGCGCTGGAGAGCATTATTCGTTTGAATGCAAAATACAGTTTCACCACTAGATGGGAGAAATTCCCACTTAGTGTCCCTTTAAGAAGATTTAAGATGTTACCCACCTTAAGAAGTGTGTTTGTTCTCTATTTGTTGCAGGTGACGCCCAGCATCTCTCAGAGCTCAGGATTGTGTTGATGGGATATAGAACAGCTGGTAAGAGTTCAGCTGGAAACACCATCCTGGGCAGAGAGGAGTTTGACTTGAAGAAATCTGCTCAGTGTGTGAAGAGACATGGAGAAGTAGCAGACAGACACATCACTGTCATTGAAGCTTCAGGATGGTGGTGGAATTTCCCTGTAGAGTTCAGTCCTGAGTTACTGAAACAGGAGATTTTGCTCAGTGTGTCTCTGTGTCCTCCAGGACCACACGCTGTACTACTGATCATACGTGTGGACAATGCATTTAAAGAGACTGAGAGAAAAGCATTGCAGGAGCATCTGGATCTTCTCAGTGCGAGAGTCTGGAGTCACACTATAGTGCTGTTCACTCATGAAGACACTCTGTTAGACACATCTATAGAGCAGTATATTGAGAGTGAAGGGCCGGATCTCCAGCGGCTGCTGGACAAATGTGGGAACAGGTTTCATGTTCTCAACAATCACAACAGGAGTGACGACACTCAGATCAAGGAGCTGCTGGAGAAGATTGAGGAGACAGTGGCACAAAACAACGGCTGCCATTTTGAAATAGACAGAAAGATTTTACAGGAGATGAAAGAGAGAAGAAGAGCAGAGGAAGAGAGAGCAGAAGAACGAATGAAGAGGATGCAAAAAAGGAGAGAAAACTTCAGATCACAGATGAGTGAGTCCATATACTTTATAGTGCAGATACACACTGAGTATATTAAGTAAATCATGAAAATGTAACAGTCACAGCAATAATAGTGTGACGGAGTGGTATAGGCTTTTAATAAATAGTTTAGCTTATATGATAATTGTCGACTACGCCACCCTGAATCAATCAGGGAATATCTAAATAACCCAGTAACAAACACTAGGTCACAGGTTCATGTGTGCCAGGGAGGTCAGAGACACAAGTGCAAATAATTTAATAAGCAGTCCTTATTAGTGTACAAAAATAGTTAAAATATGTTCTGCTTTAAAAGGCGCCCAGCGCTACATTTACTAATAATGACACTTAGCACGAGAAATCATCACAGAGGGCAGTATGAAATGGCAGCACCAACACAGTCCTCTACCCACAAGGGTTGGAGGAGTCTCATGAAAAGAAGGTCTGCAAATACAACTCACAGGTCAGACAAAAAAATATATGTACCAAACAACCAGGCTGAGTCTACCGGTGGAAGGACCACTTAATGGCTTTTCCAAAAGCGCAATCCTACATACACACACACACACGTCACCGTGCACTTGGATCACACATGCAGGCACTTCAAAAGTGTCATCCACTGCAACACCACCACTACAACACTGCAAGAGAAGGTCCTTCCGCCTGGTCACCTCAGTTCCTGGGAGAAACAAAATAAACAAAATAAATAAACAAAGAAAATATCACAGCCAAATTACACATATACAATAATCAAGGTCAACAACGACACACACACTTAGATAACAAGAGAAATCTAAACAAAATACACAAGGCTGAACTAAAGAAAGGAATAACAAAAGAATAGAGCTGGTGCAGCGCGCACACACTCTGAGTCTCATACACTAACAGTCAGATTAACGTTATTGTCATGAACCGGTCTCTTCCTTCTGTTTGTTTTCCTTCATTCACACACGCGCACACACATACAGCTGATTCCCATTATCTCAGCGCTGCGCACACACTCAATCATTCCCATTCATGTTTTTTCCTTCCTCACCTCACCCGCAGCTGTTACCCATAGTAATCAACACTTACACTGATTATCATCTCACCTGATCCTTTTTTCCCCTCTAATTCCCTCGGCTACTTCTAGTCACTGTTTTCTCTGTTTCCTTGTCAGATTATTGTTGAACATTGAGCTTTCGCTTTGTCTCTTCGTTTCTATCTCATCAGTATTTACTCTCTTGAGAGATACCCAGTCTTGTCTTGTCCTGTCGTGTCGTGGTGTGAGTCATATGTTGGAGATTCATCATTGTTCTCTACCCAGTTCACCTACTGTCTGTGGACCGCCACTTACCAGCCGTCTGTGAGTAACTTGCATCGGGCTCGGGGACTGCTTTCAGTTGCTGCTCGTCTCTCTCCTGGCACTGGAATCACAGCTCCTACCTTCTACCTGTCAAGAATTATTATTTCTGTTAATTACAGATCTGCGTCTGTTGACTGCAGTCTCCTTGTTTGAAGTTACGAAGAAATAAACTTTACTGTTTTACCTCTGCTTTTGGGTCCTCTATACGAACTCTGACAGTTCTAACTTTTTCTGTCACTCTATAAAAAGAAGGAAATAATAACTCTTGCTGTCACTCTAAAAGGAAGGAAGTAGACGATACAAATCCTGTTGACGTGTTTGCTGGCCCATGGCGCGATCACAGCGCAAACACCATGGTTCTCAAAATGGACTCAGGTTATACGAAGCGCAATCACTGCAGAAACGAGAGGGAGATCGTGCTGAAGATCAGAAAAAACAGTCCCAAGGACGAGCGAGAAGAACGGTACGAAGGACAAGAGAGAAGACCCACGCCTCACGAAAACCACAAGAGGATATCCCTCACATATAATTCCCACAGGCTACTGTCTACAGCATTCATCAAAACCGCCGATTAGCTGAAGGGTGAGCAGACACTCACTCTGAGCTGATAAGTGCACCGTCGGAAAAGTGCTAATGGAAAGCTACAAATTGAAGAGATGCCACATCAGTAGTGTTCTAAACACAGGATTTAAACCAGCCGCTACCAACACATACCTGAGATTCCAGTGAATGACGCACGAGGGGCCGGAGCAAAGACGTGACGTATCTCCGGATACAGCCAACCCGCATTAAATAGACCATACTCTCCCCTGATAGGACACCACAACTGTCAATCACTTAACTAATCCTGTCACAATAGCAAGAAACTTCTTGTCATTAACTGCTATTTGTAGAGGCATTCCCAATAGATGGGTTCTGTTGTGGTTTCTCTCTTTTTGAAAAATCACTTCTCAGAGATCTTTGATGCCAGAAATATTAGACTTTATTTTACAACAAAGCCGAGCATCTTCTGCAGAAGACAACTCCAGATTTTTGCTCAGATCACACATATATACCATGGTAACAAACCCTATAGATATTTTCGGGTAAAAGGTCTTCGGGGAAAATAATTTTCAGCTGCAAGCAACATTCCAGGCCTTTCTTAAGGCTTCAGAAAGTCAAACCAAAGTCACAGACAGCGGAAATAATAGTGTACACATATATAGCTAATTACTTATTTTCTAAATAATAAAATCTCAGTTCAAAGCAGCTCACAGTGACGGCCCCTAAAATCTGTTACTGAAGGAAATAAGCGCTTTTATTTCTTAAACTATCCTGTTCTTCATGTGTGCTTTTGATAACTGAAATCCTTTTACCTAATCCATAGAAAACAATACAAAAAAGAAAAAAGAAAACTGCAAACATATCATCTTGAATATAATCTTAAACATCAGTTTTACACCTATAGACACGCCTCATGTTTATCCTGTCAAACACTTTGAAAGTACATTACAAGTAAAAACGTCTCGGTTACTAATGTAACCCTCGTTCCCTGAAGGGAGATGTAACGTCGATGTGACGACGTAATTGGGATCACTTCAGGGAGCCCTATCAACTTCGAGTGTCTACAGAATGAACGTTGGCGTGCGTGAATCGCGTCACACGCCCCGCCCCGCAGCGCGGGTATAAACAGGAAGCGGGCGCACGCACACATTGTTTTTCGCTGAGGAGCCGAGATTCGTGACGGCCATGCAGCGATGGTCAGCAACGGTGGCGACGGGACGTTACGTCTCCCGTTCCCTCCTTCAGGAAACGAGGGTTACATTAGTAACCGAGACGTTCCCTTTCAGTCGCTCACGTTCGATGTAACGTCGACGTGGCGGCGTAATTGGGATCCCTTGGAAAACGCCACAGTTGCTGCCACATCCAACGCCCTGCGCAAGACTCTCAGACCCCCAAATGGCTGGGGTGGAAGATCTGAGTAGAGGGAGTTCAACTGCTGTTCCATTATACCCCACACAGTGGAACTCTTTGGATAACACTGGGAAAGCGTGCCTTTCCAGGGGAAAGGACGCTGCGGAGCCACATCCTACCCGAAGGGAGGTGCCATGTGAAGAATACACATATGGACTGGCCGAAGGGGCAGTGCAACATATGGAATGTCACTGGGGTGGCTCCAGCCCGAAGGGGGAGGCTACACCGGACAGTGACGGCAGAGCAGACTCTGCCGAGGGAAAGACACGGGCTCACCGCAGGGAGCTGGTCGTGGAAGAATACGCATATGGGATCGCCACAGGGATCACACATATGGAACCCAGCCTAGCACAAGTAAAGCATACGAGCACTAGGCCTGGCGTCGGACGCTCCGCAACATCCGACTGCCGGAGGGGTGCGGAGGAACTCACAGGGTTCGCCTAAGTGGGGAACTCGACTGGAGCAAAAAGCGCACGTATCCGTTCCGAGGAAGGGAGTGGCGACACGACACTTAGAGCGGGAACTTCGGTGTTACCGGCTAGTTGAAGCGAGCACACAGGAAGAAACTGGCTCAACACGTAGGCTATAACAGGGGTTCCCAAACTTTTCCATGACAAGGCCCCCCAAATACCACTAGGTTCTGGCCAAGGCCCCCCTTTTGCAGGATGTGTTATTGAACCCATCGACAATACTACGGCAAATGTAGAAATAAATCAATAAAACATCTAGGTGAACATCAGATTGTGATGGTGTTTGATACCAGCCAATCTGAAAGATTATAGAGATGTACCGATTACAATTTTCTAGGCCGATTCCAATTTTTCATTGAGTTTGACCTGCCGATTGCAGATTTTAGCTGATTCCGATTTCCTTTTTTCTAACCACTTAACAGCACACACAAATATTAATTTATATATATATATATATATATATATATATATATATATATATATATATATATAAATATTTTTTTTATAAAACACCATATACTTTTACCCAAACTGAATAATAAAAACAAGTTTAAATGGGTAAATTTTCTATAAATATTTGAGTCTTCATTTACTTTTCTGACATAGCCTACTCCAGTTCTTGTTAAAATAGACATGCAAACACTAGACATGCATGGGCACTTTTTGTGCGAAATATTTATTTTGTCCATCAAAAGTGTGCTTTCACTTTAATTGAGCAGCGCAGCAAAAACAGACTCGCACCGAAACCCCCGCTTCACTGCTGCTCACGCGCTGCTCCTGCTCGCGCTCACGGTGTGCACTATGAATTAACATGCACGACGAAAAAAATATGCGCTGCTCACGCACCGCTCGCACTTGCGTCTGAAATGGCCGTAATTCACGAGGTTTCCTATAACATGTGCGTTCCGTGTGCACGTGTGATGCTGATGTTGCGCAATGTTAATCATGCAGCGGCCGAGTGCATTTGACCGGCATTAAATCGGCATATGTCAGACTGATCGGCCGGTCGCCGGTCATGGCCGATCACGTGAAAATCGGCCAATTCCGGTCACCGGCCGATCAATCGGTGCATCTCTAAAAGATTAGCATTAAAAGTGTAATGTTCAGATAGGCTATGCAAAAAATTATTATAATGCTATTTCATAACAATACTCATGATAATATAGGCTAAATATTTTTACGTTTAAAAAAAATCACTTTTCTTTTTTCTTCCAACTTGCTGCGGCCCCCCTGGCACCCCCTGGCGGCCCCCACTTTGAAAACCCCGGGGCTATAAAACCTAGCGAACGTGTTAGGTGTCGCCCAGCCCGCAGCTCTACAGATGTCTGTCAGCGAGGCGCCGTGTGCCAGCACCCAGGAAGAAGCGACACCCCTAGTGGAGTGGGCTCTCAACCCGGGCGGGCAGGGCACGCCTTGGCTTCATAAGCCAAGGCGATGGCATCCACTATCCAGTGGGCCATCCTCTGCTTGGAGACGGCCTTTCCCTTCTGCTGGCCTCCGTAACAGACGAAGAGCTGATCTGAGGTCCTGAGGCTTGCGTTCTGTCCACGTACAGACACAGAGCGCGAACGGGACAGAGAAAAGCCAGGGCTGGGTCAGCCTCCTCCAAAGGCAGCACTTGCAGGTTCACCACCTGGTCCCAGAAGGGAGTGGTAGGAACCTTGGGCACATATCCGGGCCGGGGTCTCAGGATCACGTGAGAGTTACCCGGGCCGAATTCCAGGCACGATTAGTCGACCGAAAATGCATTCAGGTCCCCTACCCTCTTGATAGAGGCCAATGCAACCAGGAGTACTGTCTTACAGGACAGGATTTTTAACTCAGCTGATTGTAGAGGCTCAAAGGCTCAAAGAGGCTCACTTCTCTGAAGTGCCGAAAGGACCAGAGACAAATCCCAAGAGGGTAAAGAGAGTGGGCGAGGAGGATTCAGTCTCCTCGCTCCCCTCAGGAACCTGACGATCAGGTCGTGCTTTCCCAAAGACTTACCCTCGACTGCATCGCGATGTGCGGCAATAGCGGCAACATACACTTTAAGGGTGGAGGGAGACAGCCTTCGCTCCAGCCCTTCTTGCAGGAAGGAAAGCACGGCTCTGATTGAGCAAGATCCGGGGTTCTCCTCGTGAGAAGAACACCAGTCAATGAACAGGTTCCACTTCAACGCACAGAGGCGCCTCGTAGAGGGGGCTCTAGCGGAAGTGATGGTGTCAACTACCGCTTGGGGTAGGTCACCTAGAACCTCCGCGTCCCGTCCAGGGACCAGACATGGAGTTTCCAGAGGTCTGGACGCGGGTGCCATAGGGTGCCCCGTCTCTGAGAGAGCAGGTCCTCTCTCAGAGGAATGGGCCAGGTAGGGGCTGTCGCAAGGAGCACAAGTTCCGGGAACCAGGTCCGGTTGGGCTAATACGGCGCAACTAGCAAGACCTGCTCCTCGTCCTCCCTGACTTTGCACAAAGTCTGTGCAAAAAGGCTCACTGGGGGAAACGCATATTTGCGTAGGCCCCGTGGCCAGCTGTGTGCCAGAGCATCCGAACCGAGGGAATAAAACAACTGGCAGTGAGACGTGTCCGGGGTGGCAAACAGATCTACCTGTGCGGTCCCGAAGCGCCTGAAAATCAGCTGGACCACCTGGGGATGGAGTCGCCATTCTCCCGGTAGCACCTGCTGCCGTGAGAGCTCGTCGGCTGCACGGTTGAGCAGGCCCGGAATGTAAACGACACGAAGCGATGGCGGGCGAGTTGTGTAGCGTAGACCACCTTGGCGGTTGATGTACGCAACGGTCACAGTGCTGTCCGTACGGACCAGTACGTGCTTGCCTAGAAGCAGCGTTTTGAAGCGGCTCAGCGCAAGACGTACTGCTAACAACTCGAGGCAGTTGAGGCCCCGTCCACAGATCTGAAGCTGCATGCCCGTTGTACGTGGCCCCCCAGCCGGTGGCAGAGGCATCCGTGGTGACCACAGAGTGCCTGGACACTTGTTCCAGGGGAACACCTGCCCGCAGGAACGAAGGGCCCGACCACAAGCTGAGAGTTTGGCGACAGTGCGGAGTCACGAGCCGCTCTGCCACGCCCATTTCGGGACTCGATCGTGGAGCCAGTGTTGGAGCGGCCTCATATTAAGCAATCCGAGCGGCGTCACCATGGCTGCAGATGCCATATGCACTGTTCTGCGTCTGAGCGTGCTCACGCAGTTCAACACTGACTGGACACGAGCCTCGGTGAGGCGCGCTGTCATGTTGACTGAGTCCAACTCCATAACCGAGAAAAGAGATCCTCTGCCCGGGGGTGAGTTTGCTCTTTTCCCAGTTGACCCGAAGCCCTAGGTGGCTGAGGTGACTGAGCACCATGTCCCTGTGTTCGCACAACTGCTCTCTTGACTAGGGGTCGACGGATTAATCGGTCGGACGATTAATCGGCCGATTTTTTGCATTTTTTAACATAATCGGCATCGGCCAATATCCAGTATATCAAGCCGATTATTAGGGGGGCACATCTGTGGGCAGCCTAGTGTTGTTGTTGTTGTTGTGGAACACGTGTTCGACGCACGCTGCGCCTAGAGTCATTTTCCAGCAGAGTGAGCAGACATCATCCAGTGCTTAAGGAAAGAGCTAAGTTCCTTGGAGAAAACTCCTTTATATTTAATTAAAACCTTTTGATATGTTACTGCCAACTTCGAGAAAAAATCTGAATAGGCGACATGACGTTCGGCTACTTTGGATATTGATAGCATAGTTGAGGTTGCATTAGCACAGCAGAAGGGTTGCTATCATGTCACAATAAGTAAGCAAGAATTTTGCAATTACAGACAGAGAATCTGAGACTTTTATTTGTTTTGTGTGTCTTATATTTGAGAGGGTTGTCACTAAATGCAGAGAAATAAGTAATAAAAAAGTGACCAACGCACTATAGGTTAGTGAAGGACTGGCTTTGCTTTGCTAGCGTCGTCGTCGCTAGGGTTGGGTAGCTACAGACAGACCCGGTGCTAATACAGCACTGGTGCCTTAACGACCATTATCTACCGGACCAAATATCAATGCGGATTTCTGTGCTTCATTTCGGTGCTACTGGTATGCCTGTGATTCTCTTGGATGCTCTGAAAACGGACGTTAGAAACATGACGCTAGTCAGCAGCTAACTTTAGCATACCTTTAGCTAGTAGCTGGATTAAACACGGTTAAAATGCTGGCCAAACAGTGTAATGTGTGACTGTATTTCACTGTAGACTAGGGGTGGAATGGTACATGTATTCGTATTGAACTGAAACGGTACAGGCGTCACGGTTCGGTGTATAAATTTACACGGAGAATAGGCCTAATGTTACATGGTATAAAAATAAATAAAACGCGTGCAAAATGCGGAACTACTGTTAGATACGCGGGTTCTTTGGAGACACCTAATCTGTAGCCCTGCCTTAGCTCTGAAGCAGGCTGCGATGTAAAGATTGCAATGCTGGAATATGGTGTGTGTGTGAGAGAGGGAGAGGGAGAGAGGGAGAGAGTGGCACGGGCGCGATCCAAAAGTCGCGTGTTTAAAGTCGCAAAGTGTTTACTTATATTTCTCTCTCTCTCTCTCTGTGTGTGTGTGTATGTTTGTGTGTGTGAGGCGCGAATGCGATCGAACAGTGGAAACATAAAAACATACTCAGTCAAAGTGTTTAAGTTACTGTTAATTAAAATTTTAAGGAAAACAAATATATTAATCTGAAATGTAGCAAATTCATTTAAAATTCATTCAGGTACAATTACCAAACATATCTCAAGGTCTTTTTGTCTTTTGTACAAGTGCAGATTGGTCAAGTGTTCAATAAATGTTTTTGTTGAGAAATCTTGTCTATCTTAAGTAATTATTTGTGTTACATTTTATCTTTCAAATAGAGGTTAAAAACAAGCACATAATCGGCCAAATATCGGCCAAAATAAATCGGCAGCATTAATCGGCCATCGGCCGACCCGGATTTCAAAAGATCGGCATCGGCCTGAAAAAACCCATATCGGTCGACCTCTACTCTTGACTGGGCCAGAATGAGCCAGTCGTCGAGGTAGTTGAGAATGCGAACACCACGCTCGCACATGGGAGCAATGGCCGCCTCCACGACTTTCGTGAAGACGCGGGGCGACAGGGCCAGCCCGAAGGGTAAGACCTTGTACTGATATGCCCGTCCCTCGAACGCAAAGCGAAGAAACGGTCTGTGTCGAGGGAAAATCGAGACATCGCAGTAATGAAGTGTCAACGCAGTACTGAAGTGTCAACCAGTCTCTCCGTTTACTGAAGTGAGGTGGACCCCGGCCGTATCCAGATCAGATGGTGGATCTGCACCTGGACCTAACCATGACGCATCCCTGAAGTGCCAACCTCATCAGCCCTGTGAAGGCCTCATCGACACGACCAATCTGACTTCTGACCTATAACACTGCCTGGATCATAAATCATATACTGTTCGCTCATTGGCCAGAGGAGAACTGGACCCCAAGGTTTTTTTCCTCCATTCTGTCACCTGATGGAGTTTTGGTTCCTTGCCACAGTTGCCTTGGCTTTTGGCTTGCTTAGTTGGGAACATTTAATATTCAACAATATTATTGATCTGCCTTAATAAGGGTGGACGATGATGCAATTTTCTTCTAGAAACAAACTTTGTTGTATTATTTTCATGTTATCAATGTGAAGCTGCTTTGACACAATCTGTATTGTAAAAAGCGCTATATAAATAAAGGTGACTTGAAAGGCTCTCGACCGCGTCGCCGAACAACCCAACCTGGGAAAGAGGGGCATCCAGGAACCGATATTTATCGGTGTCCCTCATATCCGCCAGGTTGAGCCAAAGGTGGCGCTCCTGGACCACCAAGGTGGACATCGCCTGACCGACTGAACGTGTGATTTCCTTCATCGCCCGGAGGGTGAGGTCGGTTGCCACACGGAGCTCCCGGAGGAGCTCTGGGTCAGAACCACCCTCGTTCATGTCCATGAGCCTGGGCCTGGTGAACCTGCAAGAGCGCCATGGCATGGAGGACGGAAGCAGCCTGTCCACAGGCCTTGTAAGCCTTCGCCGTTAGACCGGACGAAAACTTGCAGGCCTTGGACGGGAGGTGTGGATTACCCTGCCAAGAGGAGGCGGACGCCGGACACAGTTGCATCGTGACAGCCCGCTCCACTGGGGGGGATATCCACATAGCCCTTAGCTGCCACAACGTCGAGGGTGGCGAGGGGGGAGGAGCCACTAGGACGGCTTCTGGCACTATACGGTGCCGTCCACGTCCTAGAAAGCTCCTCATGCACCTCCGGAAAGAAAGGACCAGTACGCCCCGCCCCGAGAAACCAACCGTCCAACCGAGAAGGTTCTGGACGTGGTGGAGGGTTCCACGCAAGCCCAACCTTCTCGGCGGCCCGGAAAAGCATAGCCGTCCATTCTGGATCGGTTTCGGACAACGCTACACGTCCTGAGGGGAGTAACGCAGCCGAGTCGTCATCTCCAGAGGACTGAAGCTCCCCCTCCGATGCTGCTCTGCTGATCTGGTCATCAGCTGGAGCCCCAAAGGAAACGTTTGGTCATTCAGGAGAAGGACCAAGACGTTCACTAAGGGGCTCCAATGGCAGCAGCGCTTGCGAGGCGTGAGGGGCCCGCGGAGATTGTCTCGGCGGGGAAGCCCTCACGGTAATCCTCAGATCACCCTGGTCATGCACAGAAGTAGGTCTATTAAAGTAGGCAGAATAAACACTAGATCGGGGCATAGGTGAGGGGACTGCACCTCCCTTGATGTAGGCGAGTCTCGATCTTAGCGCTGAGATAGTCATATTCCTGCAATGGGAACATAAACGATCCACAAAAGCTGCCTCAGCGTGTTGAATGCCCAAACACGAGAGGCAACTACTGTGGCCATCTGCTGGCGCCAGGGAACGACGGCATCCAGAAACGCACAAGCGGAATGACATCTTGAAAAAGACGCAGGGTCACGTTGCTCTTTTAGTGAAAACAAAAAAACAGAATAGAACTCTCTCAGTGTTGAGGCACCCAGGGGTAGCCGCAGTGTGAATAACACACAGGGGGAAATGCCCACCGAACCGACACACACACAATACAAAGAACAGTAGTTCTTTGAAAACAGCAGTTGTGAGCTGCAATGCTAACGGCCACCGCTGATCGCGCCGTCACACCAACACGAATGAGAGTCTTCTCGTTTTCAAAGGCAGTCTTGTAATTCAGAAGTCAAAAACAAAGCTCAGCTCCGAAGTGAAAGACAATGTGTGCGTGCGCCTGCTTCCTGTTTATACCCGCGCTGCGGGGCAGGACGCGTGACACGATTCACACACGGCAACGTTCATTGGCTCGTTCTGTAGACACTCGAAGTTGATAGGGCTCCCTGAAGTGATCCCAATTACGTCGTTACGTCGAACGGGAGCGACTGAAAGGGAACTACTAGACTGCTGGTGGATCTATATTTTATTTGGAGCTCCAACTTAGGCAAAAATATGTCATGTAAAATGGACATTTGTAAGAGTAGAAGATATTTTTTTTACGAGTGAAAAAATGTCGACATGTTCACAGTTTTTGCAAAACACTTTTACTGCTTTCATATTGGTCAATACAGATAAGATTTGGGATCTGTTTATGCCAATTTAGGCTTTTTTTTTTTTTCATAAGGTCTTTTATAAATATAAGCAGTCACAAATGGTCTTTTTTCAATGGTCCTTCTATCTAGTAAATGAATGTAAATGTAATACAGTCATGTATTTGCTGGTGCTAATAGCCACCATTATAGTAGCCATTGATAATGCTTTCCCCGGTGAGAATGCGCACAAGAGAGACATTTATTCATTGGTTTAGAGGGACAATTTAATTTCAGGAACTTCTTTTTCTCAAAGAGAGATTTTTTAAGATGATTTAAGATGTCACCCACCTTAAGAAGTGTGTTTGTTCTGTATTTGTTGCAGGTGACGCCCAACATCTCTCAGAACTCAGGATTGTGTTAATGGGTGACAGAGAAGCTGGTAAGAGATCAGCTGGAAACACCATCCTGGGCAGAGAGGAGTTTGGCTTGAAGAAATCTGCTCAGTGTGTGAAGAGACATGGAGAAGTAGCAGACAGACACATCACGGTCATTGAAGCTCCAGGATGGCGGTGGAATTTCACTGTAGAGTTCAGTCCTGAGTTACTGAAACAGGAGATTTTGCTCAGTGTGTCTCTGTGTCCTCCAGGACCACACGCTGTACTACTGATCATATGTGTGGACTACACATTTAAAGAGACTGAGAGAAAAGCATTGCAGGAGCATCTGGATCTTCTCAGTGAGAGAGTCTGGAGTCACACTATAGTGCTGTTCACTCATGGAGACTCTCTGTTAGACACATCTATAGAGCAGCACATTGAGAGTGAAGGGCCGGATCTCCAGAGGCTGCTGGACAAATGTGGGAACAGGTTTCATGTTCTCAACAATCACAACAGGAGTGACGACACTCAGATCAAGGAGCTGCTGGAGAAGATTGAGGAGACAGTGGCACAAAACAATTGCTGCCATTTTGAAATAGACAGAAAGATTTTACAAGAGATGGATGGTAGAAATAAAACAGAAGAGCGACTGGACAAATGGAGAGAGGAATCCAGATCACAGACTAGTGAGTGACATCATAAACTTTTATGAATATTATCTACATATAGTCTCAGATGTGTTTCTTCCTCATTGTTCTAGACCAGGGGTGGGGAACGTTGATCCTGGAGGGCCGCTGTCCTGCAGAGTTTAGCTCCAACCCTGAAAAAAACATTTGGCTGCCTACAACTTCAGTAATCCTGAAGACATTGATTAGCTTCAGGTGTGTTTGATTAGGGTTGGAGCTAAACTCTGCAGGACAATGGCCCTCCAGGATCAATGTTCCCCACCCCTGTTCTAGACTATGGGCCTAATTTTTTAAACGTGTGAACGCACAGAATTTATCTTATAGTGTGTTTACTCTAAAATCCATGCCAACATTAAAGGTCCCGTTCTTCGTGATCCCATGTTTCAAACTTTAGTTAGTGTGTAATGTTGTTGTTAGAGTATAAATAATATCTGTAAAATTATAAAGCTCAAAGTTCAATGCCAAGCGAGATATTTTATTTAACAGAAGTCGCCTACATCGAACGGCCGGTTTGGACTACATCCCTCTACTTCCTTCTTTAATGAGGTCACTAGAACAGTTTTTTGACTAACCTCCGCCCACAGGAATACACAAAAAAGGGGGCGTGGTCTTGTTGCGCTCCCACGGAGAAGAGGAAGAGTTGCGTTTGTAGAGTGTGTTTGTCGCCATGTCGTCGAGACGCTGTTATTTTCATCCCGGAGTCCAATCACCTTTGTTTGGCCTTCAAATTGATAGGGTAATATTAAAGACATGTTTACAATAACACTGAGCGCATGCATCTCCATGTTATGGCAAGAGGCGTGACCTTTCCGGGCAATGTGCGCTCAGAGCCATAGAGAGTTTTTCAATGGCTCTGCGTGCGCTAAGCTGCTGTTGAATCACAACACAGGAACCGCTGGCACAATCAGAACTCGTTACGTATTTCTGAAGGAGGGACTTCATAGAACAAGGAAGTCATCAGCCCGTTCTTAAGACAGTGTAAACAGCGGTATACAGATAAGTAAATTGTGTGAAAAATACAGTTTTTTTACACGCGAAACATGAACATGTTATATTGCACACTGTAAACACAATCAAAGCTTCAAAAACACACGAAAAACGAGACCTTTAATGTTTCTAAAAATGGTCTTTGACGTGGAAAAGTGCTTATCGCCACATCAGGGTCTACACTGTAAAAATGAATACGCTATATCTAATCAATAAAATTGTGGCAACAGATTACAAGCAATATTATTAATTAAATTTAACAAATTAGAATTGAGTAATAATTAATCAAATTAATTCCTTAAAAGGTAACCATTTACCGTTCGGAGTAGAGAACGTGGTTAGGACCCAGTTAACTGCCCGGTGGCTCCAAGATTGCTTCTCTGCTGGTCTTACCCCGCCCACTATTAAGGTGTATGTGGCAGCTATCGCAGCTTTCCATGCCCATTAGGTGAAGTTTAAAATAAAATAAACATGAAACTGTATTATTTATGTCCTAATAAGTATAAAAAATATATAATTCTGATTTCTCCTTATAGTCTTTCCTTTTTAGGGTTAAAAAAGTCAGAACTTTTATCAGTTGTTTATCCATTGATGGGGCTACATTAATTCCATCCCATCAACCCTCTACGCACACATTGGCAATTGTAACGTGGCAGGCTGGAACATAGAAGGAAGCAGGATCCAACATCATGAACCCACAAACACTGTAACAAGACACATGGTTTAAATACAGAGACTAACAAGCTAAACAAGATAACAAGAGGGCGTGGTTAATCAGAAACACCTGGGGATACTAATAAACTAGAAAAACTACAAAGGACTACAAAACATGACACAGAACAGGAAATAACTAAAGTCCACACAAGACAAGGGAAACACCAGACAGGAATCATTACATAGCCCCCCACTTAAGGAGCGGATTCCAGACGCTCCTCAAAAAACAATAGTCCAGGAGGGTGGTGGGTCGGAGGCGGATCTGGGGGTGGGATGGAGGGCCAGGCCCATGGAACGGAAGAGGGCCTGGAGACTGCGACAGGACGAGAGGCCAGGGCGGAGCAGGCGGAGCAGGCTGTGCAGGCGGCCAGGGTGGAGACGACCCTTCAGGCAGCCAGGGCGGAGACGACCCTTCAGGCAGCCAGGGCGGAGACGACCCTTCAGGCAGCCAGGGCGGAGACGACCCTTCAGGCAGCCAGGGCGGAGACGACCCTTCAGGCAGCCAGGGGGGAGCAGACAACCCTTCAGGCGGCCAGGGCGGAGCAGACGACCAGGGCGGAGCAGACGACCCTTCAGGTGGCCAGGGCGGAGACGACCCTTCAGGCAGCCAGGGCGGAGACGACCCTTCAGGCAGCCAGGGCGGAGACGACCCTTCAGGCAGCCAGGGCGGAGCAGACAACCCTTCAGGCGGCCAGGGCGGAGCAGACAACCCTTCAGGCGGAGCAGACGACCCTTCAGGTGGCCAGGGCGGAGCAGACGACCCTTCAGGCAGCCAGGGCGGAGAAGATGACCCTTCAGGCAGCCAGGGCGGAGACGACCCTTCAGGCAGCCAGGGCGGAGACGACCCTTCAGGCAGCCAGGGGGGAGCAGACAACCCTTCAGGCGGCCAGGGCAGAGCAGACGACCAGGGCGGAGCAGACGACCCTTCAGGTGGCCAGGGCGGAGCAGACGACCCTTCAGGTGGCCAGGGCGGAGCAGACGACCCTTCAGGCGGCCAGGGCGGAGAAGATGACCCTTCAGGCGGCCAGGGCGGAGGAGACGACCCTTCAGCCGGCCAGGGCGGAGACGACCCTTTAGGTGGCCAGGGCGGAGACGACCCTTCAGACGGCCAGGGCGGAGACGACCCTTCAGGCGGCCAGGGCGGAGACGACCCTTCAGGCGGCCAGGGCGGAGACGACCCTTCAGGCGGCCAGGGCGGAGGCGACCCTTCGGCCGACCATGGCAGGGCCTTATTGCCCCCCCCCCAAAATTTCCTTGGGGCTGTCCATGGGATCATGGGCAGGAACAGACACTGGCTCAGGAACAGAAACCGGCTCAGGAACAAACACCGGTTCAGGAACAGACTCTGGCTTAGGAACAGACACTGGTTCAGGAACAGACTCCGGCTCAGGAACAGACTCCGGCTCAGGAACAGCCATCTTGTCCGGAGACACTGGCTGGGCGGCGGCCATCTTGTCCTGAGACACTGGTTCGGCGGCGGCGGCCATCTTGTCCGGAGACACTGGCTGGGCGGCGGCCATCTTGTCCGAAGACACTGGCTTGGCGGAGACCATCTTGTCCTGAGACACTGGTTCGGCGGCGGCGGCCATCTTATTCGGAGACACTGGCTCGGCGTGCGTGACCTGAACAGTCTCTGGATCGGCAGATGTGACGTGAACAGTCTCTGGATCGGCAGAAGTGACGTGAACAGTCTCTGGATCGGCAGATGTGACGTGAACAGTCTCTGGATCGGCAGACGTGACGTGAACAGTCTCTGGATCGATGACGTGAACAGTCTCTGGATTGGCAGACATGACGTGATAAGTCTGCGGAATGAGGACTAATGTGGTAGTACCACGTTTCTCTTCCGTGATCCCCACAGCATATCCTGAATCACTCAGTTGCAGGGCCAAGCCAATATAAAATCCTAAAGTGCCATGGGGAGGGTGCAGTGGCATGGTTGACCAAAGTGGCTCTGATAATCCCCCTCTAAAAAATATCATGAGGCACAGGGGGTCAATAGGAGTAACATTTGCCAGATCGATAAAATCCTGTACATACTCCTCAATGGGCCGGTCTCCCTGACAGAGACACATAATCCGTGCTACTGGATTCCTGGAGGTCATTGCTGCTGGATCCATGTTAGTGGTGGGTTCATCTGTAACGTGGCAGGCTGGAACATAGAAGGAAGCAGGATCCAAATGCAGCAGTAGTAGTACTTTTATTAAATAAACTAAAGACTAGACAGACTCAAAATCTCAGACATAGGAAACAGAACAGCACAACCAACATCTAACAACATCATGAACCCACAAACACTGTAACAAGACACATGGTTTAAATACAGAGACTAACAAGCTAAACAAGATAACAAGAGGGCGTGGTTAATCAGAAACACCTGGGGATACTAATAAACTAGAAAAACTACAAAGGACTACAAAACATGACACAGAACAGGAAATAACTAGTCCACATAAGACAAGGGAAACACCAGACAGGAATCATTACAGCAATAGAATCGCCATTGGCTAGTAAATATTTTGGGTTACTCGCCAGACTGAGATTATATATATATATATATGTATATATATACATATATATATACTGTATATACATATATATATATATATATATATATATATATATATATATATATATTGTAGTGGATTTTTCCCTAAACCTGACTATCTAGCGTCTACTGATCGACACAGAGCGTCTACAATCGACACTTAATAACCTTTATACTCTAGCCTCTCTGCGTCTTCCGTCGACAACCGGCTGAGTCTCTTATCCTACTTCCCTAAACTAACCTGCTGCGCAGAAGAAATTAACAGACAGACTTTCAGCAAATGTCCTTTAAATGCTTTAATAACGGCCAGGAGATCTTCCCGAGCAGTTCTCAGGGAATCTCTCCCAAGAAGCAAGCCCGGAGGATCTCAGACAAATTCCATTGAGAATCCCACCATAAAACACATATACAACAGTTTTTATAGTATAGAGGTATGACATAAATGTCAGGCTGCATTACATAATTTCCCCACTATCTGATTGGTTCTTCATATGCAAAGCCCTCTGTTACTAGGTAAAGCAAACTTTGTTTTAATGATGAATCATTTGTTAATCACAAGATTCTAACAGACTGTCTAGTTTCATTTCCCAAACTAAGTTATTTATACACATACATACGCACACAGTCAAAGTCACCAGTTTTCCATTGATTTCGTACAGTACATCCTGTTCCCATGTTAGATGTTAAATAAGGTTAGATGTTAGAAACATGGTTAGTTTAATATACAGTTTAAAATTTCTACGACAATATATATATATATATATCAGTCTGGCGAGTAACCCAAAATATTTACTTTTGGCGGTTCTATTTAATGATAGAACTTTAGTAATTAGAACTAAAACTTGATAATCATGCATAAATGCATATTTGTCATTTTAACTGAACTTAGGACTGGTGGTGGTGCTTAAGATATTGTTGGTCATTCCGTGTTTCTGTAAAAATTAAAATAAAGATAATAGCATTTGATAATAGTAATTATTATTATAATTCTACTACTAATTCTACTACTAATAATGACAATATACAACCATAGACTGTAAAAAAATATAGTAGCTATAGGCCCTACAACACATGAGCTGCTGGGTTCATGAATGTTAATCACTTTGTCAGCGTTCGTTCGCTCTGATTTGCTGAAATTAAAACAGGAATGAGTGCCATCCAATAAGATTACCGTTTGCACATTAGTTCCGCCCAGGCGCCCACTACCGGAGAAACCGGCATATCTTCTGCTTGTTCTTAAAATCTGAATAATTCCATATGAACTCAGTTATTTTGACAGGAAAATACAAACAAGAATATTGTTTACATGTTGCGCGTCGATTTTGCGTGGTATGTAAGACTCTCTCTAGCTCTCTCTCTCTTTGCGCGTGTGTGAAACGCGATGGCGAGTCACACACCTTCACACTAGAGTTTACAGTACATCAAACACAGGTACGCTGAGCTGAATTTGAAATACTAGTACAGATCACTTGACGGAGAGCGAAACTCTCAAACGCTCAGTCAGTGTTCAGCGAGTGAAAATATATCTATGCTAAACTTATACTTCATAACATCTAACAAACACACTGGAGAGTAAAATCTAAGAATTTATTAGCCAATGGCTAATGATTGACATTACTAAGTCACCCAGAGTGAAATTTACTCACATATGCAAACTTTTACTCGCATTGTAGAAGGCTGCTCATACTATTATTTGTCGCTTACATTTCAATCTCATATAAGTTCTATTACCAAGACTGCATTTTACCTTCCTGATACTGACCAGGTACAACGAGTATGGGGTCTCTGAGGAACAAGTGGACGTTTCTAAATTTGTGGGTGTTTTCAAACTGGTGGGTGTTTATAAATCATGCATTGAAAATGATGCCCTTCACCCAACCCCACCCCTAAACCCTACCCACACTGTGACGTGGGCAAATCAGGGAACACGGTCGAAAACGCCCCTCTGTTTATGGCCTCACCCACTGATCTGGTAACTCCTATTACTGTCCTGCAGAGACCTATACTTGAGTTCAACCCTGTTTAGCTTCATTAGGAAACCAGGCAAAAGCTGCAGGGTCAAACAACATTGAACATTGTAATCATATGCCTAATGTTCTGTTTCTATGTGAACCAAATTTCTGTGTGATAAGGTTCAGTCCAGTAATAATAAGGAAGGAAGAAGACAGGGGTCGGCTTGAGCTGGGACTCACGTTTTATTCACTCTTTTCCGTATAAACAAAAAGGTGCGCACAAAGCGCGTTCACCGTGCATGTACACAGCAATAAACAAACAATAACTCAGAATTCTCTTTAGACGTTTCTCTCGATCTCTGACAGCACACGCGAGGTCCCAGCTCGTCTCTCTCTCTCTCTCTGCCGCGCTCCGGCTTATATGCGGTCTCTCCACGCCAATTACTGAAATCAGACACAGGTGTTCATCATCTGCACTTGACCTACTTACGCTCCGCTCTGCTCCGTCCTCTCTCTCCCGCTACAGACTCCGCAAAACCACGCCCCCCTCGCCACATTCTGCAATGAAGTGAATCCTCCTTCCCTGACCCATGTAGAGTTGAAATAAAGTTGACCATCTGAATTAATTACAATTACATGAACTGATGAATATATTCCTTCAATGCCATGTCAGTTGCTTTAGATTAAAGTGTCTGTCAAATGCATTCATGTTGTAAATGTTCTTCTGATCTGCTCTCTGCTTTCATTATTATAGTGAGTGGAGATGATGGATCTGATTCATTGTCTGTGGGAAGTTCTGCTTATGGTTCATTCAGATCACAATCAGGAGCAGACCCAATTTTCGGTTCATCACATTCCAGAGATTCATCTCACACAAGTTATGAGTCAGGGGCCATAAAACGATATAACAGCATGGAATGGCCACCACCAGACAGTGAGTGTCTTGTTTTATTTGGCACTTTCAGTACATTTTGGTCTCCCTGTGATAGACTGCGTTATTTTTAGGAACATATTGAAAGTTTTAAATCTCTGAATTTTGTTCTATAAGAGTTTCAAACCTTTTACTGATTTCAATGTTTTTCCCCCAGTGAGTGGAGATCAGCGGTCGGACACATTGTCTGTGGGAAGTTCTGCTTACAGTTCATTCAGATCACGATCAGGAGCAGACAGCGATTCAGGTTTTAGCTCATCATGCTCAGAAGTCTCATCTCACAGCTCAGGATTCGGGTCTTTGCGATCCATCCCGGAGTCTGTGGAACATTCAGGAACCATGCGATCCATCCCGGAGTCTGTGGAACATTCAGGAACCAGAGGAGCACTTGGTGTGACCATGATCTCAAAACTTTTCCCAAGAAGACCAAAGAAGCATGATAAGCAAAACGACACTAAGAAAACTTGAATTATATCAAATAATGAAAGAGAAATTGTGTCTTTATAATGTTGACATTTATAATTTTGACGACA
This sequence comes from Abramis brama, assembly GCA_022829085.1. Lineage (NCBI taxonomy): Eukaryota > Metazoa > Chordata > Actinopteri > Cypriniformes > Leuciscidae > Abramis > Abramis brama. The sequence goes on along the minus strand of CM040771.1, from coordinate 45,171,710 downwards.
TAATATTGTCGAGTGGAGATGTATAAACATAAATCATATTGATATGTAATTTACATTAAGGGCTCTATTAACGACAGAATCTGCCTATTAATCTGCCTTTAATGATCTAAGCGCATGGTCTAAAGCGCAGGACGCAAGTGCACTTAGGACGTGTCCGAATCCACTTTTGCTAGTTTAAAGACGGGAAAAATGGTCGGCAGTCCCGGCGCATGGTCTAAAAGGGTTGTCCCTATTCTTCTAATGTGTAATGGGTGTGTTTTGGGCGTAACATGCAAAAAAAAAAAAAAAATCAGAGTGTAATTTCCCATTCTCTTTAAAAGCTAGTTTTGCTCGCGCCAGGGCAGATTCGCTATTTACGTGACGCAATTTGCAAACAGAAAGACAACGCTTCTCCAGAGCGCAAACGGATCTGCTTGTGCGCGAGATTAAAGGTTAAAGCGAGACCATATACGGGACTAGCTGGATTCCACCATATCTTTATGTACACAGTATTAATCTTTTACATTGTAATCCTTTTACAATGTCCCTGTGTGTAATAAGCAGAGTGTGTGTGTAATAAGCAAAGTGTACACGCGTTGTGGACCCGCCTATAGGCTCATATTACTAATGCGCTCTTTAAATAACAAAATATTGTGCCATTGACTTTAGACCAGGTTTCAGTTGGTCAATGTCTCAGTCTATTTCAGTTCCTCAAAATAGCAACTCTCCAATAATGACCCTGAACACACCTCGTTTTCAGACCAGCAGCCCATGGGCCACAGATGGGCACAAATGCATTTGCTATTTAAACAACGTGGCACAGGACATGAAAATGAAAACTGCGTCGGGCTGAAACTGAGTGTTTTTTGATTATTTTGTCAAAAATTTGTGTTTATTTTTAACTTCCTTTATTATTTATTTAATTTTTAATCCCAGATTTATGTGTGTGTGTGTGTGTGTGTGTATATATATACAGTGAGGAAAATAAGTATTTGAACACCCTGCTATTTTGCAAGTTCTCCCACTTAGAAATCATGGAGGGGTCTGAAATTGTCATCGTAGGTGCATGTCCACTGTGAGAGACATAATCTAAAAAAAAAAATCCAGAAATCACAATGTATGATTTTTTAACTATTTATTTGTATGATACAGCTGCAAATAAGTATTTGAACACCTGAGAAAATCAATGTTAATATTTGGTACAGTAGCCTTTGTTTGCAATTACAGAGGTCAAACGTTTCCTGTAGTTTTTCACCAGGTTTGCACACACTGCAGGAGGGATTTTGGCCCACTCCTCCACACAGATCTTCTCTAGATCAGTCAGGTTTCTGGGCTGTCGCTGAGAAACACGGAGTTTGAGCTCCCTCCAAAGATTCTCTATTGGGTTTAGGTCTGGAGACTGGCTAGGCCACGCCAGAACCTTGATATGCTTCTTACAGAGCCACTCCTTGGTTATCCTGGCTGTGTGCTTCGGGTCATTGTCATGTTGGAAGACCCAGCCTCGACCCATCTTCAATGCTCTAACTGAGGGAAGGAGGTTGTTCCCCAAAATCTCGCAATACATGGCCCCGGTCATCCTCTCCTTAATACAGTGCAGTCGCCCTGTCCCATGTGCAGAAAAACACCCCCAAAGCATGATGCTACCACCCCCATGCTTCATAGTAGGGATGGTGTTCTTGGGATGGTACTCATTCTTCTTCCTCCAAACACGTTTAGTGGAATTATGACCAAAAAGTTCTATTTTGGTCTCATCTGACCACATGACTTTCTCCCATGACTCCTCTGGATCATCCAAATGGTCATTGGCAAACTTAAGACGGGCCTTGACATGTGCTGGTTTAAGCAGGGGAACCTTCCGTGCCATGCATGATTTCAAACCATGACGTCTTAGTGTATTACCAACAGTAACCTTGGAAACGGTGGTCCCAGCTCTTTTCAGGTCATTGACCAGCTCCTCCCGTGTAGTTCTGGGCTGATTTCTCACCTTTCTTAGGATCATTGAGACCCCACGAGGTGAGATCTTGCATGGAGCCCCAGTCTGAGGGAGATTGACAGTCATGTTTAGCTTCTTCCATTTTCTAATGATTGCTCCAACAGTGGACCTTTTTTCACCAAGCTGCTTGGCAATTTCCCCGTAGCTCTTTCCAGCCTTGTGGAGGTGTACAATTTTGTCTCTAGTGTCTTTGGACAGCTCTTTGGTCTTGGCCATGTTAGTAGTTGGATTCTTACTGATTGTATGGGGTGGACAGGTGTCTTTTTGCAGCTAACGACCTCAAACAGGTGCATCTAATTTAGGATAATAAATAGAGTGGAGGTGGACATTTTAAAGGCAGACTAACAGGTCTTTGAGGGTCAGAATTCTAGCTGATAGACAGGTGTTCAAATACTTATTTGCAGCTGTATCATACAAATAAATAGTTAAAAAATCATATATTGTGATTTCTGGATTTTTTTTTTTTAGATTATGTCTCTCACAGTGGACATGCACCTACGATGACAATTTCAGACCCCTCCATGATTTCCAAGTGGGAGAACTTGCAAAATAGCAGGGTGTTCAAATACTTATTTTCCTCACTGTATATATATATATATATATATATATATATATATATATATATATACACACAGAAGCGCTGTTCCAATGCTTTTCAAATGCAGCTCGTTTCTTTTGAAAGCTAAAGTGTTTATATATATATATATATATGTCTGTCAAAATGTATAACGTACAACACATATTGAATGATGTTCACTAACCCGGTAAAATTTTCAATTGGATTGGTGTTTTTTTTTCTTTAGCCTGCAGTGTAAAGTATTTCACTCGGTTCCGTGATCATTCCCGATTCAATTTCAGCGAGTGAAGAACAAATTCATGTGCATTATGTATTATGTGCCTCATGCTGAAGCCGCTCTGGATACCATTTTCTTTTTTGATACCGGTGCCAAATCGATACTTTTAAAACAGTACCGGTGCCTGAACCGATACTTAAAAAAAAAAAAAAAGCCTCAAAATGATGGTGAATGACATTAAAGAACGGCTTTTTTATTGAAAAAAATAAAATAAAAGATTCTTAAAATCAAACAATATTTTCAAATTTAAGTATACTTAAATATATTTAAATAAGTAGCCTAAATAGAAAACAACAAATTTACATAACAAATTCACAATAAACCTAAGACACCTGACCTAACCCAACTAATTTAACACTAAATAACACTAAAAAACAGTTACAGTACTAATAACAGCTAAGTAGTCTGTATTCTTGGTTTGCTCCAAACCAGCTTTACATTTAAGCATTTCTTTTGCAAAAATATGACCACATTTTTGCCTTCTCTGGCAAAATACGACACCTCTCCTGACTTATTGCATGTCCTGCACAAGGTGAGCGTTATTTTAGAATGCATCACCTTAAATGCTGTGACGCGAAACCCCTCGTGGAAGAAGAACGCCGTCATGTTTACAACTGTGACAAGGAGTGCTCATCAGGATTAGATGTACGCCGGTCTGTTGTATAGGGACATTGACTTTTCACACTAAACATGACGCGGAACAAAACGAACTTTGATTGCCTGCTTGTGTATTTTACAAACTATAAATGTATTGTTTTGTTAGTATACTTGTATATAACACTGAAAACACTGAATAGTTGAATGGTTGAAAACACTGAATAGTGATATGACAACGCTGAGTGCGTCTGTCTCTGGCTCAGCGCCAGCCAACGCGCGAACGCAGATTTGAATTTAGAAGTTGATGATCACGCAGATCTGAACATTCTAATCACAGCGGTGTGAACGATCGTATGCATCGAATGGTTAACTAGCAATCACATACTTATGCTGCTTACGTCCGTTTCGGAGAACCAGATGGCAAATATTTCAACCGACAGCTGACGAGCTGAGGCATTTAAAGGTGCCATGTGTAAAAATTGAGGTAAAAATATCCAAAAAATGAGCTACACACATCAAAAGAATGAGAAGAAATAAAGGCGATGATGTCATTAAAAAAATGTCAAGTTATAGTGCTGCAGAGATATCAATCTTAATTAGCATTAGCATTACTAGCCACGGCCCGACAGGTGTCGTAATACCAGTTTCGGCCATGGGAGGCAGAATACGGGCAACATAACCACCAGCCAACCTGCAATACACGAATAACTTGCACGGCTTGTGGGCATACTTGAACCTGATGTCAATCTTGTGGAAAGTACAGCCCACTACTACATTTCAGTTCAGGGAAGAGAGCGGAAGGATGGCTGAAGCCCTTGGCAAGAGACCCCTACCACCACCACCACCCGCTGCAGGGAAAAAACCGCGCTCTGAAGCACAAATAAAATCAGATAAGAAAAGGAGCCGAACCCGAGTAAACATTGGCACTGCTTTCCATCGCTGGAGACAACTGATGGACATGAAAGAAATGAGGTTCGACTCCGAACTTGCAATATTTCTTTTGGATTGGTAAGTAAGATGCTGTTAGTATTTCGCTAGAAGTTTGTTTTATATGTTTGTGTAGTTTGTTCGGGAAGTTATAACATAGAAATGTATCGAAGGCTGTTCGATAAATGTGCTAATGTTAGCGATGGCTAACCGTAGCTGCGTTTGATAATTAGCTCTAACTTACCCACAGATCCAGTCCGGTTTTCACCTGTTATCTACTAGAGCCCGTCTCTACCAAGCTGATGCTAAAATGTAACATTACCTAAGAAGCTTGAAATGTCTTCGATGATAATGAACCCCAAATGGACGCACGCAGGGTCCGAAACTAACACCCGCCAAGCGCCATATGCGGGTAGATTTTCTGTTTGGCGAGTAAATCTCAAAAGGCTATCCGCCACACTGGCGGGTGAACGTTCTTACCAAAATATGAAATTTTAAGCGCGCACGCGCTCTTCTGCCTCTAAGAACGAGCAGAGAGAGAGAGAGAGAGAGAGAGAGAGAGAGAGAGAGAGAGAGAGAGAGAGAGAGCACGAGAGCCCCGGCCGCGCGCGCGCACTCACTCACTATATTCAGAGCGGTCAAGTTTCCCCGAGGCAAAACGTCCTCTATTAGGCTTCGGCTATGGGTCTAGGGTCGTTGTGAAGGAAGGGGCGGAGCATAGAGACTATGCCGTTTCTCGTTTGTTACTCTAGAGTAGACCAATTCACTTTCTGGAGGTATACTGCCCCCATCTGGTATGGAATGTGGAGTATGACTTGATTTTTTTGCCAGACATAACACATGGCACCTTTAAGTGGCACCGAAATGAGGCACCGAAAGCTGCGTTTTGATTCGGTCCGGTTACATACCGTTACCTGGGTACCGGTTACATATAGGTACCGGGTTTCCTGGACCGCTGTTTTTAGTTCTAATATTCCAACCGACAGAGTTTAAGGCAGGGTTCACCAATCTCGGTCCTGGAGGGCCGCTGTCCTGCAGAGTTTAGCTCCAACCCCAATTAAACACACCTGAACCAGCTAATCAAGGTCTCACTAGGCATACTAGAAACTTTCAAACAGGTGTGCTAGAGCTGGTTGGAGCTAAACTCTGCAGGACAGCGGCCCTCCAGGACCGAGATTGGTGAACCCTGGTTTAAGGTTTTGACGGACGTGAGAACGTGTGTGAGAGGTGGCCGATGTTAGATTTCTGGGTAATTATAAAACGTGCTGGAGACATTAATAAATTGAAAAAATTACCTTTTTTAAAAATGTTCACAATGTTTATTTCTTCTTAGACAACTTAGTGGCCTTGGAGTTAGTCAGCATATTTTAGAACTTGTGTACAAATCTATAGTAGAGAGTGTACTAACTTTTCTTCTCACAGCCTGGTATGATCATTTAAACTGCAGATCTATGAACAAACTTGCCAGAATTGTGTCAATGGCAAGCAAAATAGTTGGCAGACAACAGAAGCCATTAGTACAGCTCTATGCTGAAAGGGCAAAGAAGAAGGTGAGGACTTTTCTTGCAGAGTAGCATCTGCCTGCAAAACCGGAGGCTGCATTTTTAGGACCCCAGTTCTAGGACCGCATTTCTAGGACCCTAGTTTTTAGTGACAACGCCACCTACCGAATTAGAGGACCAGCGAAGATGGATGACAATCAGAGTGTGAGTATCAAATGCGAATAAATTTTTATTTGTTTAACTTTAAAAACAATTGTAATGCATTTCATTGGAAAGTTAACGTTGCCAACGTGATGGTGATTTGCTAAATAGTCTTGAATGCATAGCCATCATATATTAGCCTCAAATGCTGTAAAATGAATTGTTAGCACATTCATTTAACGGAACTGTTGCATGATAAGCCTGTGTTGACTTATTGACAGCACAATAAACTGTAGCATGTTCGTTCTGAAAGCTTGTTAATTACTCATTGTTTTTCCATTTTAATTCAGTTAAAATAATCTTAATGTTTCACTGTCACGTGCTCACAGTCAGCCTGTTTAACGTTACCCACAATACATGTTATGAGTACGTCTCTTCATTTTGACATGGTTTTATAATGTTGGTTGAGACATATGACATTTTAATAGTCAGACATAACAGAGAGGCCATCATAATAACTGACTGTTAAAATACCACGTGTTAGATTGTGTAATTTACTGTGTACTGTACTCTATATGAAGTGCTTTCAAGGACACAGCTCAGGGTAGGCAATAGTATGACAAAAGATAAATAAATAAATTGGTTAAGTACATACATACTTTGAACAGTATGCAATAATAGTATTATGAACATTAATTGGTATGAAGATTGATATCATTATTTTTGTATCGTATATGTGTGTGCACTCTGTGGTAACTAAGATCTTTTAAATATGAAATTTAAAATTAGAGAGTAGAACATGTTCAACTAAATGTTCCTTATTTAATTCACTTCTCTTTCTCTCTTTTAGGAGTCAGTGATGATGTTGTCCATGATGTTCTGTCTATGTGGTTCACGTCATGAACAAATTTGTTTTTGTGTGTGTTCAAGTTCAGTTGTTATATATTATTTTGTAAAATATACACAATCTTAAATCTACCCCCAGAGTCATCCTTGTCTTCCCTCTGTACTTGAAAATGTGGTCGATCTAGTGACTGAAAAGACTATAACATGATTTATTGTTTATTTTACTTGAGTTATTATATTATGCTACTTAGACCCAATAATTTCTCAACATTCCTAGGAACCAGGTTTAATTGCAATAAAGAAAGTAGTATTTGGGTGTAATAAAACTTAAAAAAAAAAAAAAAACTCTAAAACTCTAATGTAGTTAAAACTGGGTGGAAATACTGCCTTGGTGGCACTTTTTTCGGTCCTCCAAAACTAGGGTCCTGGAAATGCGTTCCTGGGACTGCGGTTCTCCGACTCGGTAGGTGGCGCTGTCACAAAAAACTAGGGTCCTAGAAATGCGGTCCTAGAACTGGGGTCCTGAAAATGCGGCCTCCGGGACTGCAGACGGATAATATTGGAGTCAATTTGAGCCCCTGAAATCAGGAAGACGCTTTATCCAGTAGAGTGGATAAATCTGAAAACGACACCCTTGCTTTTTCGTGTGTACAGCCAATCCGTTTATTTTGTGAAACGATGATGTCATCACCCCACGTGTCGACCCGAGTCAGACACACTACGTCAAGTAACAGCAACAACAACTGCGGACAACATGCTTGTGTTCGTCCTGCAGAAGCTACTGAGCCTCTTTTATTTCTTTATTATTTACTTGAATGCATTTATATTTTATTTCTTTATTTTACTTCTTTATTTATTTATATTTTCTTTCTTATGCTATGATGCTTGTTTATGCGCATGCTCCAAGTCTTCTTCTCCATTTTTAGTGTATCTCCGTGGCAGAATTACAGCGCCACATACTGGTCTGGCATGTATACTACATCGTTTTGAGTCGGTTTCAGTGGTTTCGTGTGTACGCAGATATTTCTTGAGATGCCGCTGTGTTTACGGATTTCTTTTTAGAACGAGGGGAAAAAAAGATTGGATAGGGAAAGCTCTGGCTTCGTGTGGATGTGGCCTGGATCTTCAAACTAACTGTTTCAGACACTGAGAGAAAAGAGCTGATGCTGCAATGTGTATTATGAGATAATTAAAGTGTTTTTTGACCATGGACGCATGTAAAGCTGTTGTAGGAGACTCCAAAACAACATTAGGCCTTTAAAATGGCACTGTATCTTTATTTTTGTGTATCGGATTTTGCATCAGTTGATCTGGGTTGCGATTAAAAAATATTGCCAAAAAAGAGCTTTACATTTAACTTCATTATACAGGGAAAAATGACTTGATGTGTATGCAACTGATTCGTGGTTATTCAGCCCTACAGAAGTAATTACTGTACATATTTTTGTCATTGAGTTTGGACTGAAATGGTCTTTTAGATTATTATTTGAAAAAAGCTAATTATATCAAATCAATCAGTTTCCATGTTGGAGTAGTTCCTGCGTTCAGCTTTTGGTCTAGCAGTGTGATTGTAGACCAGAAGTCTTTGGGAACTTCTTTTCTTTTGTGCCAAGGTTTCCTTAGATACATTCAGCACTTAATTGAACTAGTGGGTGAAAGTCCATTCAGGAACACAGTATTTATTTACAGGATGAGCCTCAGTCTGATGTTTCTTGATTGTAGATGGGTCGGTTATATTGGGTCTTTGTATGACTGCTCATGTCCAATAAAGTTTAATCATTCTTTACTTTTGAATGTTTTTGTCCACTTGTTTTTAAGGACTTCAGACTGTATTTAATGTTGACACACGTGACCCATTAGTTGAGCAGTTTCAGCGACTGAATATACAAAATAAAGAGAAATTCTTGCTTTATAATCTAATAATTTGTCTATAATAAGAAATACATAGAATACTTCTTTAAAAATTAAAATAAATAATAATAAAAAAACATTAAAATAGGTTCAGTCTGTTTTTGTCAAGTTTATTTATATATTGCTTTATGCAATAAAATTTCTTCAAAGCAGCTTTACAGAAAAATAAATGTGAGCCAGTGTTATTTTAGTATAATTGAGATACTATTATAGTTTTTATTAATATTTTGGATCAGATTGTTTTATTTACATATTATATTATTTACATATTAGGCTAAGTTTTTGTTTTGTCATTTTATTTGTTTTTGTTTTTAAAGTCTATATCGTTTTTGTCTATATTAGACAATAACTATTGTTTTAGTTATTTTAGTATTTCAAGATTAACTAAATTAAAATGAGAAACATTGCTATACCAGCAATTTCCTTTTACTCCAGAGGCCATTTTAAGCTAATTCTACAGAATGTTTAACAACTATCTTAATTATTTTATCTTTCTTAGTAATTAAATCTTTGACTGGTTTATTTGTCGTTTTACTGTCCAACCTGATCCAGACGTCGTCTCCTATTGTACTTTGCAACAGTCTTCTGGCTGCTTCTCCAGTGCTGCCGTCTTCCGTTTAATCTCTGTAAAATTAACATAAAACATCAGTTCTTCAATGTGCTGATCCATTTCACAACTTTTTGATAGTGCCTTCCACCCTTTCAGCGATACCATTGCTCTCTGAAGCGTCTCTCAAGGACAGGTCAAGATGAAGGGCCCTATTTTAACTATCTCAGTCAGCGCACTGTCTAAAGCGCACGGCGCAAGTGCACTCAGGGCGTGACGAATCCACTTTTGCTAGTTTAACAACGGGAAAAATGGTCAGCGCTCCCGGCACAGTCTAAAAACGTTGTCCCTATTCTGTTAATGAGTAATGGGTGTGTTTTGTTCCTATTCTGTTAATGAGTAATGGGTGTGTTTTTGGCGTAACGTGCAATAAACCAATCAGTCTCATTTCCCATTCCCTTTAAAAGCCAGTTGTGCTCGCACCATGGGCGTTTACATGGCGGAATTTGCAAGACTGTACGCAAGGTTAAAGTCAAGTCACATTTATTTATATAGCGCTTTTTACAATACAAATTGTTTCAAAGCAGCTTTAACAGGAAAATAATGTAACAAAGTTTGTTTCCAGAAGAAAATAGTGTCACAGTCCAGCTTAAGTAAGTTCAGTGATGTTTAATATTTGGTGTAAAAAAGTTATTAATTTCGTACATTTATATATATATAGCCGCTCTGAAGAAAACAGTGATGTCATCGTCCAGCTACTGGATATTGTCATTGGCCAACTCAGAAAAAGAGGGCTACTTCAACGAATAGCCAGGGTGACTTGAGGATCACAGTGAGGGCTTCCCCGCCTAGTACCCAATCCCTGTAGACCCCTCACTCCTCTCAAACACTACAAACCGTGGAGCTTCCGGTTGAGCACGCTGGCCCTTCTCATGACCAACCAGTTGTTTCATTCGGGGCTCCCCTTGCTGACCAGATGTCAATCACAGCATCGGAGGGTGAGCTTGAATCTGGAGATGAGGACTCAGCTGCGCTTCCTCTTTCTGGGAGAGTTGAGTTGCTCGAGCCTGATCCAGAATTGATGGCTATGCTCGAGTGGAACCCTCCACCATGTCCCGAAACCTCGAGGCTGGACGATTGGTATCTCAGGGCGGGCCGTGCTGGTTCTCAGCGTGACGCCTCAGTGCCTTTCATTCCGGAAGTGCATGAGGAGGTTACCAGTTCATGGACGACACCTTTTTCTGCCAAAGACAGCTGGTACCTCCTTCCCCCTCACTACCCTTGATGGTGGTTCGGCCAAAGGGTACGTGAATATTCCTCTGGTTGAGCAGTCTTTCACGATGCAGCTGTGTCCGGCGACCACTAATTGCTGAAGGAGTAATCCGCGTCTCCCATCCAAGGCCTGTGAGTTCTCGTCTGTTCTCACGGGCAAGGCTTACAGAGCCTGTGGAGCCGGCCGCTTCCTCCTTGCATGCCATGGCATTGCTGCATGTCCATCAGGCCAAAGCACTCATGGACATGTACGAGGGTAGCCCTGACCGTCCATACGGAAACTGACCTCACCCGCTCCGAAGGTGTCCTCCTGCCGCCAGGTTTAGGTTGGGTTAGGGTTAGGGTTAGGGTTAGGGTTAGCATGGCCCCTGTCCCATCTTCTGCCCCAAGGTGTGGGGGGGATCAGGAGGTTTACGCTGGGCTCTGGAAGATAGCAGTAATAGGTGGCGTTTTACTTGGGATCCTAATATGTCGGTGTGTCAATGTACGTAGAACGTGACCGACTGAAAGGGAACGTCTCGTTACGTATGTAACCCTCGGTGCCTGAAGGTGGGAACGAAGACGTACGTCCCATCACCACCATTGCTGGACTGGGTTTATAACACACAATTGACCTTTCGCTAAGCCACGCCCGAAAACCGCCACACGCCAATCGTGACTTAGCAACCGTAACTAGGCGCGGGAGGTCTGGCAAGCTTTCGAGCGAGGGAAACATGCTGAAGCGTTGTACGTATGGATTGTGCAAATCTGATACCCGGTATCCTAAATGTTTGGACGGCGGGGGAGAATTTTTTCCCTTCCCGAAACCTAAAACCCAAGGGGAGAAATGCCAGGCGTGGATCAAGCAGTGTGGGAGTCCCCATTCACAACTAAATGTCGACAGGATTAACAAAAACACCTATGTTTGCTCCACGACGTGTTGCTTTAGCCTGGCGCGCTAAAAATATAAGCGGGAGAGTGTTATCATTGCAAAGTGGTCAGGCTAATGTCTTGTGTTTATTCCACAAGATTTATGGATAAGCTGTTTGATTTGTAATTATTCGATTATTTTCAAATTTCACTCACCCTGCTGTGCATGAACATAGCTGTTCCTCCATTTGTGTGTTTCCCATTTGAATGGTCAGCGTACGAGGCGGCTGCTGCTTCCGCTGGGACCTATAGGCTTTAGCTTCAATTTTGATTAAATTATTCTCTAATCGGTTGCATATTATGTCGTAGATATATCCCTCAAATGCATACAGCAATCCCTTTTGTCTTGCTTTCTCAGATATTTCACCTGTTTGCCAAAAATTACTAATTATCTCCTTGGGAATGTCTGACGCCGGTGCATGCATACTGTAATAGACGTGCCAGGCGCGAAAGCTTGTCAGGCATAGCAACAGTAACTAAGGAGGGCGGGGCTTAGCGAAGGGTCAATTCTGACTTTATATCTCACAATTCTGAACTTTATAACACACAATTACAACTTTTATCTCACAGTTCTGACTTTATATAAGTAACCGAGACGTTAAGTATACGATGCTTTTATAGTAAATTAAGCAAAGGTGAAGAGTTACACTCTAGATATTTTTGGACATGAAATTATTTTCAGAATGTTTTAATAATTTTAATGGATATGATTATCGACTGCAAGGAGACTAAATAATCTGTTAATGCAACTGTTAATAGTTTTTTAAAAAAGTATATGATATCTATTCATTGTGGGATTAAGAGTGGTTTATAGGTGCCTGGTGAAGTCACTTTCTAAAATATCTGGATTTAAAGATTATCACTTTTGAAAAAATTGCTAACATCATACTTTTTATGCATGTGTAAAATAACCTTGAACATCACCTTTACACCCTACATGTACACCTACACCCAGACCCGCCCATGTGCGCCACTGTTCTGAAGCACCTATAGGTAAGTTCAGTCAAACATACATTGAGTCAAACCTACACTTTGGAACTCAGACTAAAACAGTGTGAATGAAAATGGACTTAAGTGTAGTAAATTAGTTCTATGGAATATTAATAATCAACTAGATGTACCGCATGGCGGTACAAAATATGACCGCCGCTCAGGCCTGCACTGGCTTTCCACAAAAATAAATGATGTGGAGCAATTTGGCTGTATTGCGTGTTTATGTATATAAGTTGTATATTTTAAAAGACTGTCTGGAGTCTTCCTGTGGATCATGGATAATTTAGAGTTTTGTAATTATTTGCCATTACTATTTAAGTTTTATATCAAAAGTCATTAGTTTAGACACTTAACATCCATAATGTGAAAACGTCACATCCATAACAGTGGTTAACAGTAAAAAGCGACTGAAGTGCCCTTGAGCAAGGCACCTAACCCCTCACTGTTCCCCGAGCGCCGCTGTTGTTGCAGGCAGCTCACTTCGCCGAGATTAGTGTGTGCTTCACCTCACTGTGTGTTCACTGTGTGCTGAGTGTGTTTCACTAATTCACGGATTGGGATAAATGCAGAGACCAAATTTCCCTCACGGGATCAAAATAGTATATATACTTATACTTATACATACTAAGTATGAAAAATCTGTGTTTTTTTTTCCAAAGGACCCTCCCATTCAATTTATACAAACCTCTACCAAACGGTTGAGGTGCCTGTTGATGGTAAAAGTCTGTTATCTGACTTTGGCATGGGTTTGTTGTGTTTTACTGAAATAAAAAAAAAAAATTCCCCAAAAAAGTGGTTTTATCTTGTAGCCCTGGTCCCAGAGTTTTAAAAAAACAATGTTAACAAAATTAAACTCATTCCCACTGTACCTAGTAGAACACTTAAGTAAATGTCCCATTGAAATTAATGGGATTTTATGGATTTAGGTGAAGAAAGTGTACACATAATACATTTTGGTCTGTACCATGAAGAGAAAACTGATTCAACTATATAAACTATATATTTTCTGAAAGCGTAGACTCTCAGGATGTGATCTAACATGGCATGAAACATGTCCCACCCACGTCATTAGTATACTGCCCAAGCATAACACATTGGGTATTGGTAAATCGGGTATATGGCTGATACCTAAAAAAAGTAGTAGTATGTGCATGTCTGTCTGTGTGTGTGTGTGTATGTGTGTGTGTTTGTGTATGTGTGTGTCTGTGTGTGTCTGTGCGTGTATGTGTGCGTGCGTACATGTGTGTGCGCGTGTGTGTTTGTGTGTGTATGTCTGTGCATGTGGATTTGTATGTGTGTGTATGGGTGTGTGTCTGTGGCTGTGGATGTCAGTGTGTGTGCATGCTTGCGTTTGTTTGTATTCCTGCATGTGTGTGTGTGACAGTATCATCCTAAACCAGCAACCCTTCGCTCAACAGCACCATCTACAGGCTGATGAGTGTACAGTCACTAAATGTGCACATAAATGAATTTATTTTATACCCCCCCATGGATGAAATTCTACGAAACTTAGCATACCCCCAGAGGATGTCAAGTTAATCATACACATGAAATATGGTGCAGTTCTGAACATCTCCACTGAAGATAGGGGCGATTAAAGCAGAATAATATTGCATTTTAATTTTTTATGGGAGGGGCGCAAATCACAAATGAGTGATTATGGGCTAGGTTGATGTGGGCCCTTAAGACCAACATACCATAAAAATTTCTTCATCCTCGGTTCCACGGTTCAAGTAGTTATTTAGGAAAAACTGAATTTTTTGGGTTTGGGGGGGCCCAGCGCGGGGGGGGAGTGGCCCCCGGGGACCAAACGAAATTTTTCCGTAAAAGTCTAGTGGGGCTACATGCCCACCAAATTTCATGTTCCCCGGTGTTTCGGTGTCCCTGGTATCGTTGACGGAAAATTCAGTAGATTGACGGGAAGAAAAAAAACTAAAAAACTTTGACAATCGATTATGGGCTAGGTTGATGTGGGCCCTTAAGACCAACATACTTTGCAAATTTCTTCATCCTCGGTGCCACGGTTCAGGTAGTTATTTAGGAAAAACTGCATTTTTTGGGTTTGGGGGGGCCCAGCGCGGGGGGGGAGGGGCCCCCGGGGACCAAACGAAATTTTTCCGTAAAAGTCTAGTGGGGCTACATGCCCACCAAATTTCATGTTCCCCGGTGTTTCGGTGTCCCTGGTATCGTTGACGAAAAATTCAGATGAGGAAAAAAAAAAGAAAAAAAAACTTTGACAATCGATTATGGGCTAGGTTGATGTGGGCCCTTAAGACCAACATACCATAAAAATGTCTTCATCCTCGGTGCCACGGTTCAGGTAGTTATTTAGGAAAAACTGCATTTTTTGGGTTTGGGGGGGGGCCCAGCGCGGGGGGGGAGTGGCCCCCGGGGACCAAACGAAATTTTTCCGTAAAAGTCTAGTGGGGCTACATGCCCACCAAATTTCATGTTCCCCGGTGTTTCGGTGTCCCTGGTATCGTTGACGAAAAATTCACGGGGGGCCCAGCGCGGGGGGGGGAGTGGCCCCCGGGGACCAAACGAAATTTTTCCGTAAAAGTCTAGTGGGGCTACATGCCCACCAAATTTCATGTTCCCCGGTGTTTCGGTGTCCCTGGTATCGTTGACGAAAAATTCACGGGGGGCCCAGCGCAGGGGGGGGAGTGGCCCCCGGGGACCAAACGAAATTTTTCCGTAAAAGTCTAGTGGGGCTACATGCCCACCAAATTTCATGTTCCCCGGTGTTTCGGTGTCCCTGGTATCGTTGACGAAAAATTCACGGGGGGCCCAGCGCGGGGGGGGAGTGGCCCCCGGGGACCAAACGAAATTTTTCTGTAAAAGTCTAGTAGACCAACATACCATAAAAATTTCTTCATCCTCGGTGCCACGGTTCAGGTAGTTATTTAGGAAAAACTGCATTTTTTGGGTTTGGGGGGGCCCAGCGTGGGGGGGGAGTGGCCCCCGGGGACCAAACGAAATTTTTCCGTAAAAGTCTAGTGGGGCTACATGCCCACCAAATTTCATGTTCCCCGGTGTTTCGGTGTCCCTGGTATCGTTGACGAAAAATTCACGGGGGGCCCAGCGCGGGGGGGGAGTGGCCCCCGGGGACCAAACGAAATTTTTCCGTAAAATCTATAGTGGGGCTACATGCCCACCAAATTTCATGTTCCCCGGTGTTTCGGTGTCCCTGGTATCGTTGACGAAAAATTCACGGGGGCCCCAGCACGGGGGGGGAAGTGGCCCCCGGGGACCAAACGAAATTTTTCCGTAAAAGTCTAGTAGACCAACATACCATAAAAAATTCTTCATCCTCGGTGCCACGGTTCAGGTAGTTATTTAGGAAAAACTGCATTTTTTGGGTTTGGGGGGGCCCAGCGTGGGGGGGGAGTGGCCCCCGGGGACCAAACGAAATTTTTCCGTAAAAGTCTAGTGGGGCTACATGCCCACCAAATTTCATGTTCCCCGGTGTTTCGGTGTCCCTGGTATCGTTGACGAAAAATTCACGGGGGCCCCAGCGCGGGGGGGTAAGTGGCCCCCGGGGACCAAACGAAATTTTTCCGTAAAAGTCTAGTAGACCAACATACCATAAAAAATTCTTCATCCTCGGTGCCACGGTTCAGGTAGTTATTTAGGAAAAACTGCATTTTTTGGGTTTGGGGGGGCCCAGCGCGGGGGGGGAGTGGCCCCAGCGCGGGGGGGGAGTGGCCCCCGGGGACCAAACGAAATTTTTCCGTAAAAGTCTAGTGGGGCTACATGCCCACCAAATTTCATGTTCCCCGGTGTTTCGGTGTCCCTGGTATCGTTGACGAAAAAATTCAGTAGATGACGAAAAAAAAACAAAAAAAAAACTTTGACAATCCCTATATGACCGCTTTCGCTAGCTACGCTAGCGGCGGTCATAATAATGACTTGTTATAATTGATTATGAATATTTGGATCAGTTAATAGAATTAACTTAATGTTGTAAATTAATATTACTATCAATTAACCTGTTCCCTTTCGAAAGGGAACTCTACACTACGTCAGAATGACGCTATGGGGAACGCCTCAGGCGTGACAGGTGTCTGAAATCACTATCAAATCACGGCAATCACATTGACCGGCGACAGCCCGTGAATCATAAACGTGAATGATTAACGTGCGACCTGCAAGTATAAAAGGGCGCCTTGCAAACATGACAAACATCTTTTTCGTCTTCAGGGACTGTCTGTTTGATATCGCTGGAAAAGTCGGCAAAGAAAAAGAAAATGAAACGCACGGAGAAGGCTGAAAGCTTCAGGAAGTGTGCGGATCCGTGCCCAAGGTATTTGACGCCGGGTGATTCACACGAACTGTGCGTTCTCTGTCTGGGCAAAGAGCATGTCAACCTCTCAGATGATTCGGCGGATGACGAGGGTGAGTTGCAGGTGGATGACGAAGAGGATTTTTCTCCTACTGTTCCTGCAACAGATGCTCTTCAGGACGGGCAGGTGATGGATGATGAGGAGGTCATTCAGGTGGACCCTGAACCCTCTCAGCCACCCTGCCCCGTGTATGCTGAGCTGCTGGATGTAATGGAACGCGCCACTGACAGGTTGCAACTGCCATGGCGGCGCGTTAGGGGAGAAGTTGTTCGTGGCAGGCTGGACGATCGATTTCTCCCCGGCCATAGACCACCAGCTCAGGCGAGCCTTCCATTTCTTCCTGATCTCCATACTGAGATCGAGAGGGCATGGAAGAACCCATACTCTGCTCGGATCCACCGACATCAGCGGGCTAGTTTCGCTGATGTTGAGGGGATCAGCGAGTATGGGTATGTGTCGATGCCGCCCATTGACGAGACGTTTGCGAACCATCTCGTGTCTGGGCGGGCGTCGGCACTGAGTGCTCCAGCCCTGCCATCCAAACCGCTCAAGACCACAGCGCGTTTGAATGGCAGAGCATACACGGCAGCGGGTCAGGCCGGTGCTGCCCTGCACACTATGGCGGTGTTGCAGGCGTACCAGGCCGACCTGCTGGGGGATCTCGACCAGGGGGCAGGGCTGTCCCCTGAGGCGGTGGCTGAGCTGCGCCGCACCACAGATCTTTCTCTCCGTGCCACTAAACAAACTGCCGCTGCGGTCGGTCGATCGATGGCGGCAATGGTGGCCACGGAGAGGCATCTGTGGTTGAACCTGGCTGGCATCGGGGAGAAAGAGAAGGCCTTTCTCCTTGATGCACCGGTTTCGCCCTCTGAACTTTTTGGCACCTCCGTGGAGGCGGTGGTTGGAAAGTTCAGGGAGGCGAAGGCGCGCTCAGCGGCGTTTAAGACCTGTATACCGCTGAGATCCGGATCCGAGCCCAGACAGGCGGGAGAGCCTGGCCCTTCACGACCCGAGGGCCGTAGACAGGGTCAGAGAGCTAGTGTCGCCTCTCGTGCACCCCCTCCATGTAGGAGCAGGTCACAGAGGAGGCGTGACTCCCGCAGGAAAAAGAAGGATCTGAGGGAGGTGATCCAGTACAAACGATCACAGCGTTAGTGATGGATCATCTCCTGGAGGGCTGTTACTATCCCAGCCCTCTCCTCTTTTTCCCGACTCCCCAGGCGTTTCTTACACCAGGCCTGGGGCTGGGTCTATGATGAGAACAAGGTTCTGATGGCCCGCCTCGGCTTGGTTGGTGAGAGCGCCTCTTTCAGGCATGTAAAGTGATGGACCCCAGGTTCATAAAGAACTCTCTGGCGAGTCTTCACTCCGCACGCCGCAGGTGAACTGGTTGGTTTTTAATATAATTTCTGTGTGTATACTAACACTGATTTGTATTTCTCTACAGACCTTGTTCCCTGTATAGACCTAGGGAGTCATTCTTAGAGGAGCAATGAGAGGTAAGGTATTGGAACTTCAGGGCCCTGAAGCCCCCCCCCAGCTTGTGGCTAGAACGATTTAGGGAGAAGCTCAAAAAAAGATTTTGCTCCCGTGTGAGTATGATATGGCCTTCCTGTCATGACATTTTTATGCGTGGTGGGCCACCACTCATTTCTATTTAGCCTCAGGGTTTTTAGCCACCTAGGGATAGAGTAGTTGGTCTTCCTAAAAAAAAAAAAAAAAAAAAGCTTTTTTGCTTTAGGTTTAGACTGACGCTGGTGCTTCAGATAGATCTTAGGTCTTACCTATTGGTTTGTGACCTTGGTATCCTGAGTACTTCGCTCCCCTGAGCTCTGCAAAAGAGGTGTCAGTAGGTTGAGTGTTTTACAGCCTCTCAATCAAGTAGGCTGTGGCTCCTTCGAGCCCTCAGGTAGATCTATGCTTATAGGTCGGCCCTAACCCGGGCCGCCTCTGTAGCTGGCCTAGGCTATGTTTGGGATGTTGGAGGCGTTCTGCTAAGTATAGCTGCCGCATTCATTATGTGTTAGGCTTCCTCCCCGAGATTTCAGCCTCCTCCCTTAAATGGGAGTTGTTGGCCAAGGCCCGCCCCTTTCACTGCATTCAGGGGTGATAGAGTAATGCAGGGTGGTAGTTGAGGTATGATCCTTCAGGCAGGGTCAGGCTGTCTTTCGCTCTGCGATGTGATAGTTTGCCAGACCCTGCCGAACAGAGCTACTTGTTTTTAGGCCTCTAGAGCTGGCTCCACTCAGCCCATTGAGCTGAACCGCTCGAACGATGGGTGAAAGTTGGTTGGCTTGCAAGCAAGCCCCCGCTCCCCCAGGCTGGGCACAGGACAAATCCCTGTCACCCTTTGGAGCCACTTGCAGGCCCGCTCCCTGTCTAACATTTCAGGGGCATATGGTGTTACTCCCCCGCTAACGCAGGGTAGTTTTGAGTAATCCATTCTCAGCTCTGTATTATCTACCTCACACCATGATGGCTCCGGTTGAGCAGGGAGTTCTAACTACATTTCATTCCGGTATTTGAACTCCGCTCCCTTGAAGCCAGAGCATTGCCATGAGCTGATGCCCATGCATTTAGTAGGTAGGCCCTTAAAATGGGGCCTCCACTAGGCAGAGTGGCGTATGTTGTACTCCCCTGCTATGAGGGTATTGCTTTTTGCTGAGTACACTGCCTTTGGCAATGTGATTAGGTACCAGGATGCTGTAAGCGCTGTAGTAACAGTTTTTCTGCCTTGAAGGCTGCACAGTTAGGTAGTAGGCCCCAGCAGGCCTCCTTGACCGGGTAGCCCCTAAAATAGGGCTCCTAGGCCAGCTCACCTTCGGTGGTTGGCCCTGGTAGTTCGGGCAGAAGGCTCACTGCCGAGTAGTAGGCCTTAACAGGCCTCCTCGGAGGTGGGTCACAACATTGTGGAACATACACTAGGACAAAACTATAGGAAAAGTTTTTTAATAGTATGGTTCCAGCAGTGTTCGTTTAAGTAGCAGAATAGACTCGCTATCAGCTAGTAGGCTCGACCAGGCCTCCCTGTTAGGCGAGTCCCCAGCAGCAGTCACATCCAGCTGATTAGACTGTTTCAGGTAGTAGGCCTCTTCAGGCCTCCCTGAAGATGGGCTCCCACGTTTTTTGTGGTGATCAGGTATTAAGTGGGGTTGAACTATCAGGTAGTAGGTCTCATAAGGCCTCCCTGAAGGCAAAGCCCCATAGACAGTCAACTGGACTGCCAGTCTGGCCCACTGTCAGCTGTGGTTTTCAGGTAGTAGGCCTCTCCAGGCCTCCCTGAAAGTAAGCTCCTTCATGTCATGGTTCTCTGGTAGTAGGCCTCACCAGGCCTCCCTGGAGTTGAGTTCCAACATACCTTGAGTTTCCACTTAATGTGGTTTTCTGGTAACGGGTAGTAGGCCTCTCTAGGCCTCTCTGTAAGTGAACTCCCATGTACTGTGGTTATCAGGTAGTAGGCTTCATTAGGCCTCCCTTAAGTTGAGCTCCCACATTTTGTGGTTGTCATGTAGCAGGCCTCTCCAGGCCTCTCTGTAAGTGAACTCCCATGCACTGTGGTTTTCAGGTAGTAGGCCTCACTAGGCCTCCCTGAAGTTGACCTCCCACATACTGTGGTTATCATGTAGTAGGCCTCTCCAGGCCTCCTTGGAAGGTTAGCTCCCACTGACTGTGTGTTCCACTGAGCATGGTTTTTCAGGTAGCAGGCCTCTCCAGGCCTCTCTGAAAGTGAGCTCCCACGTTTTGTGGTTATCAGATAGTAGGCTTCACCAGGCCTCTCTGAAGGTGAGCTCCCACATACTGTGGTTGTCAGGTAGTAGGCCTCTCCAGGTCTCCCTGAGTAGTTTCACTGTGGTGCTGGGTTTTGTAAGCTAGTGGCCGCTTACTTTCAGTTTAGCAGACCTTATCAGGCAGCTACCGAAGGTGAGCTTGCGCCCTGGCTCGACTCAAGTTTTATTCTCTGCTACGGGTTCCCTCCTGGAACCTCTTTATCCTGCTACAGCCTGGTTGCCTACCAGGTAGATCTAATGCTCCCCTCACTGAGGGTCAGTATGAGTATGTGGTCTCCTGGGCCTGGTCAGTCGGTCGTAGGCCTCTCATGAGGCCTCCCAGTTAGATCAGTCCTTAGGCCCTCACAGGCCTCCTTAGTGTTTTGAAACACAAACACTGGGTTGATCCGTGGATCGAGTAGAGAAACTCCCCTCGATGTAAAGCACTATGCTGAGTCATACTCTCCAGGATATCCCGTCTCTGAGATCCGGTCCGAGTGGTTCACTGCCTGCTTCGCAGTCCCTCGGGTTGGATGCCTTCCTAAAGGTAAGTGTCCAGAGGCTCTGTCTTCGGACAGACAGGAAGTGGCCAGACTGCAGTGTCTTATATAGTGACACCAGGTCAGGCCTGCCTGGTGGCATTTCAGGTGGCACGTTCCCCTGAATAGTGACTGGCTGGGGTTCCCTCAGGTTCCCTAGCCACATTCCCTAGAAGGGACCCCTTCTAAGAAGTTGAAGTTGTGGTCCTAGGCCCTTGAGCAGGCCCAGGTAGACCTTTCACTAAACTATGTTTATGGAGGTTTTCTGTGGTATCATATAGCTTGGGCTATGACCGTAGGGAGTGCTGTCACTGACAGCCCAGTGTGACCTGGGGGTGAGTGGTTCTAGCGTTCATTTGAATTGCCGGTTCTGACAGTTGTCACTGCCTTTGGGCATGCACTCCCCTTAGCATGGTGGCGTTGGTATATCGTTCCCCATAGCGTCATTCTGACGTAGTGTAGAGTTCCCTTTCGAAAGGGAACGTCTCAGGTTACGACTGTAACCTATGTTCCCTGAGAACAGGGAACGAGACACTACGTCTTCCTGCCATGCCTCGGGGCCTGCCTGCAACAGTCCCTTCAGACGATAGGATGTTTGTCATGTTTGCAAGGCGCCCTTTTATACTTGCAGGTCGCACGTTAATCATTCACGTTTATGATTCACGGGCTGTCGCCGGTCAATGTGATTGCCGTGATCTGATAGTGATTTCAGACACCTGTCACGCCTGAGGCGTTCCCCATAGCGTCATTCTGACGTAGTGTCTCGTTCCCTGTTCTCAGGGAACATAGGTTACAGTCGTAACCTGAGACGTTTTTCCTGTGAACACTCAGTGTTAATTGTTTATTAATTCTAAGAAATGTACATTCTAAGAAATGTACAAATCTATGATTAGGGACTCCAGATATGAGCTTGAGACACAGACAACTTTACGTGTGACATGAACAAGACTTTTTAAACTACTCTAACATACACATAAATACATACAGTTTACAAAGGGAAAGAGAGTTGAAGCAGAATACAGGAAAGCAAGAAGTTATAGCACTGTTTGAAATTCATCAGATCAACAGCCTTGAGCAAAGAGCAAACCATCAGTTTAGTTCTAACACTCATTTCTTTAAAACGGGTAAGGATACTTAATGTATCAAATAATGAGACTAAGTTTGATACTTGCATGTCTCGCCGATTTGAATTAAACTGTCCTGATGCAATTTGTTGAGGCTCCAGTTGATCTTTGCTCATGTGGTCTTGATGAGAGAGAACCAGAGGGAGTCAGAGGGTCTTTGGTGAATGGAAAGACAAGGCCGCAGCCTGGCACAAGCTTGGGGGTCCTTAGAAAACTTCTAGTTCAGCATCATCTTCACATCAGGATTCCAGAAGAGGACTAAAAAGTAAGAGATGTGATCTTGTGATCAGTGATTTTTAAAGCGTGAAGATGTCACAACCTCTGGACGTGTGTGAGCCAATAAGAAGTTTTCGCTTTGGAGGGAGATTTTACGACCCTTTGTGTTCTAGGAGGGCATTTGAATATGTAATTTCATTGGCTGTTTAAGAAAAAGAATCTTCAGGATTCTTATAATACTAATGCGTCACAAAATCTAATGTAAATTAACAAATGGGGACGAAGATTGGAGTTTATAGAGACTAAACATGCCACACATATGATTTTTGTTAACCATCAGGGTGGGAATTATACCGCGGCCACACGGCCATGGCCGCCGTTGCCCTACACTTTGGCCTTCATGCCCCGTGAAAAAAAAATCATCGTACGGCCACAGTGGCCTGTGTGCCCTGGCCCTGTCCAAGTTCCACCCAAGTAGTCTCTGAACTTCAATTAGTTTGTGGATTCGCGCAGGTGCAGTGTCATAATCACATCGATGATCTCACGCATCAAAACAGCAGTGCAAGAAGCATGTAACGTCAGCACCAACAGAAGAACGACACTCTGTTGTCGACACTGGTGCATAGATATATACACTAGATTTCGCCTTGGCTACGGCATTCGTTCATGAACTGCCGTAGCCAAGGCGAAATCTATATGTCTATCTATGCACCAGTCTGCGCACACGTCACACAGCAGGAAGCGCGGGCGCCCTCAGATCACGACGTCGCTGTGTTACAAGAGGTAAAAACGATATAAATACTGTTCGTTTTCTCACACAAACCGCTCGTTTCGTGTCTTAGGCCATCAATGTGTACTTACGATGGGGAATTGTTTAATTTGGACGATGGGGAATTGTTTTAATTTGGACTCTGTGGATGCTCTTTGAGACCGTGACCATAGACCTGCATTATATGACTGACAGACAAGAACGGTTTGATCTAAAAATATCAAAATCTATTTGCTAGTAGATAAGTGCCCTTTTCAGAAAAGGGCCCTATGCAAGGTTCCAGAGGTAACGGCGTCGGCGCACTGAAGCGTTTTTTTTTTTTTTATAGTTCAAAGTTACTATAAGATTTAATGTTATTACCTTGACAAACTATAACTTACATCATTAAAAAGATATAAGACTCACGTTTCAGTATTTGACCACTATTGTATTCTGAGAAATTTATATTGACAGTTATGTCTTAATTTGTGTCAGGAGTTATGAAATGCAAAAATGAGTCGATACCTTTAATATGAATTATGAGCGTCAGACGCTCCCATTCATAAAAAAACTCCTGTGCTGTCGTCATGACAGCGATTCACAAAACAACGTCCCTCACGTCTTTTAGCTCAGAAGTGTGCAGATTTGGAGAAATATTGATATATTCTCAGTTTACATCAGATTTCTATTGACAGGAATAATATTTTATTGAATTTATAGCCAAATGCGTCGATGTAAACATTATGAGCGCTGTATACTGATGTGCTGTGTTTTCAATTCATACCAGCAGCCTGAGGGCGCTCTACTGAACATTATAGTCCATATTTGAAACACATGAAGAAGAGCGTTCGACAATGCAGGAAATTATTAATTTATTGGCATTTGTGTTGTTTCTGAATGCTTTCATTGGCATTTGTGTTGTTTCTGAATGCTTTTATTGGCATTTGTGGTATTTCTGAATGCTTTTATTGGCATTTATGTTGTTTCTATTGTTGTGTGAGGGTGTATACCTTCTGGATGTAATGGCGCTCTCTCTCTCTCTCATTAAAAAATGTTTTTTTTTATTAAAAAAGTCATAATCCATGTCTTATTCCAAATTAGGATGTTATGGTATCAAATCTGAATGGGAAAACCATCGAATTGTACGATGGCCTTTGTGCCTTGTCATATGGCCTTGGTGCCCCTAAAAAAAAAAAAAGGTGGAGGCCAAATGGCCTTGCCCCTAAAATTACATAATTCCCACCCTGTTAACCATAGTATGCAAAGTCTGAAACATTAACCCAAAAGAGTTTACAAGAATACATAGGCCAAACCACATAAAAGGAAAATCACGAGATGGGAAAATGAGATACATGTTTATACATTTCTCAAGTGCAGTAGCGGTTTTAGGCACGGGCGAACCGGGCAATCGCCCGGGGCGGCATTTTTTGGGGGGCGGCACCGCCGGCACGGCCGGCACTAGCAGAAAAAAAAAATAAAATCTGCGCCGCGAAGCGGTTTTCTATTATCTATCATTTCATTGTGTGGGGAATTGGCAAATTTGCGCCCCCTGCTGCTGCAAGCGCCCCTGCTTGCTGAGAAGATGCCGTGCACAGAAGCTGTTTGTTTGAGAAGGGGAAAGGGGAGGGGGCGCGGAGGCGCGGGCGCGGATGACAGTTCACCTCTGGGTCTCTCCCAAATGGAACGGACAAGGGGGGGGATCCATATGGGATCCATATAGTTATCGAAGTTATCAGTCACACCTCGACTTTCTTCCAGATAACGCACATTTCATTCATACTATTATAAATACGGGCCTCTATATTTCCTGCACATTTTTGTTTTTCTGAATGGTCTGAATGGCTAATAAAAATAGGTAATACAAAACGATTACTTGGTCACCACCACCAAGGTGAATTGGTTTAGTCTTGACTTCTGGTCGTGACTCGTGAGCGTGAGTGACAGTTATGGGGAGATCAGGGGATCTGTTGATTGTCGATGTCGAGGGCCAAATAAGAGATGGACAAGAAAGGTCAAAGCCATCAGGTGCCCAATTATGTTTTCTCTGTATGATTACGGTATCCATGTCATGAATGAAGGGGCAATATTAATTGGTGGGTATAACTCTTATTTGTTAGCCTTTTTTCTATGATTCTTGCTATGCTTAACAATAATTCGTTTTTAACTCAAACACGAGATCTAATTTCACCATAATATTGTTCTTTGCAACAAAACTGTTGCAAGTTCAGTTATTACACTGCAAAAATGCTTTTCTTACTTAGTATTTTTGTCTTGTTTCCAGTCCAAATATCAAACATTTCTTAAATAAAGATGCATAACGTTATTTTACTGAAGTAGTAAAATTACATAATATATTAAGTCTTGTTTTCTGGGGAAATAAATAAAAATTGAGTTTTTGCTTAAAACAAGCAAAACATTATCTGCCAATGGGGTAACAAAAATTATATTGGGGGGGGGGGGGGGGGGGGGGGGGGCGCTCGAAAGGGGTCTCGCCCAGGGTGTAATTCAATGTAGAACCGCCACTGCTCAAGTGGTTATATATAGAATATATAGAATTTACAGGGTTTATTTATCCTTCTCAGCGAGAATTAAGTGAGAGGTACAACTCTCTGGAAATTCCTTTTGGGGTCGTAAAACTTCTTATCAGTCTTAAAGGGTAACTAAACCCCTGGTCAGAGCCTGACTCCACCCACTGGCAATATTTGAAAAATGCTGGAAAAGTAGGCAGAGTCCAGCGGAGGGGGGCGTGCATCTTGTTGTGTAATATGCAATTATTCTATTCTAATTATGTCTTTTGGTACATGAAGTACTCATGGGTCATAGTAAATCACAATTGTAACTGTATTAGAAAGAGGTTTTATAAAGAAAGGTACCACAAGTTGTTGTTAAACAATTTATTAAGAAAGTGTTATATACTGTAAAACACTTGTAAAAATAATCATTGTAACCATATATTGAGAAAATGGTTTATAAGGAAAAACACTGCAATTGTTGTTGTAAAGTCATTTATTGAGAAAATGATTCATTAAGAAAAACACTGCAACGGTTGTTGTAAAATCATTTATTGAGAAAATGGTTTATAGAGGAAAACAAACCACTGAATGTTGTAAGCATGTATTAAGCATATGGCAGAGCAGAGAGAAATTGAAAATGTATTGGAAAGAGCTGTGCCAAGGAAAGAAGAAAAATGCAAGCATTACCCGTTTGATGACTCAAAACCAAAATAAATAACGACAGGAGGCGGGTGTTGTGTGGTTTTGCGCTCATGCACGGCTGCACGCGAAGTCAGTCACGAGCGCAAAACCTCACAGCACCCGCCTCCTGTCGGTGATTGGTTGGAACACTATTTATTTTGGTTTTGAGTGGTTGGTGAACCCAATTGTTTTTGTGTGCAGATCTCAGAGCCTAGGCTGCCTACAGAGACGCGTTTTTTTGTTTATTTATGTTTGGGCCTGAAATCGCTGATACAACCTTTAACAGGTAGGCTATGCAAGACAGTGGTTGAATCTGCGAAATTAGTCATTTGGTATTTTTTATTTTTTATTTATGTCACTAATGTTTTGCTCTTGGTCTTCTACTAGTGCTAACAACTTGTACAACATATCCACGTTCTTAGAATTAGTTGCTTGTCTAATCAAATCTGGCCATTGAAAAAGACATCCCAATCATAAAAGATGAGGTTATTAAGATCTTTCAGGACATGGTACCAAATACAAAGGTTTTGCTGTAAAAGGAAAAGGTAGCCTAAATACCAAAATGTAAAACGGTAAATAGTTTCTGTTATTATCAGCAATGTGTAATAGTGATGTTCTATCAAAACACTTACAATGAAGTCTAAAATGTATTTGAGCGTTCTCTTTTAATTGTATATTTTGTAATAACTGGATAATTTGTGTTAACAAGCAACCACCCCCTTAGTGCCCCTTTTTTTTTGGTTTAGGCCACTGCCCCTCAAAATGTCTGTGCACGGCCCTGGAGGGTACCACAACTTTCAATAAGAAAATTCAACTGCAGTCGCCACCGTTCAACCTGAAGAGGGCAGCACTCAGACGTTTTTACACCATATTTTGTAGAATTAAAACACTTTAAACACAAATGTCAAAAAGATTACTTGAATCAATTAACAGCATTAATAAAGCCCCAGTCTTACAGATCATTAACTAAAAAAAGTTGTTTTAGGGTTTAGTTACCCTTTAATGAGTCCTGTGTGTTACAGTGAGAGACACCGAGTTTTGCCAGTGTGTTAGCTTCATTTGATGTTAGTTTTGGGGGAAGTTTCATAGACCTTTTTTGGGTGAGTGAGTTTGCTGGATTATTCATTAAATATAACGAATAATTTGTGTGTATCTGATTGGTCCAGATGCTACATAATTAAGCATTTATTATTTTTAAAAATGAATCGTCTTTTCCTTGTTAATTCATAGTAAATATGACTTTTAATCAAACTCGACGTGTTAAACCTACTGGTTCTCTGAGACATTGCTTCTGCTTTCACTTTCATATTGGTCTAGCTAAGATTTTTTTGTAAGACACTTAGAGCTTGCGTTTTGTTCTCCATAGTCGTTTATGCTTATACATAATATGGCTTGTCATGGATAGCGTTTTAGGTTTATTTGCAGAATACAGTCATGTATTTTAATTTTAACGTGCGTGGCTGTGCAATTATGTGGGTGTCAGGAGTGCGTGTGTCAAGAGAGATTTATTTGTAGAGGCATTCCCAATAGACGGCCCCTAAAATCTGTTACTGAAGGAAATAAGCGCTTTCATTTCATAACCCCCCCCCCCCCCCCCCCCTGCAAATATCCTGACTCCTGAATATAATCTTAAACATCAGCTTTACACGTATAAACATGCCTCATGTTTGTCCCTGTTCTGAAGCGCCAGGAAGTGAGTCCCGTCAAACACTTTGAAAGTCCATTACAAGTAAAAACTACTATACTGCTGGTGGATCAATAGAGTGTGAATGAAAATGGACTTAAGTAAGCATTTATTATTTTACAAAACTAATCGTCTTTTCCTTGTTAATTCATATTAAATATCACTTTTTAAAATCTACGTGTTTAGCCTACTTTTTCTGTGAGACATCGCTACTGCTTTCACTTTCATATTTGTCTAGCTAAGATTTATTTGTAAGACACTTAGAACTTGCTTTTTGTTCTCCATAGTCGTTTATGCTTATACATATGGCTTGTCATGGATTGCGTTTTAGCTTAATTTGCAGAATACAGTCATGTATTTTAACGTGCGTGGCTGTGCAATTATGCGTGTGTCAGGAGTGTGTGTGCGCCCGAGAGAGATTTATTCAATTTAGTTTGCATTTTAACTCCATTCATGAGGCATTTGTATTATTATGATTAGAATATTTTTAGCACAGCTTTCTTGTTAACTTACATTTACATTTGTTCATTTAGCAGATGCCTTTGCCCAAAGCGACTTACAAATTATTTACAAATTAACTGTTCAGAAAGCACACACTACAGGATACCCTAAGTCTGTTTGTTCTGTATTTGTTGCAGGTGATGCCCAACATCTCTCAGAGCTCAGGATTGTGTTGATGGGATATAGAAGAGCTGGTAAGAGTTCAGCTGGAAACACCATCCTGGGCAGAGAGGAGTTTGACTTGAAGAAATCTGCTCCGTGTGTGAAGAGACATGGAGAAGTAGCAGACAGACACATCACTGTCATTGAAGCTCCAGGATGGTGGAGTGATAACTCTGTAGAGAAGAGTCCTGAGTTACTGAAACAGGAGATTTTGCTCAGTGTGTCTCTGTGTCCTCCAGGACCACACGCTGTACTACTGATCATACGTGTGGACATTAGATTTAGAGAGACTGAGAGAAAAGCATTGCAGGAGCATCTGGATCTTCTCAGTGAGAGAGTCTGGAGTCACACTATAGTGCTGTTCACAGGTGGAGACTCTCTGTTAGACACATCTATAGAGCAGCACATCGAGAGTGAAGGGCCGGATCTCCAGTGGCTGCTGGACAAATGTGGGAACAGGTTTCATGTTCTCAACAATCGCAACAGGAGTGACGACACTCAGATCAAGGAGCTGCTGGAGAAGATTGAGGAGACAGTGGCACAAAACAACGGCTGCCATTTTGAAATAGACAGAAAGATTTTACAGGAGGTGAAAGAGAGAAGAAGAGCAGAGGAAGAGAGAGCAGAAGAACGAATGAAGAGGATGCAAAAAAGGAGAGAAAACATCAGCTCACTGATAAGTGAGTCCATATACATTATAGTGCAGATACACACTGAGTATATTAAGTAAGTCATGAAAATGTAACAGTCACTGCAATAATAGCAAGAAACTTCTTGTCATTAACCGCTATTTGTAGAGGCATTCCCAATAGATGGGTTCAAAGCAGCTCACAGTCACGCCCCCTAAAATCTGTTACTGAAGAAAATAAGCGCTTTAATTTCTTAAACAATCCTGCTCTTCATGTGTGCTTCTGATAACAGAAATCGCTTTACCTAATCCATAGAAAACAATACAAAAAACAAAAACAAACACCCTGCAAACATCTCGTCTTGAATATAATCT
The DNA here is from genome assembly GCA_022829085.1 of Abramis brama. Lineage (NCBI taxonomy): Eukaryota > Metazoa > Chordata > Actinopteri > Cypriniformes > Leuciscidae > Abramis > Abramis brama. The sequence continues at coordinate 45,141,958 of CM040771.1, read as the reverse complement.
TAAACATCAGCTTTACACCTATAGACACGTCTCATGTTTGTTGCGGTTCTGAAGCACCAGGAAGTGAGTCCTGTCAAACACACTTTGAAAGCACATTACAAGTAAAAACGTCTCGGGTTACGACTTTAACCCTTGTTCCCTGAGAAGGGAACAAGACGCTGCGTCGAGAATCGACACATTGGGGAACGCCTTCAGCGTGACGCGTCTGAAGTCTGTATAGAACTAGTTCAATATTGATTAGTGTTGCGTCATAACATCACTCGTGACGTCGTATGTGACGGTGATGCGGAAGCTATAAAAGGACACCGGAACATAACCGCGTCAGCTTCTGATTGGTCGAAGCAAGTCGTTCTCAGGGGCGCGCGAAGTGTGGCCGAGGGACGCAGCGTCTCGTTCCCTTCTCAGGGAACAAGGGTTACAGTCGTAAACCGAGACGTTCCCTTTCGAGGGAACTCACGCTGCGTTGAGAATCGACACATTGGGGAACGAAATGCCCACTGTGCCACACTGAGAGATAAACGCCCTGGTGTGAAGCAATCTGGCACACCCGGTGTAGAGGGCAGATTCAGACTGTAATGTCTTATGAAGGTGTGTCGGGAGGCCCAGCCAGCAGCATCACAAACGTCTTGAAGGGAAACCCCTGCTAGCAGGGCTTTAGAGGAAGCCACTCCTCTAGTTGAGTGGGCTCTTATCTGGAGAGGCGAAGGCAAATTGCGCGCCTCGTACGCTGAAGAAATAGCCTCTACTATCCACCTGCTGATAGTTTGCTTAGAAACAGGGGAACCATTCTTAGGTGACCCAAAACACACAAGTAACTGATCCGATTTCCTCCAGCCCGAGGTTCTTCGAACATAGACCTCAAGGGCTCGGACCGGGCATAATATGTAGCTTCGCTTGTTCGTCCGACAAGATGGTCTCAGCAACCTCAGTTGAGAGACCAGCATTTACGAGTTGGTCCCCCTCAGGGGCCAGACCCATAGTTTGCACAGCTCCGGCCGAGGGTGGAAATTGTGCCCTCAGCCTGAGAAAGAAGGTCCCTCCTGATCGAGATTTGCCACGGAGGGCCTGCAAGTAGAGTTATGATGTCCGAAAACCATACTCGGGCCGGCCAGTACGGGGCTACTAAGAGCAAGCTGATTCCATACCTCCAGACCCTCTCTAGAACCCCTGGGAGCACAGTGATCGGGGGAAGTGAGTACAGGCGTTGCCTCAGCCACGTCTGTACCATGGCATCCAGTCCTAAGGGAGCTGGATGAGTGAGGGAGAACCAGAGCGGGCAGTGGGTGTTCTCGTGAGAGGCGAACAGATCCACTTCCGCTTCGCCGAACTTCCTCCATAATAACTCCACCGTCTCGGGGTGGAGTCTCCATTCCCCTCAGCCCCTGCCTCGACAGGATGTCTGCTCCCACATTTTCGTCCCCAGAGATAAACATGGCTCTGACTGAAAGAAGTTTGCCCTGGGACCACAGAACCTGATGTGCCAGTCTGCATAGAGGGCGCGATCTCAGGCTCCCCTGTCGATTTATATATGAGACCACCGACGTATTGTCTGTTCGTACTAGAATATGATGGCCTCTGAGGTTCGGAAGGAAATGTCTGAGTGCCAGAAATATAGCCAGCATCTCTAGGCAATTGATGTGCCAAGAGAGATGGTGGTCCTTCCACGAACCCCTGGTGTAGCGGCCTTCCATGACCGCTCCCCAGCCTGTGAGGGACGCATCCGTGGTCACTATTTTTTCTCTGACACGGTGCTCCCAACACGGGGCCTGGGAGAGGAACCATGGTTTCTTCCACAACGTCAAAGAACGAAGGCATCTGGGCATTACTTTGATCATGCGAAATGGGTTCCCCCTTGGGGAAAACCCTCTGGTCCTGAGCCACCATTGCAGGGCTCTCATATACAGCAGGCCAAAAGGTATCACATTGGACGCTGCTGCTAGAAGACCCAAAACTCTTGAAAATGTTTGACGGTGATGGCCTGTCCTAGCTTGATACTCGTTACTGTAGTCAAGATGGTGTTTAAACAAGCAGGAGACAACTGTGCCCGCATTGTGACTGAGTCCCATTCTACTCCCAGGAAAATAGCTCTCTGTAGAGGAATTAGTGAACTCTTCTTGACATTGAGTCACAATCCCAAGCACCTTAGATGGTTCAGAACATCTTGATGTTGAACCGCCACCTCCTCTGATTGTGCTAGAATGAACCAATCGTCGATATAGTTGAGGATGCGGATGCCTTGAAGTCTCACAGGAGCAAGAGCTGTATCCAGGAGGCAACCTCGATTGCTCTGCCACGGGAATGGGCGCCCGCAGAGAACCTAGGCTGGCTAGGATCTCTTCGACGAAGCCTTCTTTTACAGGGCGGCCCTCAGGTCGCCCTGCTTCTGCTGTGGCTTCGTCTGAGAGCGCCGTGTATGCCCCCAGGCTCCTTGAGGGGAGGGGGCTCTAGAGGCGACGCTCTCCTTTTGCGACGTTCGCTGCTCATCATTTTAATTTCTCAGAATTAAATGCAGCCATAAACACTGGATAAGTGAAACACAGTCTGGATGGTAGGCTGAATTAAAATATCTAACTTCTTAAAGTCAGATAATATTCCATCGTTTTAATTTCATAGAATTAAATGCAGCCATAATCACCAGGCAATACTGTTTTAATATTTATTTACACAATCTCGTAATCTACGCGCTGCCTCGGCAAAATGCGAGATTCGAGCCATTACAACATATTTGGCTTTCATCCCTCGAGAAAAAAGTCAACAGTATTGTTTCACAGATCGTGTGTGTCCCTTTAATTGCAGACCCATATTCTAAGCGCTGCCTTGGTGAACGCGAGATTCGAGTCGTTCACAATATATTTGTCTTTCATCTCTCGAGAAGAAAGTCAACGGGCGCGAGGCTGAAACACCCGAAAACGCACGGCTGTGTGCGTCGGGATATTTCTCAATGAACACAGCCAGCACCCTCAGGAGCTGACTGTGCTTGCCTTGCACCCACAGAATCTTTATTGCAGAGTAGACCCGTAATCTACGCGCTGCCTCGGCAAACGCGAGATCCGAGCCACTATAGATTCTGTATTGCAATGCAGACCTTTAATCTACGCGCTGCCTCGGCAACGGGAGATCCGAACCACTATAGATTCTGTATTGCAATGCAGACCTTTAATCTACGCGCTCGGCAACGGGAGATCCTAGTCACAGAATCTTTATTGCAGAGTGGGCTCGTAATCTACGCGCTGTCTCGGCAAACGTGAGATCCGAGCCACTATAGATTCTGTTTGCATTGCAGGCCTTTAATCTACGCGCTCGGCAACGGGAGATCCTAGTCACAGAATCTTTATTGCAGAGTGGGCTCGTAATCTACGCGCTGTCTCGGCAAACGCGAGATTCGAGACACTTTGGGACAATTCTTATGGGACAAACAACACCAAATAGGACAGACAGTTTGACACAGAGCGCTTGCTGAAGAGCAAAAAGCTGACGCGGTTATGTTCCTGTGTCCTTTTATAGCTTCCGCATCACCGTCACATGTGCAACACCAATCAAGATTGGACTAGTTCTATACAGAATTCAGACACGTCACGCTGAAGGCGTTCCCCAATGTGTCGATTCTCGAGTTCCCTCGAAAGGGAAGTACTAGACTGCTGGTGGAACAATATTTTATTTGGAGCTCCAACTAAGGCAAAAATATGTAATGTAAAATGGACATTTGTAAGATTAGAAGCTATTTTTATGAAAGAAAAAATGTCAATATATTCACAGTTTTTTGCGAGACACTTTTACTGCTTTTATATTGGTCAATACAGATAAGATTTATGATGCGTTTATGCCAATTTAGGCTATTTCTTCCCCCATAAAGTCTTTTATGAAAGCAGTCACAAATGGTATTTTTTGGCTTTCTTTCCATCTAGTAAATTAATGTAAATGTATTACAGTCATGTATTTGCTGGTGCTAATAGCCACCAGTGCATTGATAATGCTTTCCCCGGTGAGAACACACACAAGAGAGAGATTTATTCATTGGTTTAGAGGGATAATTTAGCCTAATCATTTTTAAAGAATATACTTTCTGAAAGCATTATTCTGAAGCTATTTGGAATTTAGTCTTGCTTAATCGGTGTGTTCTGTGATTCAAGTCAAGTCAAGTCAAGTCACCTTTATTTATATAGCGCTTTTTACAATACAGATTGTATCAAAGCAGCTTCACATTGATAACATGAAAATAATACAACAAAGTTTGTTTCTAGAAGAAAATTGCATCATCGTCCACCCATAATAAGGCAGATCAATAATAGTGTTGAATATTAAATGTCCCCAACTAAGCAAGCCAAAAGCCAAGGCAACAGTGGCAAGGAACCAAAACTCCATCAGGTGACAGAATGGAGAAAAAAACCTTGGGAGAACCCAGACTCAGTCAGGGGCCAGTTCTCCTCTGGCCAACGAGCAAACACTGTATGATTATGATCCAGGCAGCATTACAGGTCAGAAGTCAGATTGGTCGTGTCGATGAGGCCTTCACAGGGCTGATGAGGCTGGCACTTCAGGATGCGTCATGGTGAGGTCCAGGTGCAGATCCACCATCTGATCTGGATACGGCCGAGGTCCACCTCACTTCAGGAAACGGAGAGTCTTGTTGACACTTCAGGACTGCGTTGTCTCGCGTCCAGGCGCTGGTCCCTCATCAGATCTGGATACGGCCTGGATCCGACGGACTGCGGTAAACCTCGGTATAAATAGAGAGACTAATATTAGCGTAGATGCCATTCTTCTTCTGATGTAACGAGTACATCAGGATTTATGGGAAGTGTTCCCGGTTCCGGCTGGCCTAATCTATGCAGCCTAATATGGAATTATAGAAGTCTATAATGTGTTATGTGTATGCTAGGTCAAAGAGATGTGTCTTTAGTCTAGCTTTGAACTGACAGAGTGTGTCTGCTTCCCGGACAATGTTAGGAAGACTGTTCCAAAGTTTTGGTGCTAAATAGGAAAAGGATCTACCGCCAGCAGTCGATTTTGATATTCTAGGTATTATCAACTGGCCGGAATTTTGAGATCGCAATAGACGTGAAGGACTATAATGCGTTAAGAGCTTGCTCAAGTACTGCGGAGCTAAACCATTTAGTGCTTTGTAAGTAATCAGCAATATTTAAAAATTTATACGATGTTTAATAGGGAGCCAGTGCAGTGTTGACAGAACTGGGCTAATATGGTCATACTTCCTGGTTCTGGTAAGAACTCGAGCTGCTGCGTTTTGAACCAGCTGTAATTTGTTTATTAAGCCAGTAGAGCAACCACCCAGTAGAGCATTACAATAATCTAGCCTTGAGGTCATGAACGCATGAACTAACTGTTCCGCATTTGTCAATGAGAGCATATGACGTAATTTAGATATATTTTTAAGATGGAAAAATGCGGTTTTACAGATACTAGACACGTGACTTTCAAATGAAAGATTGGTATCAAAGAGCACACCCAGGTTCCTAACCGACGACGAAGACTTAACAGAGCAGCCATCAAGTGTTAGACAGTATTCTAGGTTATTACGTGAGGACGTTTTTTGTCCAATAATTAGAATCTCTGTTTTTTCAGAATTAAGTAGTAAGAAATTACTAGTCATCCAATTTTTTATATCAGCTATGCATTCTGTTAATTTTGTGAATTGGTAAGTTTCGTCTGGGCGTGAAGAAATATAGAGCTGAGTATCATCAGCATAACAGTGAAAACTAATGCCATGCTTCCTAATGATATCTCCCAAGGGTAGCATGTACAGAGTGAACAGCAACGGTCCTAGTACTGAGCCTTGTGGTACGCCATACTGAACTTGTGAACGATAAGACATCTCTTCATTTACTGCTACAAACTGATAACGGTCAGATAAGTATGATTTAAACCATGCTAATGCAATTCCACTAATGCCAACATCATTTTCGAGTCTATTTAAAAGAATGTTGTGGTCGATAGTGTCAAATGCAGCACTAAGATCGAGTAACACCAATAGAGAGATACAACCACGATCGGATGATAAGAGCAAATCATTTGTGACTCTAATGAAAGCTGTCTCGGTACTATGGTACGGTCTAAATCCTGACTGAAAATCCTCGCAGATACAATTTCTTTCTAAAAAGGAGCATAGTTGTGAGGATACTGCCTTTTCTAATATCTTTGATAGAAAAGGTAAATTCGAGATCGGCCTGTAATTGACTAATTCTGTAGGATCAAGTTGCGGTTTTTTAACAAGCGGTTTAATCATAGCCAGCTTAAAAGTTTTCGGTACATATCCTATTGACAAAGATGAATTAATGATATTAAGAAGAGGATCTGTGACCTCTGGGAGCATCTCTTTCAGTAGCTTAGTCGGTATAGGGTCTAACATACATGTTGTTGATTTAGAGGATTTAACGAGTTTAGTAAATTCTTCCTCTCCTATAGCAACGAATGAATCAAATTTTTCTTCAAGGAGACTACAATGCACTGCCTGATGTGATACTGTAGTAGACGGTTGCATAGTTATAATTTTCTCCCTGATATTATCAATCTTGTTAGTAAAGAAGTTCATAAAGTCATTACTGCTGTGTTGTTTAGAAACGTCTGGGGTTGAGGATTTATTTTTCGTTAGTTTAGCCACTATTTCAAATAAACACCTAGGGTTTTGTTTATTTTCTTCTAATAGGTTTGAAAAATAAGCAGATCTAGCAGCTTTTAAAGCCTTTCTGTATGCAATTGAGCTCTCTTTCCATGAAATGCGAAATACCTCTAGTTTTGTTTTCTTCCAGTTTCGCTCCATTTTTCTGGCTGCTCTCTTAAGTGCCCGAGTGTGCTCGTTGTACCACGGCGTTGGACTATTTTCTTTAATCTTCTTTAAGCGCAACGGAGCAACTGTGTCTAAAGTGCTGGAAAAGAGAGAGTTAAAAGTTTCTGTCGCAATATCTAGTTCTTCTAAGCTATCCGGGATGCTGAGATGATGAAACTGATCAGGAAGATTATTAATAAAGCAATCTTTAGTGGCAGAAGCAGAGCCGGATTAACGCAAAGGCAAACTAGGCACGTGCCTAGGGCCCGATTGGCGGGATGGGGCCCAGACAGAGGAAAAAAAAAAAAAAATGTTCAAATGTCCTATCTACAATTTATTTCAATATTTGTTAATTAACTAAAAATAGTGACGATGTTTATCTTAACCATAGACTGTTACATTACTGCAGTAATGTATTGTAAACCAATTAATGTGTCCGTTACAAAGCGGGTGCCGGCTTCTGAAAGTATGTGTAACGAACGCATCCATCAGGTGCTGCGAGGCAAAAGCCTAATAAGCACACAAAGAAGCACAGCTCATAATGCAGGTGTGTGAGTTGTCGTCATCTATTTTGGAGTGATTGCAATGTATTCTAAATATAAACTTGTACTGTAGATCAGCGTCATTTCTGGAAAAATCATTCACCGCTTTATTACGAGTTTAAAAGAGCGCGAGCGTCATTAACGTGCCCAGACGCGACGCTTTGAATTTGCGCGTACAATGAATAACATCGCGTCGGGAGCTGACTAGTAAAAAAGCTACAAAATTAAATGACAAGACGTTTGTATTCTAAGTTAAAAAGCCAACACACTACAACATTTTTAAATGTTTCAAATAAAGGATCTTATATCTATGGGTCTATCTTCTAAATTCTGCTGATGATTAGATTATACCCTGACATTACCCAATAATATCAGTTTATATATTTTTTTCTGCTCAGTAGCGATCGTGTCTTTCTCTTCCACTTGATTTGTGTATAGCATATTTAAGGTAGCAATGCAATATAAAAGCACTTATCTACTGAAGTGGGAATCTGGAACTGTGAATAAATTGAATAAAACAGCAAAATAACAACAACAACAATAACATCTTCATTAAACAAAAAAGAGATTACCTTAGATAAAGTTTGATTAATATGTACATACAGTACCGGTAAAAGTCTGGACCCATTACTATTTTTAATGTTTTTGAAAAGTTTATTATTATGCTCTACAAGCCTGCATTTATTTGATCAAAAATACAGAAAAAAACATGAATATTCAGCAAGGATGTGTTAAATATATAAAAAGTGATACTTTTTTAAAATAACTTTTTAATAATCAAAAATCCTGAAAAAAAGTATCACAGGTTATAAAATAAATATTAAGCACCATTTCTAACATTTGATAAAAAAATCAGAATATTATAAAGTTTTCTGAAGGATCACGTGACACTAAATTCAGCTTTGCATCACAGAAATATAAAGTATAGTAAAATAGAAAACCATTATTTTAAATTTTAATAATATTTCACTATATTATTTTTCTGTATTTTTGATCAAATAAATCCAGGCTTGATGAACATAAGAGACTTCTTTCAAAAACATTAAAAATAGTAATGTGTCCAAACTTATGTACTGTGTAAGTAAAAATATACTGCTTTTAAAATTAAATGTTGTATAAATAAAAAGGTTAGGAATCATATTTGTTTCAAGTGTTTTTTTTATTGGGGGTGGGGGGCCTCCAACATGAATTTTGCCTAGGGCCTCCTAATGTCTAGAACCGGCCCTGGGCAGAAGTGATAGGTCTAACATATTTGTAACACGGAGTCGACTTTGCAGCCTTGGCTAAATTAAGTTTACACGAGACTAAATAATGATCTGAGATGTCATCGCTCTGCTGCAGAATTTCAACGGCATCAACATCTATTCCATGTGATAATATTAGATCTAGAGTATGATTACGACAATGAGTAGGTCCTGACACGTGTTGTCTAACTCCAATGGAGTTCAGAATGTCTTTAAATGCCAATCCCAATGCATCTTTTTCGTTATCTACATGTATATTAAAATCACCAACAATTAGCCAATACTAACTCTGATAGAAAATCAGCAAATTCTTTGATAAAGTCTGTATGGTGCCCTGGTGGCCTGTAGACAGTAGCCAGCACAAATGTTAAACGTGATTTATCATTTACACTAGATAGTGTTACATTTAGCAACAACACTTCAAAATAATTATATTTAAAACAAGACTTCTCAGTAATTCTGAAGATATTACTATAAATTACAGCAACACCTCCCCCTTTGCCTTTCAGACGAGGCTCATGTTTATAACAGTAATCTTGCGGGGTGGACTCATTTAAAGTGATATAATTGTCTGGTTTTAGCCAGGTTTCTGTCAAACACAGCACATCTAGATTATAGTCAGTAATCATATCATTAACAATGATTGCTTTTGAAGTAAGGGATCGAATATTCAGCAACCCAAGCTTTATCATTTGTTCATCCGTATTATATCTGTTTTTTATTTGTTGAACATCAATAAAATGTTACCCTTGAATGGGTTTAGGAGTTTTTTATATGTCCTAATTCGGGGAACAGACACAGTCTCTATATGATGATATCTAGGTGAAAGAGGCTCTATGTGATGGGATTTATCTGACCTTGGTGACGTGAGGCCGCTAGCAGACGGTCGGTTTAGCCAGTCTGTCTGCTTCCTGACCTGAGTCATGTTTGAGCTCTAAGACTATGTGCCATATTACTAGAGAGAAGAGCAGCACCATCCCAGGAGGGATGAATACCATCTCTTTTCAACAGGTCAGGTCTGCCCCAAAAACTTTTCCAATTGTCTATGAATTCTATATTATTACGCGGACACCAATCAGACAGCCAGCCATTGAGTGAAGACAATCTACTAACTATCTCATCACTCCTGCGAACAGGAAGGGGGGCAGAGCAAATTACAGTGCCTGACATCGTACTTGCAAGTTCACACACCTCTTTAATGTTAATTTTGGTGATCTCCGACTGGCGGAGTCTAACATCATTAGTGCCGAGGTGAATAATAATTTTAGAGAATTTACGATTAGCATTAGCCAGCACTTTTAAATTTGCTCTGATGTCAGGCGCTCTGGCTCCCGGCAAACATGTGACTATGGTGGCTGGTGTCTCTATTTTCACGTTCCGTGTAATAGAATCGCCAATAACTAGGGCACAATCAACAGGATTCTCAGTGTGTGTTTCACTGAGTGGGGAGAACCTGTTTGATGTCGTAATCGGAACGGAAGAGCGGTGTTTTGTCCCGCGACTACAGCAACTCACCATCACCCAGTTGCCCTGCTGCAAGGGCTCTACTTCAGCCGGAACCGAACAGTGTACAGAGTTCACTAAGCTAGTCGCATCCAAAACAGTATCTAAAGTCTTTGCACTCTTACAAGTAACCTCGATTAAAGTTTGGATGCGTGTCTCTAGTTCTGAAATCTTCCCCGTCAGCTTTACTATCTCCCTGCATTTATCACATGTAAATCCTGTGCTGACAGTGAAGGCTATGCTATACATGTTACATGAGGTGCAGGTGACAATAAGAGGAGAAGATGACATGACTCACCGTGTTTGTTGACTGATACTCACCACAGTTTTTTGATGAACTCGTAAAAGGCGCAAGAGAAAAAAAAAATAAATAAATAAAGAGCGCACGGAAGGCGCGAGCGCGCTAGAGAATAAATAAATAAATAAATAAATAAATAAAAAGCGAATGGAAGGCGCGGGCGCGCTAGAGAATAAATAAATAAATAAAAAGCGAATGGAAGGCGCGGGCGCGCTAGAGAATAAATAGTAAATAAAGAGCGCACGGATGATAGCCTACGCTAACAGGCTAGTGAATTTCAAGCGTGTTGTGTTAGCAATAATGATTTAGATTGAAGCTAGCGATGTCAGGTTAATGTGTGATGTTGATTAAGTTATATTTTGCAGTATAAATAACAAGGAATGATAGTAAATAATGATTAAAATTAAAACAGAAAGATACGAAGCTTACAGACGCAAACCAATGCAACGCAGCAGCAGAGCAGCAGGGCAGACAGGAGCAATCAACAGGTTTTGTCTGCAGATCATTGAAATTAAGCTATTTTCTTTTCTTCATAATTATTCTCCGTCGATAACCTTTGTTCAACTCTGATTTTAGAGTTTAATTGATGTGAGATACACTTATATGTCATTTTTAATCAATAATGTGTAGTTTGACACCCATATAGATGAGGTGAACCTAATTTCAGGAACCCCTTTTTCACAAAGAGAGATTATTTAAGAAGACTTAAGATGTCACCCACCTTAAGAAGAGTGTTTGTTCTGTATTTGTTGCAGGTGACACCCAACATCTCTCAGAGCTCAGGATTGTGTTGATGGGATATAGATATGCTGGTAAGAGTTCAGCTGGAAACACCATCCTGGGCGGAGAGGAGTTTGACTTGAAGACATCTGCTCAGTGTGTGAAGAGACATGGAGAAGTAGCAGACAGACACATCACTGTCACTGAAGCTCCAGGATGGCGGAGGAGTATTTCCTCTGTAGAGGAGAGTCCTGAGTTACTGAAACAGGAGATTTTGCTCAGTGTGTCTCTGTGTCCTCCAGGACCACACGCTGTACTACTGATCATACGTGTGGACACTAGATTTAAAGAGACTGAGAGAAAAGCATTGCAGGAGCATCTGGATCTTCTCAGTGAGAGAGTCTGGAGTCACACTATAGTGCTGTTCACTCGTGGAGACTCTCTGTTAGACACATCTATAGAGCAGCACATTGAGAGTGAAGGGCCGGATCTCCAGTGGCTGCTGGACAAATGTGGGAACAGGTTTCATGTTCTCAACAATCTCAACAGGAGTGACGACACTCAGATCAAGGAGCTGCTGGAGAAGATTGAGGAGACAGTGGCACAAAATAACGGCTGCCATTTTGAAATAGACAGAAAGATTTTACAGGAGATAAAAGAGAGAAGAAGAGCAGAGGAAGACAGAGCAGAAGAACGAATGAAGAGGATGCAAAAATGGAGAGAAAACATCAGATCACAGATGAGTGAGTCCATATACTTTATAGTGCAGATACACACTGAGTATATTAAGTAAATCATGAAAATGTAACAGTCACAGCAATAATAGCAAGAAACTTCTTGTCATTAACCGCTATTTGTAGAGGCATTCCCAATAGATGGGTTCAAAGCAGCTCACAGTGACGGCCCCTAAAATCTGTTACTGAAGGAAACAAGCACTTTCATTTCTTAAATTATCCTGTTCTTCATCTGTGCTTTTGATAACGGAAATCAATTTACCTAATCCATAGTAAACAATACAAAAATAATTAAATAAATAAAAGAAAACGGCAAACATCTTATCTTGAATATAATCTTAAACATCAGCTTTACACCTATAGACACGCCTCATGTTTGTCGCTGTTCTGAAGCGCCAGGAAGTGAATCTCGTCAAACACTTTTAAAGTCCATTACAAGTAAAAACTACTAGACTGCTGGTGGAACTATATTTTATTTGGTTGCAAAAGAGCTATATTTTTTTTAAGGCAAAAATATGTCATGTAAAATTGACATTTGTAAGAATAGAAGCTATTTTTATGAGTGAAAAAATGACAACATATTTTGCGAGACACTTTTACTGCTTTTATATTAGTCAATACAGATAAGATTTCGGATCTGTTTATGCCAATTTAGGCTGTTTTTTTTTTTTTTCATAAAGTCTTTTATAAATATAAGCAGTCATAAATGGTATTTTTGGGGATTTCTTTCCATCTAGTAAATAAATGTAAATGTAATACAGTCATGTATTTGCTGGTGTTAATAGCCACCAGTGCATTGATAATGCTTTCCCAGGTGAGAACACGCACAACAGAGAGATTTATTCATTGGTAGAGGGACAATTTAATTTCAGTAACTCCTTTTTCACAAAGATAGAGTATTTAAGAAGATTGAAGATGTCACCCACCTTAAGAAGTGTATTTGTTCTCTATTTGTTGCAGGTGATGCCCAACATCTCTCAGAGCTCAGGATTGTGTTGATGGGATATAGAGAAGCTGGTAAGAGTTCAGCTGGAAACACCATCCTGGGCAGAGAGGAGTTTGACTTGAAGAAATCTGCTCAGTGTGTGAAGAGACATGGAGAAGTAGCAGACAGACACATCACTGTCATTGAAGCTCCAGGATGGTGGATGAATTTCTCTGTAGAGTTCAGTCCTGAGTTACTGAAACAGGAGATTTTGCTCAGTGTGTCTCTGTGTCCTCCAGGACCACACGCTGTACTACTGATCATACGTGTGGACTCTAGATTTAAAAAGACTGAGAGAAAAGCATTGCAGGAGCATCTGGATCTTCTCAGTGAGAGAGTCTGGAGTCACACTATAGTGCTGTTCACTGGTGGAGACTCTCTGTTAGACACATCTATAGAGCAGCACATTGAGAGTGAAGGGCCGGATCTCCAGTGGCTGCTGGACAAATGTGGGAACAGGTTTCATGTTCTCAACAATCTCAACAGGAGTGACGACACTCAGATCAAGGAGCTGCTGGAGAAGATTGAGGAGACAGTGGCACAAAACAACGGCTGCTATTTTGAAATAGACAGAAAGATTTTACAAGAGATGGATGGTAGAAATAAAACAGAAGAGCGACTGGACAAATGGAGAGAGGAATCCAGATCACAGACTAGTGAGTGAAATCATAACATTTTATGATTATCTAGCTTGCATATAGTCTCAGATGTGTTTCCTCCTCATTGTTCTAGACTATGGGCCTAATTTTGAAAATGTGTGAACGCACAGAATTGATCTTATATTGTGTGTACTCTAAAATCCATGCCAACATTAATATTTATAAAAATACATACACACTTTTTTCTTGTGACAGAGGGTCAGAGTACTGCAGGTATTTGGAAATCTAAGCAATTCTTGCCGTTCTTCATTCTCAAGTAAAAGATTTGGACGTTGACTGGTGCTCTTTTACATGTTAATGACATTAATAAGGCAGCATTTACAATGCAGAAATCGGAAACCATTCTGCTGCACATAATGTCAAAATCATTTGCGATTTATACATTTCACATCTGGAAGAAAGGCGTACGCAGGGGTTTTTTTTGTCACGTACGCACATTGGAGAAATTATCGTAAGATCAAATGTAAAAAGGTTTCTACGCATTTCCAAATGTAGGAAGGTTTAATATCTGTGTAAGAGCTGGGTATGTTTATTTATTCTGAACACCCTTTTCGGTTATTTACGGTAATCAATGCACCTGGTGGTGGGGAGGAAGTAGAGTTTATCAGCTGTTCACCTGCATGGTTCGAGTGGGGAGAGAGGGGGTGACGAGGGGAAGTCATATTTTTGTTGACTGCTATCTGAACGCTATATTATATAGAATGTCTGAGAAACAATTATGGAATGTTTCAATACACAACCTTGTTTGCTTCTCACGATAATAAAACAACAAAATGCAGTCTTTGGATTTGTCATCATTGAAGCGTGTCTGGCAGATTAGTTTTCCCTGCTCAGCCTCTCGGTCGACAATTTTTTGTGGCATTCAGATTGTCGCCCACATTTGTCAACAAAAATTCAAGATACACTTGGAACATAAGCCACGCTCATTGAAGGTCGTGATCACTCACGGAGATACGGGATCATCGGCCATTGAGACCACACACACACGGATTCGGCTGAATATCCTGGAGAATTGCGGCCGCGGGAGAGCATCGCACACAAACAGTGGTATGTAACCTGCGTTTTTGTACTGTGTTATGGCTTGTTTGGAAGACAGTTTTGAACGGGTTACAGCCACTTGTTGAGGTTTGGTGTTGCTGATGTTTGGAGCGGGTTGATTGCCGCTGATCAGGTTTGTGTTTGGAACAAACAGTTGATTTATGTGTGTGCGGTGTGGCTTCAGCGCATTGGTTATTCATGTCTGCATTTAATTGTTGTGGGTATTGGTTGTTTCTTTACGTTGGATTCATACTGCGATGTTCAGTTGCATCTGTTTGTGCATAAAATGAGTGGATCAAGGGCTGGTTCAACTTCATCTAATATGGAAAAAAGAAAAATCACTCTGACTGAAAAGGCTCTGGCAAGCAGGATTGAGTCAATTCAGAAACAGCGTAAAAAGGAAGTAGGCAACTTAAAGATCCAGATATCGTCTCTCAAAGAGCTCATGAGAGATGATCAAAATGCTTCACAAGTTAAAGCACAGTTTGATGTTCTGCTGCAATTGTCTGAAAATGCCACTGCATTGCACAACTCTTTGATGCCTTTAATCCCTTCTGATGAACAGGAGAGACAAAATGCATGGTTCAAAAGCATCACTGAATACAGCCAAGGGTTTATTAAGGATGCCAAAGAATGGCTCTCAGAAACCTATAGGCCTCGTTCAGAGCTAACTCATAATTTTGAGTGTGATCAGGAAGTTCTGTCTGGGGATGAAATTGTGATTCATGAAGATGTAAAAACGGGACAATGGCATCCATCTTCTCGACACGATGAACAGGATGACATATTGCCATGTGACAGTATATCAAACCTAAGCAGTAGAAAACAAGGTTCAAAATCAAATGTTTCCACTACTTCATCTGCATGTCTCAGAGCAGAGGCTGAAATGGCTGCTCTGCTTGCCCGTCAAAGTTTGCTGAAGGAAAAACATTCTCTTGAGGAACAGGAAGAGAAATTAAGACAGCAAAAGGAACAACTTCAGCTTAAAGCCGATATAGCTGCATCAGTGGCTAATTTGAATGTTTTAAGGACCTCTGGATCTGGTGTGCGGAGTGTGGTTTCTCATCAATCAAATGGCATGGAGTCATATTTTAAGAAAAAGGGAAAAACGGTTGAAGCTCTTAACACTGATGTAGAGACTTTTGTTCCACAGCTTGGAAAGGATAAAAGGGGAAAACCTGCAATGGGAAACGCTGATTTACAGCTTGGAAGGCCAAAGCAGAAAATGGCTGACAATACCATCCATCTCCAGCAGAGGCCTTCAGAGCTTATTAGACAGAGCACAGTTCCAAATATTACAGCGCCTCCAGTGTTTAATCATGGAGATGTTCATGCACCGTTTTCCACGAACATTAATAGTGACCAGAACAACATGTTGTCTATAATGGAAAAACAGAATGAGATAACATCAATGCTAGTACATCAGCAATGTCTTTTATCGCTGCCTAAAAGAAATATCCAAATATTTGATGGCGACCCTCTACAGTACCATGCTTTCATGCGGTCTTTTGAACAAGTAATCGAGCAAAAGTCTGATAATGCTGAAGACAGCCTGCATTTTCTTGAACGGTACACCAGGGGGCAACCACAACAACTTGTCAGGAGCTGTCAACATTTAATTGATGGCTCAGGCTATGCAAAGGCAAAGACTTTACTGCATGAACACTTTGGAAATGAGCATATGCCTCTGCCTATTTGGAGAAGGTTTCTTCATGGTCAGTGATTAAGCCAGAAGATGGAAAGGCTTTACATGCATACAGTCTTTTCTTGCGTGGATGTTGCAATGCCATGGAAGAGGTTCATAGTCTGTGTGAATTGAATACAACTGCCATTATGATCACTGTGATTAAAAGATTACCCTACAAACTGAGAGATAAGTGGCGTACAGTGTCATGTAACATCCAGGAAATGCATTGCCGGAGAGTTATGTTCGCTGACATTGTGACTTTTCTGGAGTGTCAAGTGAAGATCATGACAGATCCTGTTTTTGGAAATCTACAGGACGTACCAGTGTCGGTGGCAAATAAAGAAGGCAGCAGGACAAAATCACTTCGCTCAGGGGCTAAAGGAAGTAGCTTTGCCACTGCTGCTACTACAGTTGAAAGGACACTAACAGAACATAAGGTTAAAGATGGACATTCGCATTCGCCTGAAAGGACTTGCCTGTACTGTAAGGGTGGGCACATGTTGGGGTTTTGTACTCTGCTGGAGAAGAGAGCTCAAAGTGAGAAAATCGATTTCCTGAAAAGGTTGGGAGTTTGTTTTGGCTGTTTGTGTACTGGTCACATCAGTAAGGAGTGCAGGAAACGTCTCTCTTGTAAAACATGTGGCTTGAGGCACCCTAGTATGCTTCATATCCACCACAAGGATAAGGGAGCAGATGCAGAGAAAGGTAAGAGCAATTCAGAGAGTGCAATGGGCAGTTCTTTGGTTGCAGTCCAAACCAGTGGTCTTACTGGGGCCGGTGAGCAAGATTTTAAGCTTGCCATCGTACCAGTAAAGGTTAAGTCAAAGAGTGGGCAAAGGACCGTGGAGACCTATGCCTTTTTGGACCAGGGCAGTTCAGCATCTTTCTGCACAATGGGTTTGATAGATAGATTAAATCTCTCTGGGAGAAAAACAAAGATTCTTTTGCGCACTATGGGCCAAGAGAGAATTGTGGACAGTTGTATTGTGTCGGATTTGGAAGTGGCTGGATTGGACAGTGGCTGGTACTGTGAAATGCCAGATATCTTCTCACAACCTAGGATGCCTGTGAATAGGAGTAACATCCCCCGACAGAAAGATTTGGCTAAATGGCCTCATTTGAAACATGTGTACTTGCCCGAGATAGATACAGACGTGGAGCTTCTGATAGGCATGAATGTACCCAGAGCGTTGGAACCACTTGAAATCATCCGGAGTGTGGACGAAGGGCCGTATGCCATCAAGACAATGCTTGGTTGGACGGTAAATGGACCCCTGGGTGGAGAATGTTGTGATGGACCTGATGTGTATCAGTCTGCATTTACCATCAACAGAATTTCTGCTGTAACGCTTGATGAACTCTGGAAGCAACAGTTCAAGACAGACTTTCCAGAATGCAGTCAGGAAGAACAGCTAGGACTTTCAAGGGATGACTACAGGTTCTTAGAAATGGCTAACAATACTGTGAAATTGGTTCATGGTCATTATAGTATTGCTTTACCTCTGAAAGACAGGAAGATAAGCATGCCTAACAACCGTAAAATTGCAGAACAACGCACCCTTAACCTGAAGAGAAGGTTTATCAGAGATTCATCACTCCATAAGGACTACACTGCTTTCATGAATAACCTTATATCCAGTGGCTATGCAGAGATCGTGCCAACCACAGATCTGGAACGCAGTGATGGAAAAGTTTGGTATATTCCCCACCATGGGGTATACCATCCAAAGAAAGAAAAGATCAGAGTTGTCTTTGATTGTGCAGCATCATTTCAAGGCGCATCACTCAACACGCAACTCCTGAACGGTCCTGATTTGACTAGTACGTTGATTGGAGTCCTGACCAGGTTCAGGAAAGAGCCTATTGTTTTGATGTCTGACACTGAGGCGATGTTTCATCAGGTTCAAGTTCCAGGAGAGGATGCCGACCTGTTGAGATTTCTTTGGTGGTCCAGTGGAGATTTCAGTCAGTGTCTGGTTGAGTACAGGATGGTTGTCCATTTGTTTGGGGCAACGTCTTCTCCAAGCTGCGCTAACTTTGCTCTACGTAGGTGCGCAGAAGACAATGAAGAGTTCTTCAACCAGCAAGTGATTGATACCATAATGTACAGTTTTTATGTGGATGACTGCCTTGCTTCTGTAGCCTCAGAACAGGAAGCTATATCCATTTATAAAGGCCTTAAAGCCATCTGTGCCAAGGGTGGCTTTCATCTAACAAAATGGATAAGCAACAGTCGCAGTGTGTTGGCCTCAATACCTGAGGAGGAGAGAGCAAAGGAAGTTAAAGACCTGGATTTGGACCATGACTCACTACCTATTGAGAGAGCACTGGGTGTGCGCTGGTGCGTCCAGTCTGACACCTTTAAGTTCAGCATAACTATTCAGGAGAGACCATTGACTCGCAGAGGCATCCTTTCAACTGTCAGCTCTTTCTATGACCCTCTGGGGATCCTGGCTCCTGTGGTTTTTACAGCTAAAAGAATTCTTCAAGATCTGTGTCGGAGCCGGCTAGGATGGGATGAATTCATACCAGTAGCAGTTGCCCAGGAATGGATTGTCTGGTTGAAGGAGCTTCATCAGTTGGAAGGCTTCAGCATCAGACGATGTTTAAAACCTCTGAACTTTGGAAAAGCAGCCACTGCTCAGTTGCATCATTTTGCCGACGCAAGTGAGGAAGGATATGGTGTTGTCACCTATCTACTGCTGCGTAATGAACACTCTCAGATACACAGCGCCTTCATAATGGGAAAATCCAGGGTGGCACCTTTGAAGCCTGTTACTATCCCACGTATGGAGTTGATAGCTGCTGTTGTAGCAGCTCGCATGGACAAACTGTGGAGAAAGGAGCTAAGACTACAGCTTCAAGACTCTGTTTTCTGGACAGATAGTACTTCTGTATTAAAATACATTAAGAATGAAACTTCAAGATTTCGAATCTTTGTGGCAAACAGAGTCTCCGAGATTCTCAAGGCTTCTGATGCAACTCAATGGAGATTTGTGAGCACTGCACACAATCCCGCAGATCTTGCCTCCAGAGGTGCAAGGGCGGAACCATTCCTAAACAATGAAACTTGGATTTCTGGTCCCTCATTTCTCTTGCAATCAGAGGAAGACTGGCCTGTTAACCCAGATGAATTGCAAGAGCTTCCACCTGGAGACCCTGAGGTCAAGGTATCAGCTGCAATTGAAGTTTCCGCAATAAGGGATGAGAATGATGCCATAACTTGTTTGATCAATCGCACCTCATCTTGGACACGTCTAACAAGAGTGATGGGTTGGGTCCTGAGATTCAAGGTTTTGCTTCTGAACCTCAGGAAAATGAAAGAGATCACTGTATGTCTTACTCGGTCAGCGGCAAATGCAACTCAACAGAAAGATGTTCTCACCAAGGACGTGTGATTTCAAGAATAAGTTCTGCGGTGGTTATCTCTCATTGGGAGAGATCTGAGAAGCTGAAATTGAAATAATTATGTTTTGTCAGAGAAGAAGCTTCTCAGAAGAGTTTTCCTGCCTCCAAAAGGGAGAAGGTGTAAAAAGAAACAGCCATGTATACAAGCTCAATCCAATATTGGAAGATGGTGTGTTAAGAGTTGGAGGACGGCTGAGTAAGGCTGCTATGCCTGAAGAGTTGAAACATCCTGCCATATTAGCTAAAGACCTTCATATCTCTGACCTCATTCTACAACATATTCATCAAGAGGTTGGCCATGGAGGTAGAAACCATATGTTGTCAAGACTACGCCAGAGATACTGCATCCCTGGTGTTAGTGGTTCCATGAGGAGGATCTTGGCGAGATGTGTGGTGTGTCGGCGGCTACATGGAGCTGCAGGTCAACAGCAAATGGCAGACTTGCCTGAAGACAGAGTTTCTTCGGAAGAACCTCCTTTCAGTCACGTTGGAGTCGACTACTTTGGTCCGTTCGAGGTCAAGCGTGGTAGGAGTCTTGTAAAAAGATATGGAGTTATCTTCACGTGTTTGGTGATAAGAGCAGTACACATTGAAGTTGCCTCATCGCTGGACACAGATTCTTGCATTAATGCAATACGACGCTTCATCGCAAGAAGAGGACAGGTCAAGGAGTTGCGGTCAGACAACGGCACCAACTTTGTCGGCGCAGAGCATGAGTTGAGACGAGCCATTGAAGGATGGAACTTGGAACAGATCAATGATGCACTCTCGTTAAAAGGAATAAAATGGACCTTTAACCCTCCCACTGGATCACATCATGGAGGAGCATGGGAGAGGTTGATTCGTTCTGTTAGAAAGGTCCTTAACTCAACTTTAAGGACACAAAGTCTGGATGAGGAATCACTCTGCACAGTGCTCTGTGAAGTGGAATCAATTCTCAACAGTAGACCCATCACCAAGGAATCGACAGATCCCAACGATTTGGAAGCATTAACTCCGAACCACCTTCTGCTTCTTAAAACTAAACCCTGTTTACCTCTTGGACTATTTCAGAAAGAGGATATATATGCACGACGAAGATGGAAGCAAGTCCAATACATGGCTGATTTGTTTTGGAAAAGGTGGACTAAGGAGTATTTACCACAACTGCAGGAACGACAAAAATGGACAAAGATCAAGCGGAATTTCATTCCTGGAGACATCATACTCATAGTGGATGATTCTGCGCCCCGCAACTCATGGATTGTTGGAAAGATAACTGAAGTGATTCCAGACAGAAGAGGACTCGTGAGACAAGTCTGGATTAAGACCCAAACTAGCCGTATATGCCGGCCTGTAACCAAGATCTGCCTTCTTTAGGAGTCAGCTGAATCCTGATTGCTGTACTTGGATAACACGACTTTTGACTGAATTGACTGGGCTATTTTTTGACTTTTTTTTTTTTTTGAGAGAGAGAAAACAGAAGATTGCCTCACATTTTTATGATGGACTATAAATAATTTTGTTATTTCCCCTGCATGTGTAATGTTTGTGTAATTATTACTGTATATTAACTGTAATAATTAGGGGCCGGAATGTAAGAGCTGGGTATGTTTATTTATTCTGAACACCCTTTTCGGTAATTTACGGTAATCAATGCACCTGGTGGTGGGGAGGAAGTAGAGTTTATCAGCTGTTCACCTGCATGGTTCGAGTGGGGAGAGAGGGGGTGACGAGGGGAAGTCATATTTTTGTTGACCGCTATCTGAACGCTATATTATATAGAATGTCTGAGAAACAATTATGGAATGTTTCAATACACAACCTTGTTTGCTTCTCACGATAATAAAACGACAAAATGCAGTCTTTGGATTTGTCATCATTGAAGCGCATCTGGCAGATTAGTTTTCCCTGCTCAGCCTCTCGGTCGACAATTTTTTGTGGCTTTCAGATTGTCGCCCACAATCTGGTTATTTAGCAACTTCCTAAAATGTAATAATGACAAAATATTGCTTGTGGGTCTAAGCAACACTCTGGCCCAAAGCCTTCGAGCAAGAAAACGGATCTGAAGACAATTCTTCTTGCGAAGAAGGGGAGGGGCGAGTGAGAATTGCTCCTCCATGGAATCTTCAGGAAATCGATGTCTGTATTCCGCAGTCAAGTGCGCTTCGGGACACACCAGGAAGGAAGTGCACACCCTCTTGGTGAAGGAGGCCATAGAATGTATTCCTCCTCCTGAACAAGAGTCCAGGTTCTACAGCCGGTACCTCTTGGTTCCAAAAAAGGATGGGGGGTTGCGTCCCATTATAGATCTGCGGCATCTGAACCATTCTCTGAGGAGATCCAGGTTCAGGATGTTGACAGTTCCCACCATTGTGAGTCAAATCACAACCACACTGGTCTACAACTGGTTCACTCAGCGGCCACCATGTCCTGATTCAGTTTGACAGCATGTCGGTGGTCTCCTATATAAATTATCGGGGGGTCTGAGGTTGCTCCCGCTTTGCAGACTGGCCAGGTCCTCTTGTGGTCCCAGGGGAAACTGTTGTCCCTCTGGGCAATATATGTCCCTGGGGACCAGAATTTGGGAGCAGACATCTGGTCGAGGCAGGAGCTGAGGCCTAGGGAATGGAGACTCCACTCCGATGGTGGAGTCAATATTGGAGAGATTCGGCCCAGTGGAAGTGGATCTATTTGCATCTCATCAGACGACCCACTGACCGCTGTGGTTCTCCCTCACGCATCCAGCTCCTCTTGGGCTGCATGCCATGGTACAGGCCGAGGCTACGCCTGTATGCATTTCCCCTGATCGGTCTGCTCCCGAGAGTTCAAGAGTTAGGACAGGGTCAGTCTACTCTTGGTAGCCCCATTCTGGCCGGCCCGAGTAAGGTTCTCGGATATCATATAACTCCTGGCAGGTCCTCCGTGGGAGATTCCCCATCAGGAGGGACTTGCTTTCCCAGAGCCCCTGAGGGGGCTCAGTATCTAGAAGCTGGCCTGTCAGCCGGAGTGATCAAGACCATGCTCAACTCTAGAGTTCCATCCACAAGGAGACTGTAAGGCCTAAAGTTTAACGTTTTCACCGTTTGGTGTAGGGAGCGTGGTTTGGACCCAGTGCCCGGTGGCTTCAGTGCTGGAGTTCCTCCATGATCGCTTCTCTGCCGGTCTTACCCTGTCTACGCTTAAGGTGTATGTAGCAGCAATAGCAGCTCTCCATGCCTATTAGGTGAAGTTTCAAATAAAATAAAAAACATGAAATTGTATCATTTGTGTCCCAAATTATTATAAAATTATAATTCTGATTTCTCTTTATGGTCTTGCCTTTTTAAGGTTTAAAAAGTCTGAACTGAATTTATCCATTCGTGGGGCTACATTAATTCCATCTCATACTGTTAAAAATATGGGTGTAACATTTGATTCGTCGCTTACATTACAATCTCATATAAGTTCTATTACCAAGACTGCATTTTGCCTTCCTGATACTGACCAGGTTCAATGAGTATGGGGTCTCTGTGGAACAAAAGTGGGTGTTTTTAAATGTGCGGGTGTTTTCAAACTGGTGGGTGTTTATAAATCATGCAATGAAAATGATGCCCTTCACCCAACCCCACCCCTAAACCCTACCCACACTGTGACATGGGCAAATCAGGGAACACGGTCGAAAACCCCCCTCTGTTTATGGCCTCACCCACTGATCTGGTAACTCCTATTACTGTCCTGCAGAGACCTATACTTGGGTTTAACCCTGTTAAGCTTCATTAGGAAACCAGGCAAAAGCTGCAAGGTCAAACAACATTGAATATTGTAATCGTATATCTAATGTTCTGTTTCTGTGTGAACCAACTTTCTGCAAGGAAGTGAATCCTCCTAACCCATTTAGAGTTAAAATAAAGTTTGTCATCTGAATTAATTACAATTACATGAACTGATGAATATATTCCTTCAATGTCATGTCAGTTGCTTTGGATAAAAGTGTCTGTCAAAGACATTCATGTTGTAAATGTTCTACTAATCTGCTCTCTGCTTTCATTATTATAGTGAGTGGAGATGATGGATCTGATTCATGGTCTGTGGGAAGTTCTGCTTATGGTTCATTCAGATCACGATCAGGAGCAGACCCAATTTTCGGTTCATCACATTCCAGAGGTTCATCTTACACAAGTTACGTGTCAGGGGCCATAAAACGATATAACAGCATTGAATTGCAACCACCAAGCAGTGAGTGTCTTGCTTTATTTGGCACTTTCAGTACATTTTGGTCTCCCTGTGACCTTCTTTACAGCATTAGAGCTTATGGTTTCCATGAATACCATCTGTTTTGTTGTGAAAATATAATATTTAGTTTACATTTTTGTAAATTTGTCACCACATATTTTCCCCCATAATACAATGTGGACCCTTTCTAGCCTACATCTCCTTCCATTTTCTCAATTTTTGATAATTGAATTTATGTAAATAAAATAAAAAACCTCATATGAAATAAAATAAAAGCACGCATAATATTTTGTTTGATCTTCTTATGTTGATGATCAAAATTTTCTGGAGTTTAAGCACCTGTTTATGCTGATCATTTCTTCTCTATACATTCATATGGTCAACTTTAAATGATTGCATTAAATAGCAATCAGGCTTGTAATAAAGGTATCATAGATAAAACAGGGACAAAACATGTAAAATACCGTCTGGTTTATAAAGTATTTGTATAATGTTTTAATGATTACCAATAGACTGCGTTATTTTTAGGAACATATTGAAAGTTTTAAATCTCAGAATTTTGTTTTATATGAGTTTCAAACCTTTTACTGATTTAAATGTATTTTCCCCCAGTGAGTGGAGATCAGCGGTCGGACAGATGGTCTGTGGGAAGTTCTGCTTACAGTTCATTCAGATCACGATCAGGAGCAGACAGCGATTCAGTTTGTAGCTCATCACGCTCAAAAGTCTCATCTCGCAGCTCAGGATTCGGGTCTTTGTGGTCCATCCCGGAGTCTGTGGAACATTCAGGAACCAGACGAGCACTTGGTGTGACCATGATCTCAAATCTTTTCCCAAGAAGATCAAAGCAGCATGATAAGCATGAAGACACTAAGAAAACTTGAATTATATCAAATTAATGAAAGAGAAATTGTGTCTTTATAATGTTGACATTTATAATTTTGACGACATAATATTTAAAGATAACTATTACTAAAACTATAAGGTATATGCAGTTGTCTAATAAATTAGTGGAGATGTATAAACATAAATCATATTGATATGTAATTAACATTAAGGGCTCTATTAATGACAGAATCTGCCTATTTAATGATCTAAGCGCATGGTCGCAGGGAGCAAGTGCACTTAGGTCGTGTCCGAATCCACTTTTGCTAGTTTAACGACGGGAAAAATGGTCGGCAGTCCCGGCACATGGTCTAAAAGCATTGTCCCTATTCTCCTAATGTGTAATGGGTGTGTTTTGGGTGTAAGGTGCAAAAAAAACAATCAGAGTGTAATTTCCCATTCCCTTTAAAAGCCAGTTGCGCTTGCGCCAGGGCGGGTTCACTATTTACATGACGCAATTTGCAAACAGAAAGACTGAACGCTTTTCCAGAGCGCAAACGGATCTGCTTGTGCGCGAGATTAAAGGTTAAAGCGAGACCATCTACGGGACAAGCTGGATTCCACCATCTTTATGTCTCAGTCTATTTCAGTTCCTCAAAATAGCAACGCACCAACAATGCGCCTGAACATATACCTCGTTTTCAGACCAGCAGCCCATGGGCCACAGATGGACTCACAGATGGGCACAAATGCATTTGCTATTTAAACAACGTTGCATTGCGCCGGGTGTATTATTTTGTCAAAAATTTGTGTTTATTTTTTAACTTTCTTTATAAATCCTTTCATTTTTAATCCCAGATTTATGTGTGTATATATTTATATATAGACACAGAATCAGAAGCGCTGTTCCAATGCTATTTGCTAAGGGGTAATTAAATGTAACAAATAATGTAAAATAGTAGGCCTATCATCTTTCAAAAATGTCTGTCAGAATATATAACGTACAACACATATTGAATGATGTTCACTAACCCGTGTTACGGCTGGCTCATATACCGCAACATAAAAGAGGCAAACAACCAAATACTTTAACAAAAAAACAATTTATTAACAAATCAAGCAGAACCAGTATTAAACAATCAAAAGAAACCGACGTCTAGGGGAAAAAACACACGCGTGTGGTTACTAAATAAACAATATCTGGCACTAAAAATAAATATGGAAAAACAAAGATACAAAAGAAATAATGTAAGAAAGAAGTGAGAGAGCTCTCACTCCAAGTCACAGGTCTTTATACCTATGGTGAGTTAATTAGAGATTGAATACACCTGTTGCCCAACTAACATCTGCACTGTGTAGCAGAGCCAGTAGGGGTAAACAGGCAGGCGTAACACCCGGTAACATTTTCAATTGGATCTGTGTTTTTTTTTCTTTAGCATGCAGTGTAAAGTATTTCACTCGGTTCCGTGATCATTCCTGATTCAATTTCAGCGAGTGAAGAACAAATTCAGGTGCATTATGTATTATGTACGTTATCGTCTCTGACAGACTGAAGCCTCATGCTGAAGCCGCTCTGGAAGCTATTTTCCTCCTCTTCTTGTAAAATGATGATGTAGTCGAAACATCTCGTAGTGTGTGTTTCCATGTGATGCATTTACTGTCTGGACTGCTATTTTTAGTTCTAATATTCCAACTGACAGAGTTTTAAAAAATATATATATCTATGCTAAACTTATACTTGGCATCTAACACACACGCTGGCGAGTAAAATCTAAGAATTTATTAGCCAATGGCTAATGATTGACATTATTTAGTCGCCCAGAGTGAAATTAACTCGCATATGCAAACTTTTACTCGCATTGTAGAGGGTTGCTCATACTATTATTTGTCGCTTATATTTCAATCTCATATAAGTTCTATTATCATACCAACTTTCTGCAATGAAGTGAATCCTCCTAACCCATTTAGAGTTGACATAAAGTTGACCATCTGAATTAATCACATGAACTGATGAATATATTCCTTCAATGTCATGTCAGTTGCTTTGGATAAAAGTGTCTGTCAAATGCATTCATGTTGTAAATGTTCTACTAATCTGCTCTCTGCTTTCATTATTATAGTGAGTGGAGATGATGGATCTGATTCATGGTCTGTGGGAAGTTCTGCTTATGGTTCATTCAGATCACGATCAGGAGCAGACCCAATTTTCGGTTCATCACATTCCAGAGGTTCATCTTACACAAGTTACGTGTTAGGGGCCATAAAACGATATAACAGCATTGAATTGCAACCACCAAGCAGTGAGTGTCTTGTTTTATTTGGCACTTTCAGTACATTTTGGTCTCCCTGTGACCTTCTTTACAGCATTAGAGCTTATGGTTTCCATGAATACCATCTGTTTTGTTGTGAAAATATAATATTTAGTTTACATTTTTGTAAATTTGTAAACCTTTTCTAGCCTACATCTCCTTCCATTTTCTCAATTTTTGATCATTGAATTTATGTAAATAAAATAAAAAACCTGATATGAAATAAAATAAAAGCACACATAATATTTTGTTTGATCTTCTTATGTTTATGATCAACATTTTCTGGAGTTTAAGCACGTGTTTATACTGATCATTTCTTCTTCTCTATACATTCATATGGTCAACTTTAAATGATTGCATTAAATAGCAATCAGGCTTGTAATAAAGATATTTAATAGATAAAACAGGGACAAAACATGTAAAATACCGTCTGGTTTATAAAGTATTTGTATAATGTTTTAATGATTACCAATAGACTGCGTTATTTTTAGGAACATATTGAAAGTTTTAAATCTCAGAATTTTGTTTTATAAGAGTTTCAAACCTTTTACTGATTTAAATGTATTTTCCCCCAGTGAGTGGAGATCAGCGGTCGGACAGATGGTCTGTGGGAAGTTCTGCTTACAGTTCATTCAGATCACTATCAGGAGCAGACAGCGGTTCAGTTTTTAGCTCATCATGCTCAGAAGTCTCATCTCGCAGCTCAGGATTCGGGTCTTTGCGGTCCATCCCGGAGTCTGTGGAACATTCAGGAACCAGAGGAGCACTTGGTGTGACCATGATCTCAAATCTTTTCCCAAGAAGACCAAAGAAGCATGATAAGCATGAAGACACTAAGAAAACTTGAATTATATCAAATTAATGAAAGAGAAATTGTGTCTTTATAATGTTGACATTTATAATTTTGACGACATAATATTTAAAGATAACTATTACTAAAACTATAAGGTATATGCAGTTGTCTAATAAATTAGTGGAGATGTATAAACATAAATCATATTGATATGTAATTAACATTAAGGGCTCTATTAATGACAGAATCTGCCTATTTAATGATCTAAGCGCATGGTCGCAGGGAGCAAGTGCACTTAGGTCGTGTCCGAATCCACTTTTGCTAGTTTAACGACGGGAAAAATGGTCGGCAGTCCCGGCACATGGTCTAAAAGCATTGTCCCTATTCTCCTAATGTGTAATGGGTGTGTTTTGGGCGTAAGGTGCAAAAAAAAAACAATCAGAGTGTAATTTCCCATTCCCTTTAAAAACCAGTTGCGCTTGTGCCAGGGCGGGTTCACTATTTACATGACGCAATTTGCAAACAGAAAGACTGAACACTTTTCCAGAGCGCAAACGGATCTGCTTGTGCGCGAGATTAAAGGTTAAAGCGAGACCATCTACGGGACAAGCTGGATTCCACCATCTTTATGTCTCAGTCTATTTCAGTTCCTCAAAATAGCAACGCACCAACAATGCGCCTGAACATATACCTCGTTTTCAGACCAGCAGCCCATGGGCCACAGATGGACTCACAGATGGGCACAAATGCATTTGCTATTTAAACAACGTTGCATTGCGCCGGGTGTATTATTTTGTCAAAAATTTGTGTTTATTTTTTAACTTTCTTTATAAATCCTTTCATTTTTTATCCCAGATTTATGTGTGTATATATTTATATATAGACACAGAATCAGAAGCGCTGTTCCAATGCTATTTGCTAAGGGGTAATTAAATGTAACAAATAATGTAAAATAGTATCATCTTTCAGAAATGTCTGTCAGAATATATAACGTACAACACATATTGAATGATGTTCACTAACCCGGTAAAATTTTCAATTGGATCTGTGTTTTTTTTCTTTAGCCTGCAGTGTAAAGTATTTCACTCGGTTCCGTGATCATTCCTGATTCAATTTCAGCGAGTGAAGAACAAATTCAGGTGCATTATGTATTATGTACGTTATCATCTCTGACAGACTGAAGCCTCAAGCTGAAGCCGCTCTGGAAGCCATTTTCCTCCTCTTCTTGTAAAATGATGATGTAATGCATGTACTCCCTGGACCGCTATTTTTAGTTCTAATATTCCAACCGACAGAGTTTTTGTCGGACGTGTGTGAGGGGTGACCGATGTTAGATTTTTGGGTAATTATAAAACGTGCTGGAAACGTTAATATATTGCAAAAGACTGACATGTTTGACTTGTCAAAAATGTTACATTCAGCTGTTGCAAATCTGTTGACTTCTGAAAATCAACTCTTTTTTTTTTTAACCAGGAAAGGAGTGTTTTTTTTTTCCATTTGTAATCAGACAGATCTAAAGTTATATTTAAAATCAATATTTCATCGTAATGCATTACGTTACTTGTGAAGGATACATGTTCACTTCATAATTTCACTGCCAACATAAGGGAACATGAACCGTATTGTGGAGTTTGATGATGCCTAAATTCAGTCTAGGTCTGCAGCTCAAACCATGCCTGCCTCTTCTCCACCGCACTGCTTCAGGCCGATGTACAGGTGTTTGCCAAATGAAGCACAATCTACTCAAGACTTCCCGTCTGTCCTGCAGCAGCTTCTCCTTCTGGTTTACACTGGAAAGACTCGTTTAGCACAGAACCTGCTGCAGAAACAAGCGGCTGATGGTGACGGTCAGACTTCAAGAACGGTGTGTTTTGTGTCACTGGATCACTGTGTGTGTTGAAAAAGTAAAATGTATTTTTGAATGGTGTTGGTCCAGGGCATCGGCTCCTTCAGTGTTCATTCAGTTCAGCTGGATATGGACGGGATCTCAGTCATTCAGAGGAGCTCTGAACATCCTGAACATCAGCAGACGACAGGGTTAGATAGTGGATTACTGTGAGTAGAAGGTCGAGAAACTGAGATAAACGCTGCTGTTCAGTACAAGTGTGTTGTCAGGGATCTGATTGGTTGCTCCCAAACTTTATTTAACCGGATAACTTTATGAATAAGAGCAAAATTACATTACTATGGATGTCTGTATTTCTATGTTTTGAATATGAATAAGAATAAAATTTCCCCTGATTATTTTCTCCTTTTGTTTTGTGTGTTAAAGAGAAAAAAATCTTGGGCGATGCCAATCTCCAGATCACATTACAATGCATGGCCCACAAGACTGATTCAAAGCATATAATCCAACATTTAGTAAGTATCTTTTGATGAGTATGATCTTGAAATTTACATTTAATATGAGACTGAGGACTTGTCCACACGGAGACGTGTTTAGCTGTATACGTAAAAATGTAGGATCGTATCGGCGTTTCATCCAGACGGATCCAGCGTTTTGGGAGCCTGAAACCGCTGTTTTTTGAAACCGGGTCCCAGAGTGGATAAATCTGAAAACGACACCCTTGCTTTTTCGTGTGTACAGCCAATCCGTTTATTTTGTGAAACGATGATGTCATCACCCCACGTGTCGACCCGAGTCAGACACACTACGTCAAGTAACAGCAACAACAACAGCGGACGACATGCTTGTGTTCGTCCTGCAGAAGATACTGAGCCTCTTTTATTTCTTTATTTACTATTTACTTGAATGTATTTTTATTTTATTTCTTTATTTACTTCTTTATTTATTTATATTTTCTTTCTTATGCTATGATGCTTGTTTATGCGCATGCTCCAAGTCTTCTTAAGATAGTATCTCCGTGGCAGAATTACAGCGCCACATACTGGTCTGGCATGTATATAGTTTTGAGTCGGTTTCAGTGGTTTCGTGTGTACGCAGATATTTCTTGAGACGACGCTGTGTTTACGGATTTCTTTTTAAAACGAGGGGAAAAAAGATCGGATAGGGAAAGCTCTGGCTTCGTGTGGATGTGGCCTGAATCTGAATAACTAACTGTTTCAGACACTGAGAGAAAAGAGCTGATGCTGCAATGAGATCATTAAAGTGTTGCATGGACGCATGTAAAGCTGTTGTAGGAGACTCCAAAACAACATTAGGCACCTTTAAAATGGCACTGTATCTTTATTTTTGTGTATCAGATTTTGCTTTCTAAAGATCTTGTATTATTGGGTGATTTGAATTGGAATTGGTTGACATCAAACTCAGATCAGTTCAAAGCATATTGTGATTCTGTGAATCTTACTCAACTTATTGAATCACCTACACGACCTAATCATAAGAACCCAAGCAAGTCCACTCTAATAGATATTATACTAACAAATAAACCCCATAAATACACCTATACAGGGGTGTTTCCTGATGATGTCAGTGATCATTGTACTGTAGTCGCTATAAGGAATTGTAAAATTCCCAAAGTAAAACCTAGAATTATTACAAAAAGGAGTTGCTTTAAGTTGTTTGATACTCAAGGGTTTCTGCATGAGTTGTTTGCATCTGACTGGGATAGACTGTTTTTAATACTTGATGTGACCACTGCATGGCAGTATTTTCACACTTTATTCTTGAAGATTGTGAATAGGCATGCACCTGTTGGGATATTCAGAGTAAAAGGCCGTGACAATCCATGGTTCTCAAATGAATTATCTGAACTCCTTCATGAAAGAAACTTGGCTTGGGCCACAGCGAGGAAATCGGATACAGAAAGAGATTGGGTAGCATTTAGAATATTGAGAAACAAATGTACAGCTCTTATACGCAGATCAAAATCTGAATATTATCTAAATGAAACCTCACAAAATCTAAATAATCCTATTAAATTTGGGAAAACCATCAAATCACTTTCTCCCTCCACGTTATCTAATGATTTTCCTGATCAAATTTTAGTAAAAGATAGTCTTATTACTAATAGGACGGATATGGTAAATAGCTTTAATAAGCATTTCATTTCTTCAGGTTCTATTTTTAACGAAATTTCTGTGAGTGATATACCAAATCCGTCTCCTCTTCTGAGAGAAGATAGCCCTACTTTTAGCTTTTCTCCAATCTTAAGAAGTGAAGTTTTAAAGGCCTTAAAAAATCTGGACATTAAGAAGTCTGCAGGGCCTGATGAAGTTGAGCCATATTTTTTGAAAGTAGCTGCTGAGATCATTGCTGACCCACTAGCTTATATTTTCAATTTATCATTAGAACAGAATGTTGTCCCTGATGTCTGGAAATCTGCTCTGGTTGTACCCCTGTTGAAAGGTGGTGATCCAACCAACTTAAATAATAATAGACCGATTTCTAAGCTATCAGTTATAGCCAAAATTTTAGAATCTATTGTTAGCGAACAGCTAAAGGAATTTTTGTTTAGTAACAGCATTTTGTTTAGGTTTCAGTCCGGTTTCAGAAAGAATCATAGTACGGTAACTGCCACTATGAAAGTTCTAAATGGCATTACCTGCGCCCTAGATAATGGAAGATCATGTGTTGCAGTGTTTATTGATTTGACTAAAGCTTTTGATACTGTCAATCATGGTATTCTTCTATCGCGTCTACACAGTATCGGTCTTTCTGAAACCGCATTAGGTTGGATTAGGAACTACTTAAAGAATAGGTGCCAAAGGGTGCAAATTAAGGGGTCTCTTTCTGATAGGCTCAGTATTGAACCTGGTGTGCCACAGGGGTCCATTTTGGGTCCCCTGTTATTTACATTATATATTAACAATCTTGGTGATAACCTATCAGATGCAAGTATTCATTTATATGCAGATGACACCATAATTTATTGTTTTGCATCCTCCATTGATAGTTGCATTTCAAAGTTGCAGGAAGCATTTGTAATAGTTCAGCGCAACCTCCTCTCTTTAAAACTAGTTCTGAATGATAAGAAAACAAAATGTATGGTCTTTTCTAGGAAACATAAGTGTGAATCTTCTCCACCACCTCTTTACACTCTGCAGGGTAAATCTATAGAACTGGTCTCCTCCTACAGATACCTAGGCTTTGTGTTGGAGGAGGACTTATCATTCAAGTTACATGTTAAACAATTGCTATCTAAGTTAAGGTTACAGCTGGGGTTTTATTTTTGGAATAGTGCCTGTTTTTCACAGTCAGCCAAGAGAAAGTTGGTGGAAGCTACCTTCTTATGTCTTAGATTATGGAGATGTTTTTTCAGAAATACCACTAAGGCTCTTTTACAATCATTAGGCTCTGTTTATCACTCTGCTCTAAGATGTATAACTCGTACAAATTATTATACTCATCACTGTGCACTGTATGAAATGGTTGGTTGGCCTTCACTTCACTTAAGAAGGTACAAGCATTGGCTTATACTTGTGTACAAGGCCATAGTTGGCCAGCTTCCTCTGTATATGATTAGTCTATTAACTTTCAATAGTCAAGGGTATAATCTGCGTTCAAGTAGATATATTATTTTAAATGTTCCCTTAATGAAGACAGAGTTTGGAAAAACTGCTTTTATTTATAGTGCACCAACTGCTTGGAATGAGATTCAAAGATCATTGAAACTTACTGTATTTATTTCAATCAATGAGTTTAAGTTTTATCTCAACCAAACATTTCAAACTGTCTGCATCTGTTCTTAACTTTTAATTTTGTTTTATTGTTGTGTGTGTGAGTGTGTGTGTGTGTGTGTGTGTGTGTGTGTGTGTGTGGTTGTGAGTGTGTTAGTGTATGTGTGTGTTGTGACTATTGTTTTATGTACTTAATTTTACTTTGTCTGTTTTTATTATGTTTACTGTGTGCTGCTACAATGTGATTTTCTTCCCTGGTTAAATAAAGGTATAATAAAAATAAAAAAATCAGTCGATCTTGGTTGAGATTAAAAAATCTTGCCTATAAAAAAAATCTATAACTCCATTATACAGGGAAAAAATGACTTTTGATGTGTATGCAGTTGAATCGTGGTTATTCAGCCCTACAGAAGTAATTACTGTACATATTTTTGTCATTGAGTTTGGACAGAAATGGTCTTTTAGATTATTATTTGAAAAAAGCTAATTATATCAAATCAATCAGTTTCCATGTTGGAGTAGTTCCTGCGTTCAGCTTTTGGTCTAGCAGTGTGATTGTAGACCAGAAGTCTTTGGGAACTTCTTTTCTTTTGTGCCAAGGTTTCCTTAGATACATTCAGCACTTAATTGAACTAGAGGGTGAAAGTCCATTCAGGAACACAGTATTTATTTACAGGATGAGCCTCAGTCTGATGTTTCTTGATTGTAGATGGGTCGGTTATATTGGGTCTTTGTATGACTGCTCATGTTCAATAAAGTTTAATCATTCTTTACTTTTGATTGTTTTTGTCCACTTGTTTTTAAGGACTTCAGACTGTATTTAATGTTGACACACGTGACCCATTAGTTGAGCAGTTTCAGCGACTGAATATACAAAATAAAGGAAAATTCTAGCTTTATATTCTAATAATTTGACTATAATAAGAAATACATAGAATACTTCTTTAAATATTTAAATAAATAATAAAATAATAAAACATTAAAATAGGCTCAGTCTCTGTTTTTTATTTATATATTGCTTTATGCAATAACTTCAAAGCAGCTTTACAGAAAAGATCAGATTTGTTTTATTTACACATATTAAGTTCTATTGATTTTTTTGTTTTGTCTTTTTTTTTTTGAAAGTCTATAGTTTTATTATTTGTTTGATTTATTTTAGTACATCGAGTTAAACTACATTAAAATGAGAAACATTGATATTGTTATACCAGCAATTTCCATTGATTCATGTCTTCAAGACATTCATCACATTCAATCCATTTTATTCCTGACCATAAACATTCACAGGCATCTTTTTACTCTTCAAGTCATTGAGTCATTATCACCTCAAGTTTAGGGAACTAATCCCGCATTCATGGCAGATACTGTAATGCTTTTATACTCCCGTGATTTATGGAAATATTGGTCTTTTGTTATTGTTACTGTCTGTGGTTTACCGTCTTTTAGTTCTTTTTGGGTTTACTCCCACCAGTATTTTCCTAAACTTCCACATATAACACACATTCCCCCAAAAATGCTTTATCACATTTTATCACAGGTTTAACCTGCCTGTTTTTCTTGCTTTTTCATGTTCAACATGTGTTGCTGTATAGTTAGCTTCACATTTTGTCATTATATTAGTCTCAATAACGCCTCTTTGACTATTTATCTCTACTAGCTTGAGCAGCTCTTTCTTAACTTGTTGATGATTTTCTTGCTTAAAATCTTTCTTTGCCTCCTTATTTTTGTAAAAAGGACCAAATTCATTTTATTCCAGAGGCCATTTTCAGCTAATTCTACAGAATGTTTATCAACTATCTTAATTGTTTTATCTTTTTTAGTAATTAAATCTTTAAATGGTTTATTTGTCGTTTTATTGTCCAACCTGATCCAGACGTCGTCTCCTTCTTGGCATCAGTCCTTTGGCTGCTTCTCTAGTGCTGCAGTCTTTCCTTTAATCTCTGTAAAATTAACATAAAACATCAGTTCTTCAATGTGCTGATCCCATTTCCAAACTCATTTCCCATCCGTGTCAGTGAGAAACATGGCGGAATGCCACAATACGGCATTTAGCAGTGATTGTCAGGCTTTTCTATTTACAGCTTAGTAAGTTAATTGCCTGCACAAAATACAGTATGATAGCATTATATTATAACAATATAATATATAACGATAAAGTTTGTGGCTTCATAAATTAATTAAAAAAAAAACACAAAAAAAAACACACCTGATGCACATTCCTTGTTCTTCATTTTCTAGAAGTAGAGCAGAGTAAGACCCTTGCTGTATTTTTGTGTAATTATTAAGAGAAAGTGCACCGCCATCTAGTGATTTGATCGCACCTGCCGTCATAAACACGACTAACCACTTCATTAAACACGAACTTCACAGGAGACTTGAAACGCTCCTACACCTGTAGACCCGCCCATGTGCGCCACTGAAGCACCTTATGTAAGTCCAGACAAACACACATCGACAGATAAACACTAGGCTACTAGAGTGCTGGTAAACCTACATTTACTCTGGAACTCCGACTGAGACAGTGTGAATGAAAATGGACTCAAGTAAGCATTTATTATTTTAAAAACTAATCGTCTTTTCCTGGTTAATTCATAGTAAAAATGACTTTTAATCAAACGTGTTTAACCTGTTTCTGTGAGATACGCTAATGCTTTCACTTTCATATCGGTCTATACAGCTGGGTCATTCCATGAATTAGGTGCCTTTTCAACTTTGAAAAATTAAAATATAAAATAAGTATAATCGATTTTTTTTATATATATATATTTATTTATTTATTTTAATATCTATTAAATGAAGACCACTTAAATGACCAGAACTTGTACTGTGCCATCTCAGGCTATGCCATTTTTTATTTTATTACTATTTATCTACCTCAGGTTTTGATATTTTATATGCTTTGACAATCTTATATTTGTCATTGAGATGACCAAGAACATACAAATGTTGGAGGGTGATCACGTGTCAATTAAGAAAAAGTATTAAACGCAGGGCTTTGTCAAAGATACAATATATATAAGATTACAATTGAAAAAAACTTGGAAGGCCATTTCAAATATAATTTTTATATTTTTGATGAAATTAATGACAGTAATAGGATTGACGTTATAAACAGGTCTGACGGGAGTTACAGGGATGACAGCACACACTTCTTCAGTATACACTGCACATGTTTGTTTATACTGTACATAAGTTTTACCCTTTTAAATAGCATTATAATGTATTATGAAGCACATTACATTTCTAAGAGATCTAATGTTTTAATGGTATTATATTTAGTGTGTCCCTCTGTTTGTCTGTGTGAGTGTGTCCCCTCACAGAACTTAAAATATACAGATTTGGTTCAATTATTAGGCAAGGAAGATGATCAGATTTCCTATGATCATCTGAAGACCAAGATCTTGATGCTGAAATTTGTTTACAATTTCTTGAACATTGCAAGATTGAGGCGAGGGTCTGCAGTCACTGCTCTTGTTTGTTATTAAGATAAATTAAGAATATATATATATTTTTTTAAACTTATTTTACATTTAAGTTCAGATTATTTTTCTTGTTTTTACGATATTTGGACTGAAAACAAGACAAAAAATACTATGTCAAAGTACTTTTTGCACTGCATGTACTAACAATACTAACTAAAAATGTAACTGTTGCTCATATGCCTCCCAAACTGAATGATATAGGCATTAGCTCATTAATACACCCAGGATAACCTTTAAAAATGTTTGCATTTTACACAGATTAACTTTAAAAACAGTGTGGCTAATGTAGCCGGTTTGAGCGTGCATGTGTGTCTCTCACTACAAATCATTTTACATTAATAAAGTAATATAAAAAAATAAAATAATATTAATATTAACATTAATAATATCACATCAGATACAATATTGCTATATTTAGAAAATGTCTTGTATAAGACCTCACTTGATGCAATCAACAGTAAATGAATTTCAAAGAAATATATAAAAAATATCCATTGATAATGAGTTTGTATTGCATCACACTCTTATTATTCAAATTTAACTAATATAATGTACCTCTTCAATCACACACATTTCCAGCATTTGATATTAACACAACCAATTAAATTTTGAACACATGAAAAAGAAATGGTAGTGAAGTGTAAGGTTATGTGGGAGTGTGACACTAGAGGGCATGCTTGTGCAACAGGTGCTAATCTCTCAGAGTTAGCATTAGCAGTGTTGTGGGAGCCTGTGTTTGTTTGGTGGCAGATCTATCTCCTGTGTTCCCGTGTAAACATCTGTTAATTGTTGTGGAAATATTTAATACGAATACAACCTACTAAATCTGACTTCTTTACCACGGACAATTTAAACAACTTCCAGTTGTTAAAAATAATACCTACAGTATCTCGAGGTCATTCCCTGAATACTTACAATATAATACAACACTTCCCTGAAGTAAGGTGACGGCGTCCCGTCAAGAAGCTCCTATCACTGCCTCAATCACACATGAGCACACAGGTCTTTAGCATCTATACACTCTCACCCTCCTTCTCAGGTGTACACTGGTCCGACACAGGATCATTAATACTAACTCAGAGTATTACAGCCTCAGCCCGAGGGCGGCTCTATAGTCTTCAACACTGTCACTGTCTCTGAGCGTAGAAACTTTAGTACTTCTAATACTAACTTAATCACACACAGATGTTTCTGTTGTTGTCTTTTGAGCATATTCTTTTTCTCAGCTGCGCAGCAATAAAATAAAATTGTTTATTTTTATATAACTTTTAATTTTTTTAATAAAATGTATTTTTTGTTATAGTAATTCTATGTCTGATTGTTTCTCAGGGACACAAAAGGCACCTATTTCGTGGAATGACCCAGCTAAGATTTTTTTGTAAGACACTTAGGGCTTGCTTTGTTCTCCATATAGTCGTTTCCTATACAGTACATATGGCTTGTCACGGATTGCGTTTTAGGTTAATTTGTAGAATTATGCGTGTGCCAGGAGTGTGTGCGCGCAAGAGAGAGATTTATTCATTTATTTAGTTTGCCTTTTTACATGTTGCATATTTTTAAAGGATATATAATTACTGAAAACATGTTTTGTTTTGTTTTGTTTTTTGCAATAAATGGCAATTTAGCCATGAGTTTTATGTAATCTGTGTTTTTGTTTTCTCTTGATTGAGAAAATTAAACAATTCTCATTTCTTCATAATTTAGTTAACCATGGTCCATGGATGTTGATTAACATAACTCCATTCATGAAGCATTTGTATTTGTATTATGATTAGAATATTTTTAGCACAGCTTTCTTGTTAACTTTGGGCCAGCGCCCCTTATCCAATATCCATGTTCTTGAACGCCCCCCACCCTAAAACTAACGAGCGAGCAGGAACAAGTGAGAGTTAACAGATGAAATAAGTGCAAAATTGTCATTTATTAATACAATTGAACTATACTCCACAGTGAGTAATCCAAAAAACAAGCTATAAACTGCATTGGCATAGCAATACCAGTGTTTCTCACAGGATTTTTGGTAAATCTGTGGTCGGTGGACTTCGAGCCTTCTAGGGGGGTTCGGGGGCAAGTTAACAACAATGCCTGACCAGTAAATTACTTGGTGAACAAAGAAAACATTTTTGCATTAGGAATTGGAATTAGTTAATGCCTATATGTAAAAGTTTTACCTTCTAAATAGAATTTAGTTTAATTAATTTTAAAATTCGTCACCGGAGTGAATGGGAAATATTTGAAAAAATATAAGCGTTTCTTAAGTCAATACTTTTTTTTTTTGGACATTATATTTATTAGGTTTTTTCCTCAAAAAAACAAACAAAAAACAAACAAAAAAAAACAATAATAATACAAAATACAAATTGAATAATTCTTTCCATATCACAACCCTATATCACACCCCAAACCTCCCTCCCACAGTGCCACTAATAAACCATAAACAGATTAAACAAGAAAAAGGCATTTAAATATATGAAATTTAGGTATTTTGTCCTGTTGTTGTTATACCCATATATGAAAGGAAACTGCCCCAGTGTTTTACAATCAGATCTTGACGTTTCTTCAAACAAAATGCCTTTTTTTCAAGAGGTACATAGGATGATACTTCTGTAGTCCACATAGAAGTAGTAGGTGGTTTAAAGTCCTTCCACCTCAATGTTATGCATTTTATTGCTGCTAAAAGAGCTAATCTAACAAACCTCAGATTAATCCCCCTTCGTTCATCCAGTAATGAAGTGTCCCCCAACAAGATAAGCCTGGGCTCCCTGAGTATATTAGTACCGACAACTGTGCCAATGATCTCTAAGACCCCTTCCCAGTATACCTCAAGATCAGGACAAGACCACAACATGTGTAAAAGTGTCCCTCTCTGCACTTTACATCTGGGACATAGCTCTGAATAGTTACTTTTAAAGAGATGTAGTCTTACTGGGTATAATAGACTCTGTGTATCACGTTAAATTGAATGAGTTTATGGCGCCTTTTGACCGACAAAGTCTGAGCTTTCTCACATATGGTTTCCCATTCATCATCACTGAATGAGCACTCCAGGTCTTTTTCCCATTTAGATTTAACATTGCAAAGATTACCAGCCATCAACTGGAACAGCTTACCATAAATAAATGATATAAGACCTTTAGGGTCTTTTTTTTATCAGATAAGATGTCCTCCAGTGGGGAAAGGGAGAGGTTAGATAGGCGACCACCTTGCTGAGTCTGTAGATATTTGATGAAAAATTTAGAGGGGAGGCAAAATTTCTGTTGTAGCTGCTCGAAAGACATGAGTGTATCCCCCCATTGTAAAGTTCTTCGAAAGTTTGAATACCACAGTCATACCATTGTTTGGTTATGCCATCTTTAAGAGCTGAGGGTAGGAAAAGATTATAATAAAAGGCAGTGGATCTGAACAAAATTTGTTTGCATTTCATCTTTTTCCTGAGGTCTGCACAAAGTACCAACGATCAGAGGATTAGAAGTCAATTTCTTTACGCAATTCAGAGGAACAAAAGGCGTTGCAGCAAGAGCTATACCCTGTACTTGTGCTTCCTCTAATTGTCGCCACGCCGGAGGAGAGGCGCATTTTGATCGCCAAATCCAAATTGAGCGCAGCTGAGCTGCACAGTAATACAAATAAAAATTGGCCAACTTTAGTCCACCATTCCGGAATGTCATAAATAGTGAACTTAGCTTGACCCGTGGCACTTTTCCTTTCCATAAGAACCTCGAAATAATACTATTAAGCTCCTTAAAAAAAAAACTTTGGCAAAACAGGGGGAAGTGCCTGAAACAAATATAAAAACTTTGGTAGTATAGTCATTTTGATAGAATTTACCCGGCCAATTAATGAAATAGGGAGAGATTTAGAGGGATCTAAATCCCCTTCTATTTTTTTAAGTAAAGGAGCATAATTTAAGTTATATAACTGAGACAGGTCTCTGGTTATATCTAGTACTAGATATGTGAATTTATCCATATTCCAGGCGAAGGGAAAATTTCTAAGAGGTAATCGATTAGCAGCTATATTAAGGGGCATAGAAACACTCTTGTTTACATTAATTGTATAACCAGATATGATTCCATAATCTTGTAGTAGAGTCATCAATGCTGGTATAGTAGAGTTTACATTAATCAAATACAACACGATATCGTCTGCGTATAGTGAGATTATATGCCGAGACTGAAGGGTTGTAAAACCACTAATGACGTCATGCGAGCGAATTGCAATAGCTAAAGGCTCTATTGCTAGCGCGAATAAAAGGGGAGACAGTGGGCAACCCTGTCTTGTGCCCCGCTCCAAGGAAAATAGAGTCGAAATTTCTCTATTGGTCTGAATAACTGCTGTTGGATGGTTATAAAGCATCTTAACCATATTAATAAATTTAGGGCCAAAATTCATCTTTTGGAGGACCGAAAGCAGATATAGCCACTCAACTCGGTCAAAGGCCTATTCGGCGTCTAAAGAAACGGCAATAACAGGATAGTCCACCTGAGAGGCGAAAAAAATTACATTTAGAAGCCTGCGAACGTTGTCAAAAAGGCATCGATTTTGAATAAATCCTGTCTGATCCATATGTACTAACTGTGAAATTACTTTTTCCAATCTTAAGGCAATAATTTTGGCAAACACCTTGTAATCTCAGTTGAGTAATGAAATTAGCCTATATGAGCCACACAGACAAGGGTCTTTACCAGGCTTAAGTAGAAGAGTTATCATAGCCTGTTCGAGAGAGTCTGGTAGACGTTGAGACTATAGCTTGCATATACATATCCTTCAGTGGCTTAATTAATTTGGGTATAAATGCTTTAAAAAAAATCTATAGA
This sequence comes from Abramis brama, assembly GCA_022829085.1. Lineage (NCBI taxonomy): Eukaryota > Metazoa > Chordata > Actinopteri > Cypriniformes > Leuciscidae > Abramis > Abramis brama. The sequence goes on along the minus strand of CM040771.1, from coordinate 45,100,356 downwards.
AAAAACATCCAAACCAGGCGATTTGCCAGCAGCTAGGCATGATATGGCCTCTTGTATTTCGACCTCAGTGATGTCCCCCTCCAAATTGTCCCTGGAAACTTTAGTAAGAGATGGTATGTCCAATTTATCCAGGAAAGAATGTGTTTTCACCATATCAGTACCTTGGGAGGTATATAACAATTTATAGAATTGCATAAATTCCTGACTGCACGGTGTTGCCATATGGCAACATACCCTTTCTTTGGACATTTCTTGAAATTTGAAAATAAACATGAGCTCTGAATGGTCTTAAATTCATGGTAGAACCTGGTGGTAACCAATGATATGCTTTGATGACATCACATGACACTACACACCCTTGCACTGGCATTCTTTTCACACACTTTTGATGAATCCAGTTGCTGAAGAAGTGCTTGTGAATATGTGAAGATTTTCCTCAATTTTTCATATTTCTTCAGAATTTAAAATTACATCAAGCATCTGGGATAAGTTCTAATCTTTTTTCAATCATTGTCACATTGTTTTGATATTACCTTTTTATTCAGTAAAATAGGTATGTTGCCATATGGCAACTGTAACGATCACCAGCTGGAGTTGCCCTTGAGAGCCACCAGAGGGCACTCCACATAAGACCATTATCACTCTCAAACTACATTTCCCAGAACTCACTGCCTGGACTCATTATCACTGATCACATTCACCTGTACCTCATTCACTGATTGCATTCACCTGTCTCATCCTGTTAGTCTGTCTATTTATACCATGTTCATTCATTCACTCACCGCGAAGTCTTGTTAAGTGTTACACTGCATTTCTGAGCGTTTCCCTGGTTTTCTTGTTTCTTGGTTTTTGATATCTTGCCCTGTTCCCTGGATTACTCTCTTGCCTCTGGTCCCTCCCTGCCTGCCTGCCTGTTTGTTTGTTTGTTTTGTTTGTTTCTTTGTTTTGACTGCCTGCCTGTGTATGACCCTAGCCTGTACGTTGGATTACGCCTCTGGATTTCCCCAGCCAATAAAGCTGCATTTGGATCTCCTACTTCGTGTCTCTGAGCAGTTCGTGACAGAAGACTTCGCCACACAAAGATCCAGCAGCCATGCCAACCATGGACACAGGTGCACAAATCCTGCGTCTCCGTCAGGGGAATCGTTCGATTGAGAGGTATGTCGAAGAGTTTATTGAACTGGCACATCTTACCTCAATGACCACAGAGTGCCTAATGATATTTTTTCGTGGAGGACTATCTGAACCGCTCAGTTCATTCATGCCCTGGCATGATCCTCACGGGACTTTAGAGCAGTATATTAACCTGGGCCTTTTGTTGAGTGGCTCATCGTTTACTGTGGGCGGGGTAGAGGAAGAGCTCCGTGAACCCACAGTATCTCCTGAGCCAAAGCTTCACGTCACGTCTGCCGAGCCAGAGCTTCACGTCACGTCTGCCGAGCCAGAGCTTCACGTCACGTCTGCCGAGCCAGAGCTTCACGCCAGTCCAGCCGAGCCCGCACTTCACGCCAGATCTGCCGAAGCCAAGGCAGTATGCTTCATGCCCGCCACCCCTGAGACAGCAAGCGACATGCCCGCCAAGCTAGAGTCTTCACCGCTGGTCCCATCCAGCTCAGAGCCCTCTTCACCGCTGGTTCCGTCCAGCTCAGAGCCCTCTTCGCCGCTGGTCCCGTCCAGCTCAGAGCCCTCTTCGCCGCTGGTCCTGCCCAGCTCAGAGCCCTCTTCACCGCTGGTCCCGTCCAGCTCAGAGCCCTCTTCATCGCTGGTTCCGTCCAGCTCAGAGCCCTCTTCATCGCTGGTTCCGTCCAGCTCAGAGCCCTCTTCATCGCTGGTTCCGTCCAGCTCAGAGCCCTCTTCGCCGCTGGTCCTGCCCAGCTCAGAGCCCTCTTCACCGCTGGTCCCGTCCAGCTCAGAGCCCTCTTCACCGCTGGTCCCGTCCAGCTCAGAGCCCTCTTCGCCGCTGGTCCTGCCCAGCTCAGAGCCCTCTTCACCGCTGGTCCCGTCCAGCTCAGAGCCCTCTTCACCGCTGGTCCCGTCCAGCTCAGAGCCCTCTTCATCGCTGGTTCCGTCCAGCACAGAGCCCTCTTCACCGCTGGTCCCGTCCAGCTCAGAGCCCTCTTTGCCGCTGGTCCTGCCCAGCTCAGAGCCCTCTTCATCGCTGGTTCCGTCCAGCTCAGAGCCCTCTTCGCCGCTGGTCCTGCCCAGCTCAGAGCCCTCTTTGCCGCTGGTCCTGCCCAGCTCAGAGCCCTCTTCGCCGCTGGTTCCGTTCAGTTCAGAGCCCTCTTCATCGCTGGTCCTGTCCAGCTCAAAGTCCTCTTCGCCGCTGGTCCTATCCAGCTCAAAGCCCTCGCTGACGCTGGTCCCGTCAAGCTCAGAGCGTGCTGATCCTGATCCAGAGACTGAGCTTCACGTCACTTCTGCCGATCCTGAGACTGAGCTTCACGTCACGTCAGCCGATCCAGAGACTGAGCTTCACATCACGTCCGCCCGTCAAGAGTCTCGTCCCGCCGAAACTGAATCTGATCCTGATACTGAGCCTGAATCTGTTCCTCTTCCTCTTTCTGGGCCTGTGTCTTCGGACAAGATGGCCGACTCCACGCCTGTGTCTTCGGACAAGATGGCCGAATCCTCGCCTGTGTCTTCGGACAAGATGGCCGAATCCTCGCCTGTGTCTTCGGACAAGATGGCCGACTCCACGCCTGTGTCTTCGGACAAGATGGCCGACTCCACGCCTGTGTCTTCGGACAAGATGGCCGACTCCACGCCTGTGTCTTCGGACAAGATGGCCGACTCCACGCCTGTGTCTTCGGACAAGATGGCCGACTCCACGCCTGTGTCTTCGGACAAGATGGCCGACTCCACGCCTGTGTCTTCGGACAAGATGGCCGACTCCACGCCTGTGTCTTCGGACAAGATGGCCGACTCCACGCCTGTGTCTTCGGACAAGATGGCCGACTCCACGCCTGTGTCTTCGGACAAGATGGCCGACTCCACGCCTGTGTCTTCGGACAAGATGGCCATCGCCGCTGAACCAGTGTCTCAGGACAAGATGGTCTCCGCCGAACCAGTGTCTCCGGATAAGATGGTCGCCGCCGCCGAGCCAGTGTCTCAGGACAAGATGGTCTCCGTCGAACCAGTGTCTCCGGACAAGATGGCCGCCGCCGGCGAGCCAGTGTCTCAGGACAAGATGGTCTCCGCCGAGCCAGTGTCTCCGGACAAGATGGCCGCCGCCGCCGAACCAGTGTCTCAGGACAAGATGTTCTCCACCGAACCAGTGTCCTTAGCAGAGTTGCCCTCAGCAGAGATGGCCGCCAACACGTCTGAACCTGAGCCCCCAGCAGAGATGGCTGCCGATATTCCTGTTCCTGAGCCGGTGTCTCTTCCTGTTCCTGTTACTGAGCCAGTGTCTGTTCCTGTTACTGAGCCGGTGTCTGTTCCTGTGCCATGGCCGCCTGAAGGGTCGTCTCCTCCCTGGCCGCCTGAAGGGTCGTCTCCTCCTTGGCCGCCTGAAGGTTCGTCTCCTCCTTGGCCGCCTGAAGGTTCGTCTCCGCCCTGGCCACCTGAAGGGTCGTCTCCTCCCTGGCCGCCTGAAGGGTCGTCTCCTCCCTGGTCGCCTGCACAGCCTGCTCCGCCCTGGTCGCCTGCACAGCCTGGCCCTCCGTCCCGCCCCCGGGTCCGCCTCCGCTCCACCTCCCTCCTGGACAGTTTTAGGAGCGTCTGGAATCCGCTCCTTAAAGGGGGGGCTATGTAACGATCACCAGCTGGAGTTGCCCTTGAGAGCCACCAGAGGGCACTCCACATAAGACCATTATCACTCTCAAACTACATTTCCCTACAACTCACTGCCTGGACTCATTATCACTGATCACATTCACCTTTACCTCATTCACTGATTGCATTCACCTGTCTCATCCTGTTAGTCTGTCTATTTATACCATGTTCATTCATTCACTCACCGCGAAGTCTTGTTAAGTGTTACACTGCATTTCTGAGCGTTTCCCTGGTTTTCTTGTTTCTTGGTTTTTGATATCTTGCCCTGTTCCCTGGATTACTCTCTTGCCTCTGGTCCCTCCCTGCCTGTTTGTTTGTTTGTTTTGTTTGTTTCTTTGTTTTGACTGCCTGCCTGTGTATGACCCTAGCCTGTACGTTGGATTACGCCTCTGGATTTCCCCAGCCAATAAAGCTGCATTTGGATCTCCTACTTCGTGTCTCTGAGCAGTTCGTGACAGCAACATTGTGCGGTAATGGAACAATACTGTATTTTGCCCATGCTAATGCAGAGTAGCTTTGTATGAATGACAATGTATGGATGCACTGATAGTTGGATGGTTGTATTCTACTCATATATTTATATAGATTTGTATATATTTATAAAGTAAAGTATAAAAGTAAAATTTTATTACTTATTTTGTTTAGAAAATGAAGCCGTCAGTGTTCTATGGCAAGGAGGGCTGAAATGTACAGGGTACAAGTGGTTATACCATCTCATGAAAGTGAGGATGAGCTAGGGATCAGTGACGAGGAGTATGAGAGGCAGGCAGAATTATGTAGTAGACTAAATGTTGTCGAAATAATCGTTTCACATTGAGTAGTTTCACTTGAACAGTTCTTATGAGTTTGCGTCAGATGTTTTGTAAATGTTGTTGAAATAATACTTTGAAAATTAGTTTCATATTTTGTACACAAAGCTCTTGAAAACATTTTAAATAATAAAAACAATTTCATTTCTAAAAGACAGGTCTGTAATCATCTATGAATTTCATGTCATTTTGGGAGAAAACACATCAGGCTGTTCCATTGTCGCACAATGTTGCCATATGGCAACGCACCCAAAAGTACCCCCCAAAAATAAAAAAATATTAAAAAAATATAAATATGTTAATTTGAGTCTATTTTATATGTAAGGGATAATCCACGGCTAGCCATGCATTAAAGGATTTTAGTGCACGACGTAGAGGCGAAGAACCACCCGACGCGAAGCCTCTACGAAGGTTGCCTCTACGAAGTGCATTAAAATTCTTTAATGCATGGCTAGCCGTGGATTATCCCGCTTATACCTTGGTTATTTGCCAAGTTAAAAATAAGTTAAAGCTGTAACTTATGTTTACAGTGTAATTTTTTAACAGACGTGTAAAAATGACGGTTATTTCTTAAGTTAAGGCTCGTCAGTTCTTGCACTCCGTCCGCTTTAAATAAAGTAGAGCCATCGGATTGCTTTTATTTGAATGAATTCACATTTATTTAAATTCATTATTAAAAGAGAGAGACAGAGAACTGAAAGAGAAGGAACAGAGAGAGAGAGAGAGAGAGAGAGAGAGAGAGAGAGAGAGAGAGAGAGAGAGAGAGAGAGAGAGAGAGAGAGAGAGAGAGAGATAGATATGCGTGCGCGAGTTACCTGTGTGCGTCTCTTCTTTAAAGGGTGTTTCTCAAAACCAAGAATGCAAAGAACGGACTTGTGTTCTTGGGGAGAACGCTCTTGCTAGTTGATTTTGGAAGAATGAACTCACAAGGTGACGAGCACACAGAACGCTGCTGACAGTTTTGGCGCTTTTCCACTGCATGGTACGGCTCGGTACGGTTCGACTCGGTGCGGAACGGTTCGGCTCGCTTCGCTTTTCCACTGCGTGGTACGACTCGACTCAGTACGGCACGGTTCAGCTCGCTTTAGTTCGGTTGCTTTTCCACTGCAGTTAGTACCGCTTCAAAGTGGGTGGGACTGATCGTTATAGTTGCGTCTCTACTGCCATGATATCATCATATTAAATGCGAATTTTTCATTCCGTGTTTCCCCATCCACTCCTCGGCAACCAACGAGAGGAACGTCTGCACCTCGTCCACTGACCATGATTCAGACATTTCTTTTTTTGAAGTTTATACTCTTTTTTTTTTTTTTTTTTTTTTTTTTTTTTTCCTCTTTTTTTTAAAGCAAATACTTTTAAAACAGGCGCTATAGGCTGTTGTCTACTGGCTATTTAAATCTAGCGGGTTTAGTGTCTTGTGTCATAAATACAATGACGCTGGTAGTGATGATTCTGTCTGACCAATCAGTGATCTGCAGTGTTTTCACGTCACATTTTAGTATTGGTACGGTACGCTTGGAACCTCAACAGAGGTGGTACCATTTAAAGCGAGCCGTACCGTACCGTACCATGCAGTGGAAATGCGCCAAAAGTGAGCCGTACTGAACCGAGCCGTACCGTACCATGCAGTGGAAAAGCGCCAATAAATACAATGACGCTGGTAGTGATGATTCTGTCTGACCAATCAGTGATCTGCAGTGTTTTCACGTCACATTTTAGTATTGGTACGGTACGCTTGGAACCTCAACAGAGGTGGTACCATTTAAAGCAAGCCGAAGCGAGCCGTACCGTACCGTACCATGCAGTGGAAATGCGCCAAAAGTGAGCCGTACTGAACCGAGCCGTACCGTACCATGCAGTGGAAAAGCGCCATTTGAGACGATGTGTTCTTGCTGGTATTGCGCAATAATACCCCCGCACAGACGCCGTCTGCAGTACCCAAACATAACGAGAATTATTGACGATAACAGCTTTATCGCCCAACGAGTCTGTGAGCAGACTGGCCGGTTGGCTCGCTAGCTAACTTAACACCCGCGGGCGCTTATGGAGATTTTCACTTCCGAAAACGTTTGAGCACATTTTCGATTCGCCATAAATTTTCGTAAAAATGACAATATTTGAAATCTACACAGTTGATTTCTTGCATCAAATGTTCTCAGAAGTGAATTTAGTTATGAAATAGCGTACGAAATTGTAGAAAAACGACTTGTATTGACCTGCCACTCCTTCCTCGAATGCCGAAATGAATGCTGGGATATTTCTGATTTTTATTTTGAACTAATCATTTCATTTATTTATTGTTAATTCTTTGTGCTGCTTTTTGTCATTCAACGTCTTCTCCAAGTCTTCTATTTCGTCTTGTGCCTAGGCCCATTTCTCAGAGTTGCCATATTCACCATACAAATTAAACGATATGCAAAAATCATCCATTTAGCCTACCTAAATAAACGTTTTCATATGCGTCTCTCACTCTGCTTGCAAGTGTATCTGTGTTACTATGGTTACCAATGTAGCGGATTCATTTCGAACTGTAATCAAACTGACTGGAACTACCTGTGCATTAAACGGTTTTACTGCACACCTTCCAGCCAATCAGAATCGAGTATTTAAACAGCCCATGGTATAAATAAAAAAACACTGTAACATTTTTTTCCATGATTGCATAATAATGCGTGCAGTAGAGGGTTAATAAGAGTAGGATCTCTGATAACAGTATTGTCAACTCGATGTATTGCATTAATAGACCTCACTGCATCTTCTTTTCGTATTTGCCAGGCCAACAATTTGCCAATTTTATCCCCATGCTCATAATATCATTGTTTGGATCTAAGGAGGACACACTCTGCTTCTTTAGTGGACAGCATATCGTACTCAAGCCGCAGTGAGCTTAGTTTCTGAAACATATTTTCATCTCCACAGACAGAACAATCCTGTTCCAATTTTTTAATGTCTTTAGAAAGTAGATTCAGTTTACTCTGATATTTTTTCTTTTTACCAGATGAGTATGATATAATTATTCCCCTTAGATAGTCCTTTAATGACTCCCAAACCAGCCCCGGAGAAGCAGAGCCCGCATTAAAGTTAAAAAAACTTTCTATATTGTCATTTAAAAAAGCTATAAATTCAAGGTCATTGAGGAGATAGTTACTAAATCGCCATCTTCTAAGATGTGTTCTGGTAGGAGCATTAACCGTAAGGACTAATGGAGAGTGATCAGATAAGGTCTGTGGAAGGTATTCACATGAGTCAACTAAGTATTCCTGTGTTTTGTATAAAAGAAAAAAGTAAATTCTGGAAAAACTTTTATGAGGCCGGGAATAAAAAGAGAAACCTTGATGGGTCTTATGTAAAGCCTTCCAAATATCTATCAGCTCTTATTCAGCCATCATGTGTTTCACAGCTCTTGCTGATAGTGTCAAGGCAGAACATTTAACAGGTGATCTGTCTGTTGGGTCTAGGACCAAGTTAAAGCCACCTCCAATGATTGTACAAGGCAAAAAAAGTTTGAAATGTAAATTATGAAAAAAATTGAGGTTCATCTTGATTGGGGGCATAAACATTTGCTATTGTGATACTTACAGATGCAATATATCCTTTAAGGACAATATACCTTCCATAGTTGTCTTTGACCACATGTTCCAAAACAAAAGGATGAGAACACTTGTTTAAACAGCATACACACACCCGACCTTGACTGTACATCATATTTTTGATATTATTGATACTGCTTTCAATCGTAATGCAATAGAAGTTAACAAAAAATCTGGCTAGTGCCTACCTACAACACTGACGGTGACTTGCGGTCAGGAGTAGAGCGGCTGCGGACGAAAGTTTTTTGTTTTTTAGCGCTGCTGACGTATTCTTTCACGCGCACAATAGACGCACACACAATATGATATGACAATGCCCCCATTGAGAACCACTAGTTTAGAGGGACAATTTAATTTCAGTAACTCCTTTTTCACAAAGAAAGATTATTTAAGATTTAAGATGTCGCCCACCTTAAGAAGAGTGTTTGTTCTGTATTTGTTGCAGGTGACGCCCAACATCTCTCAGAGCTCAGGATTGTGTTGATGGGCAACAGAGGAGCAGGTAAGAGATCAGCTGGAAACACCATCCTGGGCAGAGAGGAGTTTGGCTTGAAGAAATCTGCTCAGTGTGTGAAGAGACATGGAGAAGTAGCAGACAGACACATCACTGTCATTGAAGCTCCAGGATGGTGGAGGAATATCTCTGTAGAGTTCAGTCCTGAGTTACTGAAACAGGAGATTTTGCTCAGTGTGTCTCTGTGTCCTCCAGGACCACACGCTGTACTACTGATCATACGTGTGGACACTAGATTTAAAGAGACTGACAGAAAAGCATTTCAGGAGCATCTGGATCTTCTCAGTGAGAGAGTCTGGAGTCACACTATAGTGCTGTTCACTGGTGGAGACTCTCTGTTAGACACATCTATAGAGCAGCACATCAAGAGTGAAGGGCCGGATCTCCAGTGGCTGCTGGACAAATGTGGGAACAGGTTTCATGTTCTCAACAATCACAACAGGAGTGACGACACTCAGATCAAGGAGCTGCTGGAGAAGATTGAGGAGACAGTGGCACAAAACAATGGCTGCCATTTTGAAATAGACAGAAAGATTTTACAGGAGATGAAAGAGAGAAGAAGAGCAGAGGAAGAGAGAGCAGAAGAACGAATGAAGAGGATGCAAAAATGGAGAGAAAACATCAGATCACAGATGAGTGAGTCCATATACTTTATAGTGCAGATACACACTGAGTATATTAAAGGGATAGTTCACTTTGAAATTAATTTTTGATATGTTTTAGCTTACCTCAAGGGCATCCAAGATGTAGGTGTCTTTGTTACCGCAGTAGTTTCAATTTTGATATTTTTAGGTCAAACCGTTCTTGTCTGTCAGTCATATAATGCAGGTCTATGGTCACTGTCTCAAAACACAAGCACAGAGTCCAAATTAAAACAATTCCCCATCGTCCAAATGAAACAATTCCCCATCATAAGTACACATTGATGGCCTAAGACACGAAACGAGCGGTTTGTGTGAGAAAACGAACAGTATTTATATCGTTGTTATCTCTTGAAAACAGCACAAGTCCAAATGATCTGAGGGCGCGGGCGGGTATAGATATATACATAGATGTCGCCTTGGCTACTGCAGTTCATTGGAACGAAACCGTAGCCAAGCGACATCTAGTGTATACATCTATACCCGCCCGCGCCGTCAGATCATTTGGACTTGTGCTGTTTTCAAGAGATAACAACGATATAAATACTGTTCGTTTTCTCACACAAACCGCTCGTTTCGTGTCTTAGGCCATCAATGTGTACTTATGATGGGGAATTGTTTCATCTGGACGATGGGGAATTGTTTTAATTTGGACTCTGTGCTTGTGTTTTGAGACAGTGACCATAGACCTGCATTATATGACTGACAGACAAGAACGGTTTGACCTAAAAATATCAAAATTGAAACTACTGCGGAAACAAAGACACCTACATCTTGGATGCCCTTGAGGTAAGCTAAAACATATCAAAAATTAATTTCAAAGTGAACTATCCCTTTAAGTAAATCATGAAAATGTAACAGTCACAGCAATAATAGCAAGAAACTTCTCGTCATTAACCACTATTTGTAGAGGCATTCCCAATAGATGGGTTCAGAGCAGCTCACAGTGACGGCCCCTAAAATCTGTTACTGAAGGTATTCAAGGCGTCCAATAGCCGCATAATGGGCCCTATTTTAAAGATCTTAGCACATAGTCTAAAGCAGTGGTTCTCAAACCTGTCCTGGAGGACCCCCAACACTGCACATTTTCTTTCTCTCACTAATCAAACACACCTGATTCAACTCATCAGCTCATTATCACATGGGTTAATGAGCTGATGAGTTGAATCAGGTGTGTTTGATTAGTGAGAGAAAGAAAACGTGCAGTGTTGGGGGTCCTCCAGGACAGGTTTGAGAACCACTGGTCTAAAGCACACGCCGCAAGTGCACTTCCGAATCCACTTTTGCTAATTTAACAACAGTAAAAATGGTCGGCTGTCTCGGCGCATTAAAGGGTTGTCCCTATTCTCATGATGAGTAATGGGTGTGTTTTGGGCGTAACATTCAATAAACCAATCAGAGTGTAATTTCCCATTCCCTTTAAAAGCCAGTTGCGCTCGCACCATGCCGGATTTACTATTTTATTTGGCTAGTTTGTGTGCTGCTGGGCATCCTTGTGTGTGTAATAAGCAGAGTGTGTGTGTAATAAGCAGAGTGTACACGCGTTGTGCACCTGCCTATAGCTGCACATTACTAACGTGCTCTTTAAAAAAAAAATACTGTGTCATAGACTGAGACACTGACCAACTGAAACCTGGTCTTAAGTCAATTTCAATTGCTTCAAAATATCAATGCACCAACAATACACCAGGGGCCTGTACCATGAAGCCGGATTAGGTGGCTAGCCAGCTATGTTTCAGCTTAGTTTACGCCAACCCTGGGTTTTAGGTACTATGAAAGTAGCTTGGCTTTAATCGGTGTTCGTTGCCATGGTACCTTACGCTGCACAACTAACCTGCTCCGGGGCAGGTTATGTTCTGGATTCAAGATCTCAGACCGAAGTTTGACCAATCAGCTGAGAGCAAAGAAACATATAGGTGACGTAACTCATTCCAAGTGTCTGTTGCAATGACTTCACCTTTTCTTCCAAATCCGGTGGACATCTCAGCGCAAATTGTTTGACGAGCACTTCGTAGAGAAAGAGTTTTTAGCCAGACAAAATCCCCTTGCCTTTCCTGATAGTTACTTGTATGAAAGATACAGATTTTCCGCAGGAGGAATGTCTTATCTTTGCGAACTTCTTGAGCCGCACATAAAGAATTTAACACGTGGAATTCATGCACTTACTGTACCGCAAATTGTATTACGTTGCATTTTTTATTTTTTTTTGCAAGTGGTACTTTCTTGCACGGTGGGTGACGCACAGAAGCTAGGGGAAAACATATGTTTGTCAAACCATTCACAAGGTGGTCCTCGCTCTGCAGGAGTACATGAAAAGTTTAATTAATAATGTTCCCCGGACATTTATCGACCATGTCCATAAAAGAGGGCTTTTATAAAATTGCCGGTAAGATATATTGATAGGGTGACATCACATGAACACTTTTTTTTTTTCTCAAAAAGCAAATTTCACAAATGTAATATACAATATAATACATGTTAAGAATTATTTTGAATCTTTTTTATTATTCTTCTGATAATCTTATGATAGGATTCCCAAGTCATTGCAACATGTATGCAGTCTATTGCTCCAATCTCCACTGCTCTAGGGGAACATGAGGCAGATTATGTTAATAGGAAGTCCTATCACAGCCATGATGTTCAGGTAGAGATGATGTGAATATGTGAGATGATTATTTTCTGTGAGACGAATCTTTAAATTAATAGTAACTTTAACAGATATAACAATGATCTACTAAACATTTCATCTGCAGACGACTTGTGGTCATGAACATATGATCAAGTTTGGATGCCAAATGGCCTGGCTCCAGTGCTTGTCTCACAAATTTTCCGTGAGTCTGTGTTGTGTTAGCGCTTTGAGGAAAGCAAGTTAAATTTGGTACAGTACAAAACACTGTTAATTTAAACTAAGATAGAAAAACCTACACAATAACCCCCTATCATGACCCTCAGACAGGGCCACAGCACCGCTTCAGTGTGGCCCTCAGTAAAACCAGAGTGGAGATAGAGATGACCTTCAGCATCCTAAAGGCACATATCAACTGTGTTCGGCGCTTCAGAGTCACCAGAGCGGGCATCACAGATAGTGCCTGTGTAGCAGTAGGGGATTTCCCCTTTCCTTTTCTTTGCGTCACTACCCTTATATGGGAGTGGGAGGATGAGGTAATCAGTGCCGGTGTATTTAAGTGCGTAGATTGGAAGCCCTTGAACGTAGGCTTTGTCATACCCGCCCCTCTTCTCGTTATTGGTGTCACGTTAGTTGAGGTAAGGGACGGAGATTATGTACAACTTTGTGTGGTTTTAAAAGTGTCTAGAGTATGTGTTTTTACCTCTTGAAGTGATGGCTGTTGCCGTCTCGGCGGCGTTCCCTGGGAGTTGCGTCAAGCGCTCATTGAGGGCTTTAAGGTATGTCGACTATCGCTATGTGATGAGGGTTAAATGGGGTTAGTCAAGTTTAATGGGGTTTATTGTGTTTTAGCTGGATATTCGTGAGTGCATCCTGACTTCGTGATAACGTTATGGTTCGTGAGATGTGTGTGATTCTCGTGTGGTACGTATGATTTAGTAAATGTTCTATATCCTTTGAAGTAACGTTAGACTCTGATCTAAGTGTTATGTTTTGTTTTGCAGTCTCCCGTGTAGGCTACTACGTGATTAATTCAGGTCGTGCTGCTGTTTTTCATAATTAGGTTATTTTTTCTGTTTTCCGTGACTAGATATTAGGTTTTGTGTTTTGTTTTACTTTTATTTTTATTGTTTGGGTTATTTTGTTATTTCTTTAATGACGTTGGTTTGACCAGTGTGATTTGGGCCATAGTGGCCGTGTGGTGTAATTGTATATCAGCGTGTAGTGTCTATCTAACACCTGTTGAGTATTTCGGGGTCCTCGACAAGGTAGGACAGATTATTATCCGTGCACCAACTGATCTGGTCCATCATATTTGTGTCTGAGATTGTGATATTTGTATCGCACCCACTAATTTGTCTTTTCTTTTTGGTTTGAGTCAAGGCTGAGCATACCGAGGGGGAGGCTAGGCACCTGGGTGAACACATTTGTTGTGAGGTTGGAGCACCAGGGTTCGAGCACCTCGACTTATTTGGTTTGCCGTGCACACATAAATGGTTGAGAGCACAATTGTTTACAGCTAGCTTGCCACCCCTAAAGTAAACTTTAGCCTTGTCGTTTATATTCTTTTTGTATTAATAATTTTCTTGTTTTATTTTGTGGGAACGCTATATTAATTTTTTTTTTTTGATGTTTTGTTTAATGTTATTCAGTGTTTGAGTCAGCCATGTGGAGAGGAACGCTCTTTTAACAATTGATATATCCTATTCTTATAATAAACTTGTCAGTGATTTACACTATGAATAAATGATGCCAGTAGAATATTGTCCTTCCAAATAAAATTATTTATTTGTTTATTTGATGACACGACTCGGTCTTTTCTCTGCACCACCGAACCTGGGTTCCTTTTTTTTATATTTCCTTGGGTGTAATTCCCAAGGTGGCGTAGTCAGGCTATCTGGATTTGGTTATACCAAAAACAATATCGCTCCGGTCACACCTGCATGTGCCATTCTGCACAATATAGCCACCAGTAGAAAGGAGCGAGAACCACCACAAAACCAGCTTCTCCCTGATGAAACTGACCCGATCACACTTGACCACCCAGCTGGTGCAGATGTAGATGCAATCACCATACAATATTACACTTGATAAAAGCACATTGAAACTGCAGATATGTCTCAAACTGTTTTATTGGTTTTGTGGGATGGGAGGGAGAAAGAGAGTAAGAGAAAGTTGCATTAATAAATATTCATACTAAAGTGTTACTTGGTTAAATAAGTTATACTAATATGTATATATTCGAATGCGCTGTATGCTGTTTCGAATGCGCATGCGTCGCGTCTGAACGCGTTGTTGTCTTTGGAGCTCCATCGATTGATTTATAATTCTTGATTTCTCTTTAAACTCACTTACAACGAACATTTTCTATTTTTCCTCACCTCATAGTTACAACGCGGACTGTTGAGCAGACGTGTCTCAAGCCTAGTGATCCAACGCTGGATACTCTTATAGGTTACGTCCGTGGATCACGGCTGAACGCGTCTTCTCCGCACTCATTTATAAACAAACATTTTTTTTTCGCCTATCGTGCGTCTACTCCACACCCGTACCACTAAAAAGACGGATTATATCCAAGACTTAAGCCATAAATTAGTATTAATATTGATAGCATCACTGGTAGCGTCGTTGCTAACTTAACTTACTGTCCATCTGTTAAAATGGCGAATATATCAGATGTAAGTAGTCTACCTTTTGGTGCAGGTGAGGATACATTTTAGCTACACGCGTTGCAGTCTGAGCTGGAAGCTGTTGAAAAACAGATCCACGACCTTTTAGTGAGAAAAGCCGAGCTGATAGACCGGCGGTTAGCTCTTGAAACATCACGAGCCGATGAACACAAATCAACACAAACTCCGACCTCGTCTACTCCGTGCGTTACTCAGCATCGGTCACGAGCGTCGAGGCCGCGATCAGCTATGGTCTCGTTTACGCCGGCTCCAACATGCCACCACGAAGCCTGGATATTTCCGCAGCGGAAGACGCGAGTCAGGTCTAGACCAAGAAAACTCTCTCCGACCCTCCCGGTTTTCGAGATATCCACACAAAACCGCTTCTCCCCTCTTCGCGAAACAGAACGCGATGCTGTGATCATCGGTGATTCCATCGTTCGACACGTACAAGCTACGTTAAATAAAAGTAAGGTGCATAGTCACTGCTTTCCTGGTGCTCGTGTTTCTGAAATCGCTGCTCACGTTCCCGAGATTCTGAACGAGCGCGTCGGAACTGTGGTCCTGCACGCGGGAGGGGCCGACATCAGGCTGCGACAGACAGAGGTTCTGAAGAAAGACTTCAGGAATCTGATCGATACGGTACGCAGCACATCGCCTGATATAACGATCATTGTGTCAGGACCGCTTCCCACGTACCGACTAGGTCATGAAAAGTTTAGTAGATTATTCGCGCTAAATGAATGGTTAATATCATGGTGCAATGAGCAGAAACTGCTCTTTGTAAATAATTGGAATCTGTTTTGGGAGCGTCCTAGGCTTTACCGTGCTGATGGCTTACACCCAAGCAGATTCGGATCGGATCTTCTGTCAGATAACATCTCCAAAATGTTAAATACCTTTTGACTAGTAACCAAAAGTTCAAATCATAGTCTCTGCTGCACCAAATTAACTGATATAAATAGTGTAGAATATTGCATAGAAACTGTGTCTATTCCTCGTTTAGTGAGATCAAATAATAAATCTACTGCAGGATCTAGAAAAAATCTAATTGTTATTAAACCAGAAAATGTTGCTATTAGTAACCAAAAACAATTTCTAAAGCTAGGTCTTCTAAACATTAGATCACTCACACCTAAGGCAGTTATTGTAAATGAAATAGTCACGGATAATAGCTTCGATGTACTTTGCCTTACTGAAACTTGGCTTAAACCTAATGATTATTTCGGTCTAAATGAGTCTACTCCATTAGGATACTCCTATAAGCACGAACCCCGTCTGATTGGTCGTGGCGGCGGTGTTGCAGCGGTTTATTTCGTTTGAAATACTTGTACTAAATGTTACGCTCTTAGATGTTAGAAAAAAATCCATATTATCTCTAGCCTTGGCTACTGTATATAGACCGCCTGGGCCTTACGCTAATTTCCTAAAAGAGTTTGCAGATTTTCTCTCAGATCTATTGGTCAATGTAGATAAAGCATTAATTGTTGGAGATTTTAACATACACGTAGATAATCCAAATGATGCGTTAGGGGCTGCGTTTATTGATTTATTAAATTCCTTTGGGGTCAAGCAAAACGTCACCGGACCAACTCATCGTCTTAATCACACACTCGATTTAATTATATCATATGGAACCGATCCAACCGATATAGATATCATTCCACAAAGTGATGATGTCACTGACCATTACTTGGTAACTTGCATATTACGTACTGCTGTAATATCTCATGCGGCGCCGCGTTTTCGACCAGGCAGAACAATCCTTCCATCCACCATAGATAATTTCTCGAGTTGCTTGTCTGATCTGTCTCAGCTGCTGCCTGAACCCAAACAAACAGATGAACTAGAAGAACTAACTAGCACTATGAGCACCATTCTCTCTAGAACATTGGATGTTGTTGCACCCGTTAGATTAAAAAAGGTTACAGAGAAAATTAAAGCACCATGGTACAATAATACTATGCATGTTCTAAAGAGAGAAACCCGTAATTTAGAGCGTAAATGGAAACAAACTAATTTAGAGGTCTTTAGAATCGCGTGGAAAGACAGTATGTCACGTTATAAAAAGGCCCTAAAAGCGGCCAGGGCTGAGCATCTCCGCAAACTAATAGAAAACAACCAAAACAATCCTAGGTTTTTATTTAACACCGTGGCTAGACTAACAAATAAACAGACGTCACCCGAACAAAATATCCCGTTACAGTTTAGTAGTAATGATTTCATGAACTTCTTCACTGAGAAAATAGAAAACATCAGAACCACAATTGTAAATGTTCAATCCTCAATCGCGCCTTATAATTCAGCCTCAATTTCCCCCCCGCAAGAACAATTACAGTGCTTTACAACTATAGAACAAAAAGAGTTAAATAAACTTATCACTTCATCTAAAACAACAACATGTTTATTAGATCCTATACCAACTAAACTACTGAAGGAAGTGTTACCTGTAGTGGAAGGTGGTCTCCTCAATATTATTAACTCGTCTTTATCTTTAGGTCATGTTCCAAGAACATTTAAACTGGCAGTGATAAAACCTCTCATTAAGAAACCACAATTAGATCATAATAATCTAGCAAATTATAGACCCATTTCAAATCTACCTTTTATGTCTAAAATACTAGAAAAAGTTGTGTCCGCTCAACTGGGCTCTTTCTTGCAAGAAAATGATATCTATGAAAAGTTTCAGTCTGGATTCAGGCCGCATCATAGCACTGAAACTGCGCTTGTTAAAATCACAAATGATTTACTCTTAGCTTCTGACCAAGGCTGTATCTCAATACTAGTTTTACTTGATCTAAGTGCTGCGTTCGATACTATAGATCATACAATACTCTTAGATCGACTTCAAAATTATACTGGTGTTCAAGGACAAGCATTAAGCTGGTTTAGATCATACTTATCTGACCGCTACCATTTTGTCTATTTAAATGGAGAAAAATCGATCATAACTCCAGTAAACTATGGAGTGCCGCAGGGATCTGTGTTAGGCCCTCTGTTATTCTCAATATATATGATGCCACTTGGAAATATTATAAGGAAACATGGAATTAGTTTCCATTGTTATGCTGATGACACTCAAATATATATTTCATCACGGCCGGATGAAAACGCTAATTTATCCAAATTGACAGAGTGTGTTAAAGATATAAAAGATTGGATGACGCGTAATTTTCTTTTATTAAATCCAGACAAGACAGAGGTAATACTTATCGGTTCAAAAAACCGCCCACAGAACCTCTCACAATACAACTTTGACATTGTAGGATGTCCTGTTACTTTATCCTCTACAGTAAAAGACCTGGGTGTTATACTCGATTGTAACCTGTCTTTTGAAAATCATATTTCGTATGTTACAAAAACTGCCTTTTTCCACCTTAGAAACATTGCTAAGCTACGTAATATGCTATCAGTTTCTGATGCAGAAAAGTTAGTTCATGCATTCATGACCTCGAGACTAGATTACTGTAATGCTTTATTAGCCGGTTGTCCTGCATCCTCAATAAACAAGCTACAGTTAGTCCAAAATGCAGCCGCTAGAGTTCTTACTAGATCAAGAAAATATGATCATATAACACCGATTTTATCATCACTACATTGGCTACCTATAAAGTTCCGTATTAATTATAAGGTATTGCTACTGACTTATAAAGCCCTAAACGGCTTAGCTCCAGTCTATTTAACGGATCTTCTATCACCCTATAATCCATCGCGCTCTTTAAGATCAATAAATTCGAGGCTTTTGGTCATACCTAGGATATCCAGATCAACCAAAGGAGGGAGAGCATTTTCACATTTGGCTCCAAAACTCTGGAATAGCCTTCCTGATACTGTTCGTTACTCGGACTCACTCTCCCAGTTTAAAACTAGATTAAAGACGCATCTTTTCAGCCAGGCATTCATATAATATTGTTAATCTCACAGTTTCAAACTACAATCCGGCCTCTAGTTCATAAATGCCAGAGGAGAACTGGCCCCCGACTGAGCCTGGGTTCTCCCAAGGTTTTTTTTTCTCCATTAGGTCACCTGATGGAGTTTTAGGACACCATTAGGTCACTTGATGGAGTTTTTCGGTTCCTTGCCACTGTTGCCTTTGGCTTGCTCAGTTGGGGATATTTGGGGATATTTAATTTTATTCTATCAATCAATAAATTCCACTAGAAACAAACTTTGTTGTATTATTTTATTTTAATACTGTGAAGCTGCTTTGATACAATCTGTATTGTAAAAAGCGCTATACAAATATACTTGATTTGATTTGATTTGATATATAGGCCTACATACTGAGATCAGTTTTATCCAGCTGTTTGATTTAGTTTGGAGCCTCCTCAGCTCACAGTCAGCTCCTTTAGTGTGCAGTCTAGTTCAAGACTCCTTTAGTGTGCAGTCTAGTTCAAGTCTCCTTTAGTGTGCAGTCTACTTCAAGACTCCTTTAGTGTGCAGTCTAGTTCAAGTCTCCTTTAGTGTGCAGTCTAGTTCGAGTCTCCTTTAGTGTGCAGTCTAGTTCGAGTCTCCTTTAGTGTGCAGTCTAGTTCAAGTCTCCTTTAGTGTGCAGTCTAGTTCAAGTCTCCTTTAGTGTGCAGTCTAGTTCAAGACTCCTTTAGTGTGCAGTCTAGTTCAAGACTCCTTTAGTGTGCAGTCTAGTTCAAGTCTCCTTTAGTGTGCAGTCTAGTTCAAGACTCCTTTAGTGTGCAGTCTTGTTCAAGTCTCCTTTAGTGTGCAGTGTAGTTCAAGTCTCCTTTAGTGTGCAGTCTAGTTCAAGTCTCCTTTAGTGTGCAGTCTAGTTCAAGTCTCCTTTAGTGTGCAGTCTAGTTCAAGACTCCTTTAGTGTGCAGTCTAGTTCAAGACTCCTTTAGTGTGCAGTCTAGTTCAAGACTCCTTTAGTGTGCAGTCTAGTTCGAGTCTCCTTTAGTGTGCAGTCTAGTTCGAGTCTCCTTTAGTGTGCAGTCTAGTTCGAGTCTCCTTTAGTGTGCAGTCTAGTTCGAGTCTCCTTTAGTGTGCAGTCTAGTTCGAGTCTCCTTTAGTGTGCAGTCTAGTTCGAGACTCCTTTAGTGTGCAGTCTAGTTTGAGTCTCCTTTAGTGTGCAGTCTAGTTTGAGACTCCTTTAGTGTGCAGTCTAGTTTGAGACTCCTTTAGTGAGCAGTCTAGTTTGAGTCTCCTTTAGTGTGCAGTCTAGTTCAAGACTCCTTTAGTGTGCAGTCTAGTTTGAGTCTCCTTTAGTGAGCAGTCTAGTTTGAGTCTCCTTTAGTGAACAGTCTGGTTCAAGTCTCCTTTAGTGAACAGTCTGGTTCAAGTCTCCTTTAGTGTGCAGTCTAGTTCAAGTCTCCTTTAGTGTGCAGTCTAGTTTGAGACTCCTTTAGTGTGCAGTCTAGTTCAAGACTCCTTTAGGGTGCAGTCTAGTTCAAGTCTCCTTTAGTGTGCAGTCTAGTTCGAGACTCCTTTAGTGTGCAGTCTGGTTCAAGTCTCCTTTAGTGTGCAGTCTAGTTCGAGTCTCCTTTAGTGTGCGGTCTAGTTCAAGTCTCCTTTAGTGTGCAGTCTAGTTCAAGTCTCCTTTAGTGTGCAGTCTAGTTCAAGACTCCTTTTGTACAGGGCCCTGACTGAGTCTGTTTCCACCTGAAACATAATTCCACCACAAACATGATCATTACAAGTTTTCTGGAGGCTCATCAAAATCACAAAAAAGTTCCTTGACTTCCTACAAACACAGGACTGACTGTAATTTATGTCAAGGGTTTTAAATCCTTACACATTTCTTCTGAAGCCCATTGAGGTAGAGGCCTCAGTTTCTGGGGCAGGTTGTGAAAAATCCTACAAAAGAGATGTGTAAGGGCCAGTCCCTTTTTTATGCCACACATTCAAATGTTTGCCATAATAAAAAGCCCAGTGCATTCACACCAGCAACTGTCTGAGAACACACAGACAGAGTGTCTTCATCATTTGCTTCACCCTAATAAATAAAAGTAGGCGAATGTAAAGCATAACTGTTGTAAAGCAGGTTATGTTTGTTGTTCTGTCTGCTGCATACTGACCTCTGTGTGGGAAACCATATTTAAAACTTAAAAAAAAGTAGTAATGTATTGCACACGTACCCAGTGTTACTTGCTTAGAGGAGCCAGCACCAGGGTCAGACTGTACAGCACCTGTAATCACATCCATAATCGGCCGTCCCTTATTGCCTACTCAGAGCCAACTCCTCCGCCACAGTGTATTCTGGTTTTCTGAATTTAACTCTTTATTTCTGTTTGCTGCAAACAAGTGTGATAAAATGTTCACAAAAGTAATAAAAGGTTGTGGTAAATACTCTTTGAATTAACTCCTTGAAATAACCACTTTGAATTCAATTTTTATATTTTGTCTTTATCTGCTGCCAAGAACATTTGGAGTTGGGGTTGCATCTAAAAATCTAAAAATCAATGAAAATGAATATTTCTTAGTACATACATGCACATTTTTTATATATTATAAAAATAATCTATAGGCTATATTACACATACATAATTTTACATAAATATAGAACGTATTTGTTTAACTTGCACATTAACCATCAGCAATCTTTCTCCAACAGTCTTCTCTTGCTTTGACAGCAGAGACCGTATTGTTTCGAGCTTGAAATACATATTTAAATTAATCGTAATTATGAATGATTATCTCTTGCTCCTCCGCGGAAAAATATATCGCTCTCGCTCTACCCGCGATTGGTTGTTCAGTGTCGACGTCACTCTTTTATGTGCACGCGCGCGTGGAGTAATCATAGCTTAAGGATCAAAGCCTGAGTTGACAGAGAAAGTTGATGAGCTGCATCATGGTACCAATAAAGCCTGATTGCATCGGTTTGGTTTTGTCAACTCAAAACTAATCCTGTAACCCCGAGTTTGTTCAGCTACTTTCATGGTACAGGGCAGGCCCCAGAACACACCTCGTTTTCAGACCAGCATGCCCATGGGCGCACAAATGGGAGCAAATGCATTTGCTATTTAAACATCATGGCGCAGAACATGAATATGGTAACTGCACCAGGTTGAAACTAGCAAAAAACACTTGCGTCGTGCCTGACACTGCATGTAACGGGATGGCTCGTGACTCGTTCGCACTCAGTCGTCATTTTCCACAAAAGGAAGAATGACGATCTTAGCTTGCCGTTTGATTTTATTTTAGAAAGGCATATGCACACATGATTAAACCGATGCAATGTGGTCAGCAGAAAGTTGGCTCAAGCTACTCACCCTTTCTTTTCACGATCCACACACAAAAACAAGGGTAGGATCCAAATTGCAGTATATTTATTAAGGGCCAATCCGTTACATCATAATCCAGTCCATGCAGAGGTCAAAATCCAATGAAGCAATCCAACACAAGAACAAGACAAGAACCGACCTAAGAAGTGGTGTGATACATACAAGGACTCCATAACAAACACTAAAACAGACAGGGTATTTATACACAGAACCTAAATGATAATGGGGAACAGCTGAGTGCAATGATGATGGGGAACAGCTGAGTACAATGATGATGGGGAACAGCTGAGTGCAATGATACAGTGATGGGTACAGACAAGGATTGTGGGGAATACAGTTCATAATGTGAATGACACCGTGGGGAAGGAGGACCTCTAGTGGACACCCGGGAACACAAACCCAACACTGTGACACTTTCCAATACAAGTTCAAAAAATCCGTCAAAGGAAATAAAGTAAATGGAAGTGATCACCTGTGCCCACGTGACAGTGAATAACCAATAAGAAATATCACAGAATTGAATGCTCCTACTGAAGGAAATAAGCACTTTCATTTCTTAAAAAATCCTGTTCTTCATAGGATGTGCTTTTGATAACCGAAATCCCTTTACCTAATCAACAGAAAAAAAGAAAAGAAAAAATACATCAAAAGAAAAGAAAAAGAAACTGCAAACATCTCGTCTTGAATATAATCTTAAACATCAGCTTTACACCTATAGACACGCCTCATGTTTGTCGCTGTTCTGAAGCACCAGGAAGTGAGTCCCGTCAAACACACTTTGAAAGTCCATTACAAGTAAAAACTACTAGACTGCTGGAGGAACTATATTTTATTTAGAGCTCCAACTAAGGCAAAAATATGGCATGTAAAATTGACATTTGTAAGATTAAAAGCTATTTTTATAAAAGAAAAAATGTCAACATGTTCACAGTTTTTGCAAAAAACTTTTACTGCTTTCATATTGGTCAATACAGATAAGATTTTGGATCTGTTTATGCCAATTTAGGCTGTTTTTTTTTCTTCATAAAGTCTTTTATAAATATAAGCAGTCACAAATGTTCTTTTTTGGCTTTCTTTCCATCTTGTAAATGAATGTAAATGTAATACAGTCATGTATTTGCTGGTGCTAATAGCCACCAGTGCATTGATAATGCTTTCAAACTACAAACTGATAATAAACAAACTACAGCTGGTCCAAAACGCAGCAGCTCGAGTTCTTACCAGAACCAGGAAGTACGACCATATTAGCCCGGTTCTGTCAAAACTGCATTGGCTCCCTATTAAACATCGCATCAATTTTAAAATATTGCTGATCACGCACAAAGCACTAAATGGTTTAGCTCCGCAGTGCTTGAGCGAGCTCTTAACGCATTATAGTCCTTCACGTCTATTGCGATCTCAAAATTCCGGCCAGTTAATAATACCTAGAATATCAAAATCGACTGCTGGCTGTAGATCCTTCTCCTATTTAGCACCAAAACTTTGGAACAGTCTTCCTACCATTGTCCGGGAAGCAGACACACTCTGTCAGTTCAAAGCTAGATTAAAAACACATCTCTTTGACCTAGCGTTCACATAATACATTATAGACTTCTATAATTCAATGTTAGGCTGCATAGATCAGGTGAGCCGGAACCGGGAACACTTCCCATAAATCCTGATGTACTCGTTACATCATAAGAAGAATGGCATCTACGCTAATTTTAGTGTCTTTGTTTATCCCGAGGTTTTCCCGCAGCCTGCCGGATCCAGGCCGTATCCAGATTTGATGAAGGACCTTCGCCTGGACCCGATGACAACGCAGTGCTGAAGTGCCAACTAGTCTCTCCCTATGGAGGATCCCTTTACTACTCTACAGATAAAGCGTTGTCGGGAAACTCAATTCGCGTATCTACCCCGAATTGATAAAATAAAATAAAATTCTGTATCAAAAATTATAAGGAAACACCAGTACTTTGTTTAGGCTTGGTTTGTAGGGAATTACAAACCTGCGTACATATATTCAAACGCACATAACTATAGAACCAATTCTTAATGCGCATGTGAACGCCATCAGCGTTTCTCACAGGTTCGCGTTTAAAGACTGTGTAGAGAGAATGGTGTCGTCTTAGCGGCCCCTAATTTAATAACAAATGATTGTTGCGACGGAAGTGAATCAATCAAAACTAACCTTAGCTGGAAAATAACTTTATTAAAGAACCGCTATAAAGCCAAAATAATCTCTGTTACCATAAATTATACGTTTATCTCTGTAAAGCTGCTTTGAAACAATCTACATTGTTAAAAGCGCTATATAAATGAAGATGACTTGACTTGACTTGACTTGACTTTCCGAGGTGAGAACACGCACAAGAGAGATATTTATTCAGTGGTTTAGAGGGACAATTTCATTTCAGAAACTCCTTTTCACAGAGAGAGATTATTTTAGAAGATTTAAGATGTTACCCACCTTAAGAAGTGTGTTTGTTCTGTATTTGTTGCAGGTGACGCCCAACATCTCTCAGAGCTCAGGATTGTGTTGATGGGATATAGATATGCTGGTAAGAGTTCAGCTGGAAACACCATCCTGGGCAGAGACGAGTTTGACTTGAAGAAATCTGCTCAGTGTGTGAAGAGACATGGAGAAGTAGCAGACAGACACATCACTGTCATTGAAGCTCCAGGATGGTGGTGGAATAACTCTGTAGAGTTCAGTCCTGAGTTACTGAAACAGGAGATTTTGCTCAGTGTGTCTCTGTGTCCTCCAGGACCACACGCTGTACTACTGATCATACGTGTGGACACTAGATTTAAAGAGACTAAGAGAAAAGCATTGCAGGAGCATCTGGATCTTCTCAGTGAGAGAGTCTGGAGTCACACTATAGTGCTGTTCACTGGTGAAGACTCTCTGTTACACACATCTATAGAGCAGCACATTGAGAGTGAAGGGCCGGATCTCCAGTGGCTGCTGGACAAATGTGGGAACAGGTTTCATGTTCTCAACAATCACAACAGGAGTGACGACACTCAGATCAAGGAGCTGCTGGAGAAGATTGAGGAGACAGTGGCACAAAACAACGGCTGCCATTTTGAAATAGACAGAAAGATTTTACAGAAGATGAAAGAGAGAAGAAGAGCAGAGGAAGAGAGAGCAGAAGAACGAATGAAGAGGATGCAAGAAAGGAGAGAAAACATCAGATCTCAGATGAGTGAGTCCATATACTTTATAGTGCAGATACACACTGAGTATATTAAGTAAATCATGAAAATGTAACAGTCACAGCAATAATAGCAAGAAACTTCTCATCATTAACCGCTATTTGTAGAGGCATTCCCAATAGATGGGTTCAAAGCAGCTCACAGTGACGGCCCCTAAAATCTGTTACTGAAGGAAATAAGTGCTTTCATTTCTTAAACAATCCTGTTCTTCATAGGATGTGCTTTTGATAACAGAAATCCCTTTACCTAATCCATGGAAAACAATACAAAAAACAAAAACAAAAACCCTGCAAACATCTCGTCTTGAATATAATCTTAAACATCAGCTTTACACCTATAGACACGCCTCATGTTTGTCGCTGTTCTGAAGCGCCAGGAAGTGAGTCCCATCAAACACCATTACAAGTAAAAACTACTAGACTGCTGGTGGAACTATAGTTTATTTGGAGCTCCAACTAAGGCAAAAATATGTCATGTAAAATGGACATTTGTAAGATTAGAAGCTATTTTTATGAAAGAAAAAATGTCAACATGTTCACAGTTTTTGCGAGACACTTTTACTGCTTTCATATTGGTCAATACAGATAAGATTTTTTGATCTGTTTACGTCAATTTAGGCTGTTTAAAAAAAAAAAGTATTTCATAAATAAAAGCAGTCACAAATGGTCTTTTTTGGCTTTATTTTCATTTATTACATGGCTTAGTTGAATTCTAATGTAGAATGCGGTCTGTTATTTCTTGATGTCAGACGCTGCTAAGGTTAACACACCATTGCCATGAAAAACAGAGCGTTGCTATGGACGCAGGATTCTAACCATAGAGATGGAACAGACTATTTTCTTTAGCGGAAGCAATACAATCGTTTTTATATCAATAAACTCCTTTTTAAATCAATATTTTGTGTCAAATTATTGATTTATTTGGTAGGTAGCCAGCGAGGCTCTACATTATCCCTTACCTAGTAAATGAATGTAAATGTAATACAGTCATGTATTTGCTGGTGCTAATAGCCACCAGTGCATTGATAATTCTTTCCCAGGTGAGAACACACACAAGACAGAGATTTATTCAGTGGTTTAGAGGGACAATTTCATTTCATTAACTCATTTTTGACAAAGAAAGATTATTTAAGAATATTTCAAATGTCACCCACCTTAAAGTCGCCATGAACCGGAAGTTACAAACGAATTTTCTCTAGTGTTGTGACGTATTTCCAAGTTAAACAGAATATTGAATAGAGTGCCGTTAAGTTATGACGTCACTTTGTAGGCCAAAACGCGGAAGTGAGTTAGCATTTTAGCACTACCGGTTCCCTCGCCCTGAAACGCCCTAAACTATGGGTTTTTTTAATGGGTTTTTGCTAAATCGCCTGAAATAAGGTCTGTGGTTAACAAAGCCTCTAAATATTTTCACGTTTTGATCTATGACATAAAACACACCAGTTATAACCTGCTTGTGATTTTTTTAAACTTTATTGTGTCTTAAAAACGGTGGTTGCAAACAAGTTGCTAAAAGGGACTACATCCTTTGGCGGGGACTTTAGACGTCATCATGACAAACAGGAAATCTCTCACTAGCCTGCGTTTCAGCTTCACGTTCAGCTTCACGTTCTTCTTAGAAGTTTACCTTTCAGTGAATATACATAACGTTATTTTTGTTTTGTCCCGAAATGCAACCACAAGTCATCGAATGAAAATGAAATCTCGTTTTACCGTTTTCCGTCCGATGTTACCCAGCGGAGACGGGTTCGTGCCAGATGGAGTAAAAAAGGCTAGCAGTAGCAAGAATAAACGTTTTTCATAACCAAATCAACAGCTAAAATACCTTTTGTCTTTCTCTTAAAATATCTAAAAGCTTGTTTACTTTGCCACTGTTTAATAGATTAGATCCGCTGCAGTTTTATTAAAGGCTAACGTTACGTTGAGAAATGTGTTTAATTAAAATATTCAAAAATAATACCTGGTTTATTGACTTTTATTGTAACTTGTTTGGATATAATTATAGAAAGGGTGGGTCCTGCACCCTGATATTTGTGAACTTGGCTTTTGCCCACTTATAATAATATGATTGTATTTGTAAACAGCATTACCGGTAGTTAAGGCATTAGATAACAATGTTAATCTTTGTTATTTTAGTAGTAAATGTTAAACTATATTTAATGTGCTATATAAACGTGGACAATTCCCAGAGAACACGCTGATATGTATAGCCTTAATGCACTGTAAGTTGCCTGTCTGACAAATACACAAATTAAATGTTAAACTATTGTATACTACTTGTATACTATTGTAACTACACTCCAGTCAGCTCACAGTAATGTGAATGTGAGATAAAATTTACTACACTGGCTCTCACATTGGGGCTTGTGGATTACCAGGTAAAAATATATAGAAAATGTTAACAAAATGAGTATATATGGTTTATTTAGGGAACATATATGGTTTAATTATTATATATTATAATAAGCATTTGCTATTGGACAATTCTCTTTAAATTCAACATATAATTATATACAACTATTAAATGTTTGGAATTTAACTGTGTTATGCTTGTTCAGAGATTATTTGTATAGTTATCTTAAATACATAGAACACTATTATAACTCCTCTATATCTCCCTAGTTTTACTTACCGAGACTCGATAAACCTTGTCCCTCATGCTGGCCCTTACAATACCGGCAAGTAAACCAGCATCTAAGCTGCACTGTTCTACATGTTCAGATTTATAGTGGTTCTCTCCTCGATCTATGGTTTTTCTATCGTATAAGAAAAAGGACATAAGATTGGACATTGATACGGCCATAGCTAACGTTAGTGCTTCTGAGATGGTAAAAGCGCGTTTTTTTCCTGGCGAATTAGCAAATGGTATGCAAACATTCAATCAAACATAATACAGTGAAAGATAATCTTTAAAGTTTATTTGGGGCACAATGATCAGGCATAATAATCTTAATCACAAAGAAAATAATATTAAGGTTTATATAAACTAACAAAATAATAAACGAATAAATAAAACATTAACAAAAGATTAAAAAAAATCTCAGAGAGGCACGCATAAACAAAATTAGTTTCTAACATTTTTGGAAAAAACGAATGGGCAATATTTCTCATGAAAAAGTGGATAAGTGTTCATACCATAGACTGTAAAAAATAGGTTCATACCATAGACTGTAAAAAATAGGTTCATACACAGCGCAGATCATAATGAGCGAGCGTGTTTTTTAAATAAAGTTTGAGGAAGCTTGATGATGACGTTGATCCGCGACCATGGTCTGCTGTAGTCCGTTTATAGCCTACCGTTAGCATTTTATATCTGACGGCTTTATTTAGGCTTCAAAATGTAAAAATTTTGGATTAACTTGTAAAGATTATCTTGATAGACAAAACGTGTTAGGGTCACAACTCTTTGTTGAACACAGATCTTATTTTTTGCGATTTTCCAAAAGTCTATGGGGAAAATGCATTGCTTTTCGATCGAGGGAACCCATGCGCGCTAACTTCCAGGTTGTCCTACAAAATGATGTCATAACTTCGGCACTCTATAGAGGGCAGGGTTTTACTTTAGCGTTCCTCCTCTCCATCTCTCGCTCATAGCAGACTAACGTTTGAGTGGAGTTGCCACGCCCTCGCGCCATAGCACATGACAGGAAGAGAAGAGAAGTCGTTTTGAAGGGGGAGGGAAGGATAACGTATTTGATGAAAGAATATAAGGGCACATGAATTTTTAAAAATTAATGAAGTGCACAGATAAATCATTTGTAATAAACACTACAATATTACATATAAAAATACAAATTGTAAAATCTGATTTCATGGCGACTAAGAAGTGTGTTTGTTCTGTATTTGTTGCAGGTGACGCCCAGCATCTCTCAGAGCTCAGGATTGTGTTGATGGGATATAGATATGCTGGCAAGAGTTCAGCTGGAAACACCATCCTGGGCAGAGAGGAGTTTGACTTGGAGAAATCTGCTCAGTGTGTGAAGAGACATGGAGAAGTAGCAGACAGACACATCACTGTCATTGAAGCTCCAGGATGGTGGTGGAATTACTCTGTAGAGTTCAGTCCTGAGTTACTGAAACAGGAGATTTTGCTCAGTGTGTCTCTGTGTCCTCCAGGACCACACGCTGTACTACTGATCTTACGTGTGGACTCTAGATTTAAAGAGACTGAGAGAAAAGCATTGCAGGAGCATCTGGATCTTCTCAGTGAGAGAGTCTGGAGTCACACTATAGTGCTGTTCACTGGTGGAGACTTTCTGTTACACACATCTATAGAGCAGCACATTGAGAGTGAAGGGCCGGATCTCCAGCGGCTGCTGGACAAATGTGGGAACAGGTTTCATGTTCTCAACAATCACAACAGGAGTGACGACACTCAGATCAAGGAGCTGCTGGAGAAGATTGAGGAGACAGTGGCACAAAACAACGGCTGCCATTTTGAAATAGACAGGAAGATTTTACAGGAGATGGATGGTCGAAATAAAACTGAAGAGCACCTGGACAAATGGAGAGAGGAATCCAGATCACAGACTAGTGAGTGAAATCATAACATTTTATGAATATTATCTACATATAGTCTCAGATGTGTTTCCTCTTAATTGTTCTAGACTATAGGCCTAATATTTGAAAGGGGTCATATAATGGTACATGCACTTTTACAAGTAGATTGTACTGAAATGTGTGTTGGCAGTGCCTGTACACAACCATCATACAGTATAATGATAAAAATCCATCCAGTGTTTTTTTTTTAAATCTCCTTATATGTTTCCCCCATCTCATATCAAGCCGTCTGACCGTGTGACGTCACACGGTCAGATGCCCCTCCCACAATTGTTAATTGACAGCAGCGTTTCAACACAGACCTGCCCTGAGCAAGCTGTCATCATAGTCCGCATTGTTGATACGCTGGAGCACTGTCTATGAGCAGAATGGCGTCTAAGCGATTGTGGTGTTCTGTTCTTGGGTGCAATAACGAACACAGCATCATTTTGATGTTCCTAAATCCGAACCGCTGAAGACGCAGTGGCTGAGTTTTGTTTTTGAAGGGAATATTCCCCACGATCAACGTCAATGCTTTCATGTTTGCGCGAATCATTTCACACACCAAACTGCTTTATAAAGGAGGGTCAGATGAAGCTGGTTTTGCTAAGAAGCTGCTCCTGAAAAAAGGATCAGTACCAACTATTTGTGTTCCTGCTGCACCTCCAGAAGAACTGAAGTGAGTGTAATGTTTTATTAACCTTTATATTAATCTTTATATTAATCTTTGCAAATCGCTTTCACGCTTCATGATGAATGCGGCTGTTTACACTAAGGGTACATTACGGCATGTTTTCTATGTACGGCATTCTCAATATAATTCATAATCCCACGTTTATAATGAACATTGTGTTATGGTTATTGTGTTATAACAAACTGTGTACGCAGGTGTTAAAGTTAACGTGGTAACACTACACTAAGCTTACTTTAATTGTCAAACTTCTTCGGGGCCGTCATCTTGTTCCGGGTCCCACTCCGGTTCAAAATGTTGTTGTGTCAAAACGCCCCACAGAACAGAGGGGCGGGGCTCCACAGAACAGAGGGGCGGGGTGAGCAAAGCTCATTATCATTTAAAGACACATGCACTTAAACGGCGTGCTGAAAACAGAGCTGTTTTTGACCAGGTAAAATTTGTGTTTTCTTCCAATACTAAAGAGAATTTTTAATTAAAGTATATTACAAACTTTTCATTTAGACCCTAAAGAATCATATTAACTTGTACAAAAATGGCATTATATGACCCCTTTAAAACGTGTGATCACACAGAATTGATCTTATAGTGTGTGTACTCTAAAATCCATGCCAACGTTCATGTTTATATAAATGGTCTTTGTCGTGGAAAAGTGCTTAACATCAGGGTCTAAGCCAGTGGTTCTCAACCTTTTTTGGGCCAGCGCCCCCTATCCAATATCCAGGTCCCTGAACGCCCCCCACCCCCAAACTAATGAGCAAACAGGAACGAGTGAGAGTTAACAGATGAAATAAGTGAAAAATTGTCATTTATTAATACAATTGGACTATACTCTACAGTGATTAATCCAAAAAACAAGCTATAAACTGCATTTGCATAGCAATCCCAGTGTTTCTCACAGGATTTTTGGTAAATCTGTGGTGGGTGGACCTCGGGCCTTCTAGGGGGGTTCGGGGGCATGCCCCCTGTAATAAAATGTTGTGCATTTTAATGTTAAATTCATCAATCTGGTGCACTTTGAGAGTTCAAAATTAAAAGCTCCAACCCATATTCAGTGTGCAAATTAAACAACGAAAAATTCAAACCTCTTTTAGTTGTGTCTGTCTACATTACACAACAGATGTGATGGCGGAATGAATACATTACCAAAATGTGATTGCAGAATATATTTAAATTATCCATCAAATTGTCATTTTCTCCT
Organism: Abramis brama; assembly: GCA_022829085.1. Classification (NCBI taxonomy): domain Eukaryota; kingdom Metazoa; phylum Chordata; class Actinopteri; order Cypriniformes; family Leuciscidae; genus Abramis; species Abramis brama. Next base: position 45,068,873 of record CM040771.1, on the reverse strand, counting down.
TACTGTCTTGCGAGTTAACAATAATGCCTGACCAGAAAATTACTTGAACAAGAAAACATTTTGGCATTAGGGATTGGAATTAGTTAATGCCTAAAAATGTAAAAGTTTTACCTTATAAATAGAATTTAGTTTAATTAATTTTAAAATTCGTCGCCGGAGTGAATGGGAACATGATTTATTGAAAATATTTGAAAAATGTGTTTCTTAAGTCAATACTTTTTAATGGCTTTCCAACTTTCCATCCCTCCGGTGCGTGATTCTAGTCAGCGCTGGATTCTAGTCAGTGCTTGAGCGCTGGTCTATGACTGGAAAAATAAGAGTCGTTGCAAAAGTAACGATACATAGCTTAGGCTACATGTCGCATTAAAATGTTAGGCATTCTAAACTTTTGAATAAGAAATAATATCAAGTCGTCAAAATACAACTCGTCAAAACTCTGTGAATCACAACAAGCGTATCGGTGAGAACACTCATTTAAACAGCATATACACACATCCGAACTTGACTGCACATCATATTTTTGACATTATTGATACTGTTTTCAATCGTAATGCAATAGAAATGAACACAAAAAACCTGCCTAGTGCCTACCTACAACACTGACGGTGGACTTGCGGTCAGGAGTAGAGGAGCGGTGGCGGACGAATGTTTTTTTTGAGCGCAGCTGACATATTTCACGCGCACCATAGACGCGCGTGCACACACAATATGACATCACACTCTGTGCATATGTTTTACAACATAATTTAACATATACATAGTTCTAACACTTTTTAAATAGCGCACTTAAAGTGTTTATTACAAATAAATTACTAAATGCTTAAAATGAATAAAAGTAAATTAACAAAAATTTGCGTTATATATTTAAATTCGTGAACGCCACCCCATTTACACCTGAACGCCCCCCTTTCAAAAATCTTGCTTCCAACGCCCCCCGTTGTTCTCTGAACGCCCCGTTGAGAACCACTAGTCTAAGCAGACATACACACATTTTTTCTTATGACAAAGAGTCTGAGTACTGCAGGTATTTGGAAATCTAAGCAGTTCTTGCCGCTCTTCATTCTCAAGTAAAAGATTTGGACGTTGACTGGTGCTCTTTTACAAATTAATGACATTAATAAAGGCGATGTTTACAATGCAGAGATCGGAAACCATTCTGCTGCGCACAATTTCGAAATCATTTGCGATTTATAATTTTCACATCTGGAAGAGAGGCGTACGCAGGTTTTTCAGTGCCACGTATGCACATTGGAGAAATTATCGTAAGATCAAATGTAGGAAGATTTACTAAAATAGTAATAATGCTAAAAACTGAGGTTATTGCTTGTGGGTCTAAGCAACACTCTCGCCCGAAGCCTTCAAGCAAGAAAACGGATCTGAGGACCATGCTTCTTGTGAAGAAGGGGAGGGGCGAGTGAGAATTACTCATCCATGGAATCTTCAGGAAATCGATGTCTGTATTCCGCAGTCAAGTGCATTTTGGGACACGCCGGTTTCTAGGAAGGAAGTGCACTCCCTCTTGGCGAAGGAGACCATAGAATGTATTCCTCCTCCCGAGGCCGGTACATCTTGGTTCCAAAGAAGGATGAGGGTTGCGTCCCATTATAGATCTGACACATCTGAACAGTTCTCTGAGGAGATTCAGGTTCAGGATGCTGACAATTCCTACCATTGTGAGTCAAATCAGGTCCGAGGACACATACTTCCACATATCCATCCTTCCTTCTCACAGGAAGTTCCTGAGGTTTGCTTTTGGGGGCAAAGCTTTCCAATATCAGGTTTACCAAATGTATGGATGCAGCTATGGCCCTGCTGAGACTCTAGGGCATCCATGGATTGACGACTGGCTGATATTGGCCCAGTCTCAGGAGATGCCGGGTCGGTTCTTGGCCATATAAAGTACTTGGGGTTGAGACTCAACACAATAAAAGAGCCTGTTAACACCCGCCCAAAGAACCACCTTCCTATCAGGGAATCTGTATGATCAGATGCCTTCGTTCCCTGATCAGGGTTTTTCCTGCATAGAGAATTATGAGGCTCCGTCGGATGTCGTGCCGCCTCCGGACAAAACTCGGACAGACAGTCACATGGTCAGATACACTTTTCCCACCGTGATGGTTCTGTTGCTGTTACCGCTTGTGTCCATTCTCAAACCGTATAGTGCTGCGCGGATCGCGGATAATCCGCGGGTCGGGCGGGCCAAGTAATACAAACATTCCATTCCAATTAATCGAGGGTGGATGACAGATAAATCATTATAATGTGTTGAGTTTAATAAAGGCATGGAACTCTCATCACGGTAAAACGCAATGAACGTGTGTGACTCTTTTATTTACTTTTGTTAATTCAACAACGTAATTCTCTTCAGGGAAAACCTATCAAGGAAAACATATCAGGGCTCGAGTAACGCTTGTCAGGGACCATAGACTATGTCCGGGACACGTGTTTTTTTCCCTTTTTTTGAAGGGAAAAGTGAGAGAGAATTGTAGGCCTACTATTTGCCCAACCAGACAAATACCCTGATTAAAACAATTTTTAATATAAAAATAAAAAAATAACTAGGTAATCATCGAAAACGTGAGGATGATTCTGTTTTATTTTATTTAGTTGATAATAATATAGGCCAAAGTTGCGCTGTTGAGGCTCGCGCAGTTATTTATAACATATTATAGTTAAGAAACAATATATAGCCTAGGCTACACACGACCAGAGAGCTGTTTCCTGAATGCCATCAAGATTGAAACCGAGACTGATTTCATAACAGTTCAATAAAAAAAAAATTGTTAAAATTAAGTCACTTACATTTTAGACGCAGTGACTGTTTTTGTTCCGTTTCAGCAGCGAAAATAGTTCCAAACAAAGATCACAACAGAACCATAGCGCATCTCACAGCAACACTTGTTGCATTACTGAATGATTCAGCGTTTTGAACGAAACGGTTGAGTCAAAGATTCAATGACTCGCTCATTAAGACGGTCGCCTGCCGCCTCCTACTGGCAGTTTAGTTTCATAAAGTATCATTCTTTTCAACATTCCTTATTTGTATATTCAAAAATATTTAAAATAATCTAATTTAATACAGTTATAATTTTTCAATGTAAATTATTTAATTTGATTGGTAACAGCTTAGTGTCTTATTATTTTAATTGAATATATTGATCAAATTTAAGAATTTGAAATGAAAGATGGAGCATACATTTAATAAAATTAGGGGAAAAATGCCCTTTATAAAATACAAAAAATTAGTGTTTTCAAACAGTGATATAATGAAACATTGACAATTTAAGTTTGAAGGGAGTAAAGCCTCTGTTTAGGCTGGAAATGTAATTTTGCCAAACGAAGAACTTTTACTTTAAATAAATCAGCCTACTTCAGTGTGATATTTTATCATATTATCATGCTTAACACTAAGAATTTGAATAATTGTAATGTGATGATCAGATGCAGATATCTAAATCAAAGAATATGGGCGGTTTGTGGGTGTATTATTTATTTTTAACAGTGAATTCGGGTGACTCAAAGTGCACCAGATTAATGAATTTATCTTTAAAATGTACAAATATTTCTTCCGGGGGGGAATGCCCCCGGACCCCCCTAGAGGTACCAAGCTCCACACACAAAACTAATGTGGAAAACACATTAGGCTATATGATGATCCACAAAAAAATACTAATTTAATTATCTTATTATTAAAATACATTATTAGGATTTTACCACCTCCGCCTCATTTTTGAGCCAGGAAAAACCCTGCTGATGATATTGAAAAACCTGTCCCAGGGTTCGGTGTTGGGAGCCCTAGTTGCCGGCAGTCTCAACAGTCGCATCCCTCACAGGATGGGGCATGGTCATGTAGAGCCATTTCTCAAGAGGTCTATGGGGGGACCATTATCTCTCTTGGCACTTAAATTGCCTGGAGATGTTGGCTGTATTCAGGGCTCTGAGGAGCTTTCTCCCAGACCTCAACGGCCACCATGTCCTGATTCAGTCTGACAGCATGTTGGTGGTCTCCTATATAAATCATCGGGGGTCCTAAGGTTGCGCCCTCTTTGCAGACTGGCCAGATCCTCCTCTGGTCCCAGGGGAAACTGTTGTCCTTCCGGGCAATATACGTCCCTGGGGACCAGAATTTGGGAGCAGACGTCTGGTCGAGGCAGTGGCTGAGGACCGGGGAATGGAGACTCCACTCCGATGGTGGAGTCGATATGGGAGAGATTCGGCCCAGCGGAAGTGGATCTATTCACATCTCATCAGACAACCCACTGACCGCTGTGGTTCTCCCTCACGCATCCAGCTCCTCTGAGGCTGCATGCCATGGTACAGGCCGAGGCTGCGCCTGTATGCATTTCCCCAGATCGATCTCCTTCCGGGAGTTCAAGAGAGGGTCCATCGGGACAGGGTCAGTCTACTCTTGGTAGCCCCATTCTGGCCCCAGTATGGTTCTCGGACATCATATAACTCCTGGTAGGTCCTCCGTGGGAGATTCCCCTCAGTAGGGACCTGCTTTCCCAGAGCTGTGGAAACTGTGGGTCTGGCCCCTGAGAGGGCTCTGTATCTAGAGGCTGGCGTGTCAGCAGGAGTGATCAAGACCATGCTCAACTCTAGAGCTCCATCCACAAGGAAACTGTACGGCCTAAAGTGGAATGTTTTCTGGGTTTGGACCCAGTGCCCGGTGCCTTCAGTGCTGGAGTTCCTCTATGATCGCTTCTCTGCTGGTCTTACCCTCGTCCACTATTAAGGTGTATGTGGCAGCTATAGCAGCTTTCAATGCCCATTAAGTGAAGTTTAAAATAAAATAAAAAACATGAAATTGTATTATTTGTGTCCTAAAAAGATGGAAAATAGCACAAAAAAAATAATTCTGATTTCTCTTTATGGTCTTGCCTTTTTAAGGTTTAAAAAGTCTGAACTGAATTTATCTATTGGTGGGGCTACATTAACTCCATCTCATACTGTTAAAAATATGGGTGTAACATTTGATTCGTCGCTTACATTTCAATCTCATATAAGTTCTATTACCAAGACTGCATTTTACCTTCTTGATACTGACCAGGTTCAACGAGTATGGGGTCTCTGCGGAACAAGTGGACGTTTCTAAATTTGTGGGTGTTTTCAAACTGGTGGGTGTTTATAAATCATGCAATGAAAATTATGCCCTTCACCCAACCCCAGCCCTAAACCCTACCCACACTGTGACATGGGCAAATCAGGGAACACGGTCGAAAACGCCCCTGTGTTTATGGCCTCACCCACTGATCTGGTAACTCCTATTACTGTCCTGCAGAGACTTATACTTGGGTTCAGCCCTTCATTAAAGAAACCAGGCAAAAGCTGCAGGGTCAAACAACATTGAAAATTGAAATCATATACCTAATGTTCTGTTTCTGTGTGAACCAAATTTCTGCAATGAAGTGAATCCTCCTTCCCTGACCCATGTAGAGTTGAATGTTCTACTGATCTGCTCTCTGCTTTCATTATTATAGTGAGAGGAGATGATGGATCTGATTCATGGTCTGTGGGAAGTTCTGCTTATGGTTCATTCAGATCACGATCAGGAGCAGACCCAATTTTCGGTTCATCACATTCCAGAGATTCATCTCACACAAGTTACGAGTCAGGGGCCATAAAACGATATAACAGCATGGAATGGCCACGACCAAACAGTGAGTGTCTTGTTTTATTTGGCACTTTCAGTACATTTTGGTCTCCCTGTGACCATCTTTACAGCATTAGAGATCATGTTTTCCATGAATACCATCTGTTTTGTTTTGAAAATATAATATTTAGTCTACATTGTCGTAAATTTGTCACCACATATTTCCCCCATAATACAATTTGGACCCTTTCTAGCCTACATCTCCAGCGATTTTCTCAATTTTTGATAATTGAATTTATGACAATAAATGCAAACCTGATATGAAATAAAATTTAAAAAGCACATATAATATTTCGTTTGATCTTCTTATGTTGATGATCAACATTTTCTGGAGTTTAAGCACCTGTTTATACTGATAAATTCTTCTTCTCTATACATCTATATGGTCAACTTTAAATGCTTGCATTAAATAGCAATCAGGCTTGTAATAAAGATACTTCATAGATAAAACAGGGACAAAACATGTAAAATACCATCTGATTAATAAAGTATTTGTATAATGTTTTAATGATTACCAATATACTGTGTTAATTTTAGGAACATATTGAAAGTTTTAAATCTCAGAATTTTGTAATAAGAGTTTCAAACCTTTTACTGATTTAAATGTTTTTCCCCCAGTGAGTGGAGATGAGCGGTCGGACACATGGTCTGTGGGAAGTTCTGCTTACAGTTCATTCAGATCACGATCAGGAGCAGACAGCGATTCAGTTTTTAGCTCATCACGCTCAAAAGTCTCATCTCATAGCTCAGGATTCGGGTCTTTGCGGTCCATCCCGGAGTCTGTGGAACATTCAGGAACCAGAGGAGCACTTGGTGTGACCATGATCTCAAAACTTTTCCCAAGAAGATCAAAGAAGCATGATAAGCATGAAGACACTAAGAAAACTTGAATTATGTCAAATTAATGAAAGAGAAATTCTGTCTTTATAATGTTGACATTTATAATTTTGACGACATAATATTGTCGAGTGGAGATGTACACTCACCTAAAGGATTATTAGGAACACCTGTTCAATTTCTCATTAATGCAATTATCTAATCAACCAATCACATGGCAGTTGCTTCAATGCATTTAGGGGTGTGGTCCTGGTCAAGACAATCTCCTGAACTCCAAACTGAATGTCAGAATGGGAAAGAAAGGTGATTTAAGCAATTTTGAGCGTGACATGGTTGTTGGTGCCAGACGGGCCGGTCTGAGTATTTCACAATCTGCTCAGTTACTGGGATTTTCACGCACAACCATTTCTAGGGTTTACAAAGAATGGTGTGAAAAGGGAAAACCATCCAGTATGCGGCAGTCCTGTGGGCGAAAATGCCTTGTTTATGCTAGAGGTCAGGGAGAATGGGCCGACTGATTCAAGCTGATAGAAGAGCAACTTTGACTGAAATAATCACTCGTTACAACCGAGGTATGCAGCAAAGCATTTGTGAAGCCACAACACACACAACCTTGAGGCGGATGGGCTACAACAGCAGAAGACACCACCGGGTACCACTCATCTCCACTACAAATAGGAAAAAGAGGCTACAATTTGCACAAGCTCACCAAAATTGGACAGTTGAAGACTGGAAAAATGTTGCGAGTCTCGATTTCTGTTGAGACATTCAGATGGTAGAGTCAGAATTTGGCGTAAACAGAATGAGAACATGGATCCATCATGCCTTGTTACCACTGTGCAGGCTGGTGGTGGTGGTGTAATGGTGTGGGGGATGTTTTCTTGGCACACTTTAGGCCCCTTAGTGCCAATTGGGCATCGTTTATATGCCACGGCCAACCTGAGCATTGTTTCTGACCATGTCCATCCCTTTATGACCACCATGTACCCATCCTCTGATGGCTACTTCCAGCAGGATAATGCACCATGTCACAAAGCTCGAATCATTTCAAATTGGTTTCTTGAACATGACAATGAGTTCACTGTACTAAAATGGCCCCCACAGTCACCAGATCTCAACCCAATAGAGCATCTTTGGGATGTGGTGGAACGGGAGCTTCGTGCCCTGGATGTGCATCCCACAAATCTCCATCAACTGCAAGATGCTATCCTATCAATATGGGCCAACATTTCTAAAGAATGCTTTCAGCACCTTGTTGAATCAATGCCAGGTAGAATTAAGGCAGTTCTGAAGGCGAAAGGGGGTCAAACACAGTATTAGTATGGTGTTCCTAATAATCCTTTAGGTGAGTGTATAAACAGAAATCATATTGATTTGTAATTTGTGATTGTAATTTACATTATGGGCTCTATTAACGACAGAATCTGCCTATTAATCTGCCTTTAATGATCTAAGCGCATGGTCTAAAGAGCACGGCGCAAGTGCACTTAGGTCGTGTCCGAACCCACTTTTGCTAGTTTAATGAAAAATGGTCGGCAGTCTCGGCGCATGGTCTAAAAGCATTGTCCCTATTCTCCTAATGTGTAATGAGTGTGTTTTGGGCGTAAGGTGCAAAAAAATCAGGGCAGATTCGCTATTTACATGACGCAATTTGCAAACAGAAAGACTGAACGCTTCTCCAGAGCGCAAACGGATCTGCTTGTGCGCGAGATTAAAGGTTAAAGCGAGACCATCTACGGGACAAGTTGGATTCCTCCATCTTTATGTAAGCAGAGTGTATGCGTCTTGTGGACCCGCCTATAGGCTCATATTACTAATGCGCTCTTTAAATGACAAAAAAAAATAAATACTGTGCCATTGACTTTAGACCAGGTTTCAGTTGGTCAATGTCTCAGTCTATTTCAGTTCCTCGAAATAGCAATGCGTCAACAATGCGCCAGAACACACCTGGTTTTCAGACCAGCAGCCCATGGGCCACAGATGGGCACAAATGCATTTGCTATTTTAACAACATGGCGCAGGACGTGAAAATGAAAACTGCGTCGGGCTGAAACTAGCAAAACACACTTTTTGTCACACTTGGCTCTGCATTGCGCCGGGTGTATGATAGGACCCTGAGTGTTTTTTGATTATTTTGTCAAAAAATTGTGTTTATTTTTAAACTTTCTTTATAAATCTTTTCATTTTTAATCCCAGATGCATATATATATATCATCTTTCAAAAATGTCTATCAAAATGTATAACGTACAACTCATATTGAATGATGTTCACTATCCCGGTAAAATTTTATATTGGATCTGTGGTTTTTTTTCTTTAGCCTGCAGTGTAAAGTATTTCACTCGGTTCCGTGATCATTCCCGATTCAATTTCAGCAAGTGAAGAACAAATTCATGTGCATTATGTATAATGTACGTTATCGTCTCTGACAGACATGCTCATGCTGAAGCCGCTCTGGATGCCATTTTCTTCCTTTTCTCGAAAAATGATGTTGTAGTCGAAACATCTGGTAGTGTGTGTTTCCAGGTAATGCATTTACTCCCTGGACCGCTGTTTTTAGTTCTAATATTCCAACCGACAGAGTTTAAGGTTTTGTGAGGGGTGACCGATGTTTGATTTTTGGGTAATTATAAAACATGCTGGAGACATTTATAAATTGCTAGAGACTGACATGTTTGAGTCTGACTTGTCAAAAATGTTACATTCAGCTGTTGCAAATTTGTTGACTTCTAAAAACCAACTCTTTTTTTAAAACCAGGAACTGAATGTTTTTTGTTGTTTTTTTTTTCATTTTTAATCAGACAGATCTGAAGTTATATTTAAAATCAATATTTCATTGTGATGCATTATGTTACTTGTGAAGGATACATGTTCTCTTCATAATTTCACTGCCAACATAAGGGAACATGAACCATATTGTGGAGTTTGATGATGCCTAAATTCAGTCTAGGTCTGCAGCTCAAACCATGCCTGCCTCTTCTCCACCGCACTGCTTCAGGCCGATGTACAGGTGTTTGCCAAATGAAGCACAATCTACTCAAGACTTCCCGTCTGTCCTGCAGCAGCTTCTCCTTCTGGTTTACACTGGAAAGACTCGTTTAGCACAGAACCTGCTGCAGAAACAAGCGGCTGATGGTGACGGTCAGACTTCAAGAACGGTGTGTTTTGTGTCACTGGATCACTGTGTGTGTTGAAAAAGTAAAAAATGGTGTTGGTCCAGGGCATCGGTTCCTTCAGTGTTCATTCAGTTCAGCTGGATATGGACGGGATCTCAGTCATTCAGAAGAGCTCTGGACATCCTGAACATCAGCAGACGACAGGGTTAGATAGTGGATTACTGTGAGTAGAAGGTCGAGAAACTGAGATAAACGCTGCTGTTCAGTACAAGTATGTTGTCAGGGATCTGATTGGTTGCTCCCAAACTTTATTTAACCAGATAACTTTATGACTAAGAGCAAAATTACATTACTATAGATGTCTTTATTTCTATGTTCTGAATATGAATAAGAATAAAATTTATCCTGATTATTTTCTCCTTTTGTTTTGTGTGTAAAAAATAAAAAAATCTTGGGCGATGCCAATCTCCAGATCACATTACAATGCATGGCCCACAAGACTGATTCAAAGCATATAATCAACCATTTAATAAGTATCTTTTGATGAGTATGATCTTGAAATGCACATTTAATATGAGACTGAGGCCTTGTCCACACGGAGACGTGTTTATCTGTATACGTAAAAATGTAGTATCGTATCGGTGTTTCATCCAGACGGATCCGGTGTTTTGGGAGCCTGAAACCGGGTCCCAGAGTGGATAAATCTGAAAACGACACCCTTGCTTTTTCGTGTGTACAGCCAATCCGTTTATTTTGTGAAACGATGATGTCATCACCCCACGTGTCGACCCGAGTCAGACACACTACGTCAAGTAACAGCAACAACTGCGGACGACATGCTTGTGTTCGTCCTGCAGAAGCTAATGAGCCTCTTTTATTTCTTTATTTATTATTTACTTGAATGTATTTTTATTTTATTTCTTTATTTTACTTATTTATTTATTTATATTTTCTTTCTTATGCTATGATGCTTGTTTATGCGCATGCTCCAAGTCTTCTTAGTGTATCTCCATGGCAGAATTACAGCGCCACATACTGGTCTGGCATGTATACTACATCATTCTGAGTCGGTTTCAGTGGTTTCGTGTGTATGCAGATATTTCTTGAGACGACGCCGTGTTTACGGATTTCTTTTTAGAATGAGGGGAAAAAAAGATTGGATAGGGAAAGCTCTGGCTTCGTGTGGATGTGGCCTGAATCTACGAACTAACTGTTTCAGACACTGAGAGAAAAGAGCTGATGCTGCAGTGGAGATTATGAGATAATTAAAGTGTTTTTTTGAACTATGTAAAGCTGTTGTAAGAGACTCTAAAACAACATTAGGCCTTTAAATGGCACTGTATCTTTATTTTTATGTATCGGATTTTGCATCAGTTGATCTGGGTTGTGATTAAAAAATCTTTACATCTTTACAAAAGCTTTACATTTAACTCCATTATACAGGGAAAAATGACTTGATGTGTATGCAACTGATTCGTGGTTATTCAGCCCTACAGAAGTAATTACTGTACATATTTTTGTCATTGAGTTTGGACTGAAATGGTATTTTAGTTTATTATTTGAAAAAAGCTAATTATATCAAATCAATCAGTTTCCATGTTGGAGTAGTTCCTGCGTTCAGCTTTTGGTCTAGCAGTGTGATTGTAGACCAGAAGTCTTTGGGAACTTCTTTTCTTTTGTGCCAAGGTTTCCTTAGATACATTCAGCACTTAATTGAACTAGAGGGTGAAAATCCATTCAGGAACACAGTATTTATTTACAGGATGAGCCTCAGTCTGATGTTTCTTGATTGTAGATGGGTCGGTTATATTGGGTCTTTGTATGACTGCTCATGTCCAATAAAGTTTAATCATTCTTTACTTTTGAATGTTTTTGTCCACTTGTTTTTAAGGACTTCAGACTGTATTTAATGTTGACACACACGTGACCCATTAGTTGAGGAGTTTCAGCGACTGAATATACAAAATAAAGGAAAATTCTAGCTTTATATTCTAATAATTTGTCTATAATAAGAAATACATAGAATACTTCTTTAAAAATTAAAATAAATAATAAAAAAAAATACATTAAAATAGGCTCAGTCTCTGTTTTTGTTTATTTATATAATTCTTTATGCAATACAATTGCTTCAAAGCAGCTTTACAGAAAAATCAATGTGAGCCAGTGTTATTTTAGTATAATTGAGATACTATTATAGTTTTTTATTAATATTTTGGATCAGATTTATTTTATTTACATATATTAAGTTCTATTGATTTTTTTTTGTGAAAGTCTATGGTTTTATTATTTGTTTGATTTATTTTAGTACATCGAGTCAAACTACATTAAAATGAGAAACATTGATATTGCTATACCAGCAATTTCCATTGATTAATGTCTTCAAGACATTCCTTTTATTCCTGACCATAAACATTCACATCTTTTGCTCATTATCACCTCAAGTTTAGGGAACTAATCCCGCATTTGTAGCAGATACTGTAATGCTTTTATACTCTCGGGCTTTATGGAAATATTGGTCTTTTGTTACTTAGTTGTTTTTGGGTTTCAGCCACCAGATATACAGTATTTTCCAAAACTTCCACATATAACACACATTTACCCAAAAATGCTTTATCACATTTTATCACAGTTTAACCTGCCAGTTTTTCTTGCTTTTTCATGTTCAACATTAGTTGCTGTATAGTTAGCTTCACATTTTGTCATTATATTAGTCTCAATTCTAATAACGCCTCTTTGACTTCTTATCTCTACAAGCTTGAGCAGCTCTTTTTTAACTTGATGATTTTCTTGCTTAAAATCTTTCTTTGCCTCCTTATTTTTGTAAAAAGGACCAAATTCGTTTTATGCCAGAGGCCATTTTCAGCTAATTCTACAGTATGTTTATTAACTATCTTAATTAGCCTATTTTATCTTTTTTCGTAATTCACTCTTTAAATGGTTTATTTGTCATTTTATTGTCCAACCTGATCCAGACGTCGTCTCCTACTTGGCATCAGTCCTCTGGCTGCTTCTCCAGTGCTGCCGTCTTTCATTTAATCTCTGTAAAATTAACATAAAACATCAGTTCTTCAATGTGCTGATCCCATTTCCCAACCCATTTCCCATCCGTGTCAGTGAGAAACATGGCGGAATGCCACAATACGGCATTTAGCAGTGATTGTCAGGCTTTTCTATTTACAGCTTAGTAAGTTAATTCCCTGCACAAAATACAGTATGATAGCATTATAACAATATGATATATAATAATAAAGTTTGTGGCTTCATAAATTAATTAAAAACATAAAAAAAGAAAAACACACCTGATGCACATTCCTTGTTCTTCATTTTCTATAAGTAGAGGAGAGTAAGACCCTTGCTGTATTTTTGTGTAATTATTAAGAGGAAGTGCACCGCCATCTAGTGATTTGAACGCACATGCCGTCATAAACACGACTAACCACTTCTTTAAACACGAACTTCCAGGAGACTTGAAACGCTACACCTGTAGACCCGCCCATGTGCGCCACTGTTCTGAAGTCCAGTGAGTCAAACAGACATCGACAGATAAACACTAGGCTACTAGAGTGCTGGTAAACCTACATTTACTCTAGAACTCCGACTGAGACAGTGTGAATGAAAATGGACTCAAGTAAGCATTTATTATTTTAAAAACTAATCGTCTTTTCCTTGTTAATTCATAGTAAAAATGACTTTTAATCAAACTTGACGTGTTTAACCTGTTTCTGTGAGACATCGCAAATGTTTTCACTTTCATATCGGTCTATACAATACAGCTGGGCCATTCCACGAATTCAGTGCCTTTTCAACTTTGAAAAATTAAAATATAAAATAAGTGTAATCGATTTTTTTTACATTTATTTATTTATTTATTTATTTATTTATTTATTTATTTATTTATCTATGAAATAAAGACAGCTTAAATGACCAGAACTTGTACTGTGCCATCTCAGGCTGTCATTTTATGACTATTTATCTACCTCAGGTTTTGATATTTTATATGCTTTGACAATCTTATATTAGTCATTCGGATGATCAAGAACATACAAATTTTGGAGGGTGATCACATGTCAATTAAGAAAAAATATATTTTTGCAAGAGTATTAAAAGAAGGGCTTTGTCAAAGATACAATATAAGATTACAATGGAAAAACTTGGAGGGCCATTTCAAATATGCAGACAATCTCATTTTACAATAATAAAGAAATATAAAAAAGAAAATAATATTAATATTAATAATATCACATCAGATACAATATTAGGCTACTATATAGAAAATGTCTTGTATAAGACCTCGCTTGATGCAATCAACAGTAAATGAATTTCAAAGAAATATATCAAAAATATCCATTGATAATGAGTTTGTATTGCATCACACTCTTATTATTCAAATTTAACTAATATAATGTACCTCTTCAATCACACACATATCCAGCATTTGAAATAAACACATAACCAATTAAATTTTGAACAAATGAAAAAGAAATGGTAGTGAAGTGTAAGGTTATGTGGGAGTGTGACACTAGAGGGCATGCTTGTGCAACAGGTGCTAATATCAGAGTTAGCATTAGCAGTGTTGTGGGAGCCCGTGTTTGGTGGCAGATCTAACTCCTGTGTTCCCGTGTAAAGATCTGTTAATTGTTTTGGAAATATTTAATACGAATACAACCTACTTAATTTGACTTCTTTATCACAGACAATTTAAACAACTTCCAGTTGTTAAAAATAATATTTACAGTATCTTGAGGCAATTCCCCGAATACTTACAATACAATACAACACTTCCCTGAAGTAAGGTGACGGTGTCCTGTCAAGAAGCTCCTATCACTGCCTCAATCACACATGAGCACACAGGTCTTTAGCATCTATACACTCTCACCCTCCTTCTCAGGTGTACGCTGGTCCGACACAGGATCATTAATACTAACTCAGAGTATTACAGCCTCAGCCCGAGGGCGGCTCTATAGTCTTCAACACTATCACTGTCTCTGAGCGTAGAACATTTAGTACTTCTAATACTACCTTAATCACACACAGATGTTTCTGTTGTTGTCTTTTGAGCATATTCTTTTTCTCAGCTGCGCAGCAATAAAATAAAATTGTTTATTTTTATTTAATTTTTAATTTTTTAATAAAATTAATTTTTTGTTATAGTAATTCTATGTCTGATTGTTTCTCAGGGACACAAAAGGCACCTATTTTGTGGAATGACCCAGCTAAGATTTTTTTGTAAGACACTTAGGGCTTGCTTTGTTCTCCATATAGTCGTTTCCTATACAGTACATATGGCTTGTCACGGATTGCGTTTTAGGTTAATTTGTAGAATACAGTCATGTATTTTAAAGTGTGTGGCTGTGCAATTATGCGTGTGCCAGGAGTGTGCGCGCGCAAGAGAGAGATTTATTCATTAATTTAGTTTGCCTTTTTACATGTTGCATATTTTTAAAGGATATAGAATTACTGAAAACATGTTTTGTTTTGTTTTTTTGCAATAAATGGCAATTTAGCCCTGAGTTTTATGTAATCTGTGTTTTTGTTTTCTCTTGATTGAGAAAATTCTCATTTCTTCATAATTTAGTTAACCATGGTCCATGGATGTTGATTAACGTAACTCCATTCATGAGGCATTTGTATTTGTATTATGATTAGAATATTTTTAGCACAGCTTTCTTGTTAACTTACATTTACAGTTAGCCATTTAGCAGATGCCTTTGTCCAAAGCAACTTACAAATGACTTACAAATTAACTGTTCAGAAAGCACACACTACAGGATACCCTGAGTCTGTTTCCACCTTAAGAAGTGTGTTTGTTCTGTATTTGTTGCAGGTGACGCCCAACATCTCTCAGAGCTCAGGATTGTGTTGATGGGATATAGAAGAGCTGGTAAGAGTTCAGCTGGAAACACCATCCTGGGCAGAGAGGAGTTTGACTTGAAGAAATCTGCTCAGTGTGTGAAGAGACATGGAGAAGTAGCAGACAGACACATCACTGTCATTGAAGCTCCAGGATGGTGGTGTAATAAATCTGTAGAGTTCAGTCCTGAGTTACTGAAACAGGAGATTTTGCTCAGTGTGTCTCTGTGTCCTCCAGGACCACACGCTGTACTACTGATCTTACGTGTGGACACTAGATTTAAAGAGACTGAGAGAAAAGCATTGCAGGAGCATCTGGATCTTCTCAGTGAGAGAGTCTGGAGTCACACTATAGTGCTGTTCACTCATGGAGACTCTCTGTTAGACTCATCTATAGAGCAGCACATTGAGAGTGAAGGGCCGGATCTCCAGCGGCTGCTGGACAAATGTGGGAACAGGTTTCATGTTCTCAACAATCACAACAGGAGTGACGACACTCAGATCAAGGAGCTGCTAGAGAAGATTGAGGAGACAGTGGCACAAAACAACGGCTGCCATTTTGAAATAGACAGAAAGATTTTACAGGAGGTGAAAGAGAGAAGAAGAGCAGAGGAAGAGAGAGCAGAAGAACGAATGAAGAGGATGCAAAAAAGGAGAGAAAACATCAGATCACAGATGAGTGAGTCCATATACTTTATAGTGCAGATACACACTGAGTATATTAAGTAAATCATTCAAATGTAACAGTCACAGCAATAATAGCAAGAAACTTCTTGTCATTAACTGCTATTTGTAGAGGCATTCCCAATAGATGGGTTCAAAGCAGCTCACAGTGCATCAAGTTAATGAAGGGACATTTGACAGTCTTCTAAAAAGTATGCCAAAATATTCAGAGAAGATATAGGGACATTCAGTGGGTATACAGCTACCTTAAATCTGAAACCGGGAACCCTACCAAGATTTTTCCATGCTCCAGTGGTACCGTATGCCATCAGACCCAAGGTGGAGGAAGAAATTGATCGCTCACTGAAACAAGGAATCATTTCACCTAGGCAATTCAGTGAATGGGCAACCCCAATTGTGCCTGTAATAAAAAAGGTGGCAATGTTAGGATCTGTGGTGATTTCAAAATAACAGTGAACCCAGCTCTGTGTGCAGAACATTATCCATTACCCCGAACTGAAGATTTGTTTGCTTCACTGGCTGGGGGACAAAGAATTAGCAAACTAGACCTTTCACATGCCTACCTGCAGATTCCTGTGCATGAAGATTCACGTAAACGACCCACAAAGTGATTGTGATGGAGCAATAGGGGTGCTTGTAACTGCTCTTGACTACGCCACTCCAATTTTGGTTGGTTAGGAGATCCCAAATCACTACAGGGTTTCCCGCTCGGCTATCCAATTAAATGAATAAACTTAAGGCAAAAATGATGATCAAATCAAATCAGATCACACAGCCTCAACAATTCCCCCTCAAAACTACGCCCTTGGTCGGAGTGAATCCTCTTTGGCATCCCATACACATAAAACCATTTCTCAGTCAAGATCTTAGCTACAGTACTCGCCCTTTGATCAGGTGTGGGGTAAGCTTGAGTAAATTTGGAAAAAACGTCTGTTACAACAAGGACATTTTCCTGCCCATTACTAGCTCTGTCCAAGACTGTAAAATCAATTGCAATGATTTCTAGAGGTCTACTAGCTAACAAGCTTGGGTTGTGAGGCCTTGGCAACAGTGCAACGTTCACACTCAGTGCACCATTTCTTTACATCTTGCCACATATTAGGCCAATAACACCTTTGACGTATAAGATCAGTGGTGCGCTCTATCCCTTGATGACCATGATTATCATGGAGGCTAGTAAGCACCTCTACTTAGAGCCCCTTAGGCAGGAACAATTGCCACACCAACTCTCTTAAAGGAGGCACCTGATCTGTTCTATACAGAACCCCGTCTACTTCTCGCACCCCGGGCCACTGTTTTACCAACTTTTGGACATCCCTTGGCATATTCTTCAACTCAGCAACTATTGGGCACTGCTCCAGCACCCAAAATTGTAAAAAGATCTTAATACATGGATCTGCAGCCTGCAATGCTCTCAGATCAGCCTTACTCCGGGCAGGAACAGCATCCACTGTTGATGGTTCCACCACCTGGGGGCTCAATCCAGGTGGTTTCTCCTGCATTAAAATTGACTTGGGGACAGTGATACCTGGTAATGCAATTTCAGATTGATCAGCAGAGGGCAGCGGCAGCCTGGAAAGTGCATCTGCATTGCGATTTGCAGTGCCGGGTCGATATTTGATCTCATAGTTAAATAAAGCAAGCTGGGAAACCCAGCGCTGTTCAACTACCCCCAATTTTGCAGACTCAATGTAACGCAAAGGATTATTATCAGTGTAGACAGTCACCTTACTACCGAGGAGATATTCTCTAAACTTTTCTGTCATTGCCCATTTAAGGGCCAGGAGCTCCAGCTTCATTGCACTATAGTTAGTCATGTTCCTCTCACTTGGCCAAAGCCCACGACTAGCAAAAGCGATGGGTCTCCGTAGCCCCCCTTGGTCTTGTGACAACACCGCGCCCAAACCTAAATGACTTGCATCTGTCTCTAGGATAAAAGGAAGAGTGATAACACTATGACCAGTCACAACAACAAACTCCATATGCTTAGCTACCAGCAGAGCTAACTGATAGATTAGACTCTTACCGTATCCGGTCGGCAAAACAGCAAAAACGTCCTTCCTGCAGAGGAATGATTCAAGACAACGTAGGCCAAGTGAGCTGAGAAAGATCAACATTTGGGCTACTCTCTACACCAAACGACTGGATAAATGCTACTGCCTCAGAATCGTCATTATGTACATGGAACTGGACAGAAGATGTTAAAACAGGTGACTGAGCAATATGTAATTCTCCGAGTACAGTCTTTGGCCAAAGCCAACGATCCTGACTCCCCACATTAATAACTGGCACCTTCACTACCCCACAGGCAACAGACAAGCAAGCAGATGGAGCAAGGAGGTCCCCAGGCAACCGTCCTTCTACAAATGATACCGGTTCCAAAAAACAAGTATTAAATGTAGCCCCCAACCCCTGATGGCAAGTTGCTGGAACCAATTTCATGGTGCCTGCTGGTACTCTCACAGTAGGGCCCTTCTGAACTCGAGCTGGACCCACATACCCAGTTTCTAATGCATGTTTCCAAAGTTGACACTCAGAAAAAGCCCTCTGCCATACGTTCCCTGCATGTTGGATAGGTGGAGAGTTAAACAGCCTAATCCCATGCTCCAAAAACAGTTCTTGGTAACAACTGCTAATAACATTCATTCCCAGCAGGCCAGGAACCTGTTCTCGCCTCAAGGCCATTGGCTGCTTTGAGCTTAAGCCGTTGGCAAGGTTGCAACTGAAACTGGAAATGTGGTTGCAAATACTGCTCAAAAAATTGTTGGGTAACCATAGATCCTGTATCCAGTAAACATGCCACAGTGATCCCACCAATAGAAATGTCTACTACTGGATATTTACCTAGAAGTTGAAGCTCCTTTACAGGGGAAATGCCCAAGGATTCCACACCCGACGCAAGGGCAGTGCAGTCGGGGGGCATCAGTTTTCCGATGACCGCGAAGCCAGTGCTGAGGCGGTCTCATATGAAGCAACCCGAGCGGTGTGGCTGCGGATGCTATATGCCCCAGGAGCTTCTGAAATAGTTTCAGTGGAACCACACTCTTGCCCTTGAATTGACGGAGGCAAGTCAGCAATGACTGCGCACGCTCGCTCGTCAGCTGTGCGCACATGGCGACCGAGTCGATTTTCATACCGAAAAAAGAGATCCTCTGAACGGGGCAAAGTTTGCTCTTCTCCCAGTTGACCCGAAGGCCCAGATGAGCTAGGTGCCGGAGTACTAGGTTCCTGTGTTCGCAAACCTGGTCTCGAGAGTGAGCTAGGATCAGCCAGTCGTCGAGATAGTTCAGGATGAGAACCCCGCGTTCCCGTAGAGAAACAAGGGCTACCACGATGACCTTTGTGGAGACGCGAGGAGACAGGGCTAGCCCGAATAGGAGAACCGCGTACTGGTATGCCCGCCCCTCGAAAGCAAACCGTAGGAACAATCTGTGTCGAGGTAGAATGGAGACTTGGAAGTAGGCGTCGATCAGTCGATCGCTGCAAACCAATCCTGTGGCCGCACACATTAGAAAATGCATTTGGCCGTGGCATCCTGAACGGCAGCCTGTGAAGGGAGCGGTTCAGGACGCGGAGGTCCAGGATTGGCCATAACCCACCAGATTTCTTCGGGACAATGAAATAGGGGCTGTAAAGCCCGGACCTCATTCCGGCTGGAGGGACAGTCTCGATCGCACCCTTCTCCAGTAGGCTGGCAACCTCCGCTCTCATGATAGGGGCATTGCTACCGACCATAGTGAAGCGGACTCCCCTGAAGCGGGGAGGAGACCGTGCGAACTGAATCGCATAGCCGAGCCTGATGGTTCGGGCGACCCAGCGGAGCAGGTTGGGAGCTCTAGCCAGGCTCCCAAGAACTGGGCCAGCAGGGTCATGCGATCCACAGACGTACCCTCGGTGGTGCAGCAAAGCAGAATGACCGGCCCGGATGTGGGTGGCATAGCGGCCTGGTGGGTAGTAATCGTCAAGCCTACAGCGCTCGGGGGGAGGGCGGTGCCACTCCAACTGATGCTTTCAGCTGCCCGGGAAAGCATGGCTATCAGCTCTGGATCTGACTCGACTAACGCTGACCCTCCCGAGGGAGGCAATGCAGTCGAATCCTCATTTCCAGAGGAATCAAGCCCACCTTGTGATGCTGTGAGTGACACTGGGTCCCTGAGAGGAACCAGGCACACACGGAAGCCCCACGGTTTGCGATATGGAAGGGGGGTGTGGCCCAAGGAATGCTCGTCGGTATTATGCCACACCGTAACCCTCAGATCACCCTGGCCACCAGCCAAAGTATCCCCTCTCGAGGAAGAGCTAGACTGGGGTGTGGCAGAGGGGACTCTATTCACACGGAGATCATTGAGTCTCGATCTATAAACATCGCAATGGTCATGTTCCCACAATGAAAACATGACTCATTCCCGAGCGCTGCCGAGCGTGACTAAGCGTGACTAAGCCCAACACGCAAAACCGCACTCGTGACCGTTAGGCAGATGAATCACGCGCCCACATCCAGTAAATACTCGGGCGAGTAGAGAGGAAAAAGCACAGCAGAGTGCTGAAGCGCCCAGGGAGAAACACACACACTGTCGGCAGATCACTGCACAGATCAGCAGCAGGCAATGCGATCTCGCTGGAACGCGCCATCACACCAACACGCTGAAGAGCCGTAGAGTGAAGATGATTCAGAATGGCTTGCAGGAGTGAAGAGAACTCTTGGCTCTGAAGCGAAAACATATCTGCATGTTGCCAGCGTACTTCCTTATATACCCAAGAGATCGGGCGGAGTTACGCTATGCAAATTCCGCAGACTCATGCCATTTTCTTGCCATTGGCTCGTTTTGTATACTCAAAGTTAAGAGGCTTTCTAAGCGAAACCCAATTCGTCGTCACTGACGTAACTCGTAGTGACCACGAAAGGGAACACTAGTTAGCGACAATGGCCCACAATTTACTTCAGAGGAGTTTGGATGTTTTCTGAAAACAAATGGTGTTAAACACATGTGTTCTGCACCATTCCACCCAGCCACCAACGGGCTGGCTGAGCTTTTCGTTCAGACTTTTAAGCATTCACTGAGAGCATCCAAAGAACCAGTACCATTACAGCAGAGATTAGACTCTTTCTTGTTACAGTGCAGGAATACACCACATAACACAACAAAAGAAACACCTGCTATGTTATTCTTGCATCGCAGATTGATCTACTGAAACCAAGTGTGAAACTGACTGTGGAGCAGGCACAAAAAGTTCTTACCGTGCCCTCCATGCAAAACACAGAGACTTCAATGTGGGTGATTCGGTGCTGGTCAGAGATTATCGACGGGGAGAGGAGAAGTGGAAAACCAGTATGGTTTCTTCTCAGTCAGGACCATTGTCGTACATGGTTCAGGTGGACAGTTCAGTATTGCTTGAGGGTGGGCTACTAATTTATGGCTCCTAACTGTTATTTCCTAAGATGAATGGATGTTATTATGTTAAAAAGAAAAACATAGGGTAGACTGAATTAAGGAGGGAGAGATGTAATGTATTTGAGTTACAATACCTGATGGCCACTTGAGGGCACCCCCGTGCTGTTGGTTGTTGCTGTTGCGGTGTGCCGTATAAACCAGTCTAAAACAGTGCAGTCATGTCTCAGCTTCGCCTCGAGTATATTCTGAAACACAACAGAACAATACATGTTATTATAGAATACTGATGCAGACATAACAGTTATCTTTATAATTATCGTCCTTGGTGTGAACGGACCTTAAGGCAAAAAATGTGTCATGTAAAATGGACATTTGTAAGATCAGAGGCTATTTTTATTAAAGAAGAAATGTCAACATGTTCATAGTTTTTGCGAAAAACTTTACTTCTTTCATATTGGTAAATACAGATAAGATTTTGGATCTGTTTATACAAGTTTAGGCTGTCTTTTAAAGTCTTTTATAATTATAAGCAGTCACAAATGGTCTTTTTTGGCTTTCTTTCCATCTTGTAAATGAATGTAAATGTAATACAGTCATGTATTTGCTGGTGCTAATAGCCACCAGTGCATTGAAAATGCTTTCCCAGGTGAGAACACGCACAAGAGAGAGATTTATTCAGTGGTTTAGAGGGACAATTTCATTTCAGTAGCTCCTTTTCACAAAGATAGAGTATTTAAGAAGATTTAAGATGTCACCCACCTTAAGAAGAGTGTTTGTTCTGTATTTGTTGCAGGTGACGCCCAACATCTCTCAGAGCTCAGGATTGTGTTGATGGGATATAGAAGAGCTGGTAAGAGTTCAGCTGGAAACACCATCCTGGGCAGAGAGGAGTTTGACTTGAAGAAATCTGCTCAGTGTGTGAAGAGACATGGAGAAGTAGCAGACAGACACATCACTGTCATTGAAGCTCCAGGATGGTGGTGGAATAACTCTGTAGAGTCCAGTCCTGAGTTACTAAAACAGGAGATTTTGCTCAGTGTGTCTCTGTGTCCTCCAGGACCACACGCTGTACTACTGATCATACGTGTGGACATTAGATTTAAAGAGAATATTAGAAAAGCATTGCAGGAGCATCTGGATCTTCTCAGTGAGAGAGTCTGGAGTCACACTATAGTGCTGTTCTCTGGTGGAGACTCTCTGTTAGACACATCTATAGAGCAGCACATTGAGAGTGAAGGGCCGGATCTCCAGTGGCTGCTGGACAAATGTGGGAACAGGTTTCATGTTCTCAACAATCACAACAGGAGTGACGACACTCAGATCAAGGAGCTGCTAGAGAAGATTGAGGAGACAGTGGCACAAAACAACGGCTGCCATTTTGAAATAGACAGAAAGATTTTACAGGAGGTGAAAGAGAGAAGAAGAGCAGAGGAAGAGAGAGCAGAAGAACGAATGAAGAGGACGCAAAAAAGGAGAGAAAACATCAGATCACAGATGAGTGAGTCCACATACTTTATAGTGCAGATACACACTGAGTATATTAAGTAAATCATGAAAATGTAACAGTTACAGCAATAATAGCAAGAAACTTATCATCATTAACCGCTTTTTGTAGAGGCATTCCCAATAGATGGGTTCAGAGCAGCTCACAGTGACGGCCCCTAAAATCTGTTACTGAAGGAAATAAGCACTTTCATTTCATAAGCAATCCTGTTCTTCAGGGTGTGCTTTTGATAACGGAAATCCTTTTACCTAATCCATGGAAAACAATACAACCCCCCCTGCAAACATCTTGTCTTGAATATAATCTTAAACATCAGCTTTACACCTATAGACACGCCTCATGTTTGTTGCTGTTCTGAAGCGCCAGGAAGTGAGTTTCGTCAAACACACTTTGAAAGTCCATTACAAGTAAAAACTACTAGACTGCTGGAGGCACTATATTTTATTTGGAGCTCCAACTAAGGCAAAATATGTCATGTAAAATGGACATTTGTAAGATTAGAAGCTATTTTTATTAAAGACAAAATGTCAACATGGTCACAGTTTTTGAGAGACTCTTTTACTGCTTTCATATTGGTCAATACAGATACGATTTTGTATCTGTTTATGGCAATTAAGGCTGTTTTTTTTTTTTCATAAAGTCCTTTATAAATATAAGCAGTCACAAATGGTCTTTTTTGGCTTTCTTTCCATCTAGTAAATGAATGTAAATGTAATACAGTCATGTTGTAACCAGAGCCATCTGAGGGCACTCTACATCAGACTATTATTATTCACTCACAACTACATTTCCCATAATTCACTGCCCGGGCTCATCATCCCTGATTATCACATTTACCTGTGTCTCATTATATTGTTTAGTTCACCCCATTTAAGCCTGGTTCACCTCATCATTCCCTGTGAAGTCTTGTACGTTATTCCACTGCATTTCTGAGCGTTTCCTTTGTTGTCATTGTTCCTGGTTCTTGATCTCTGCCCGTGTCCTGGTTTTCCTGTTCTTGCCTCACCCTCTGGATTTGTCTGTTTGTTTGGATTGCCTGCCTGTGTATGACCTTTGTTCAACTCTCTGATTTAAGAGTTTAATTGATGTTAGATACACTTATATGTCATTTTTTATCAATAATGTGTAGTTTGACACCAATACAGATAAGGTGAACCTAATGTCACCCACCTTAAGAAGTGTTTTTGTTCTCTGTTTGTTGCAGGTGACGCCCAACATCTCTCAGAGCTCAGGATTGTGTTGATGGGATATAGAGAAGCTGGTAAGAGTTCAGCTGGAAACACCATCCTGGGCAGAGAGGAGTTTGACTTGAAATCTGCTCAGTGTGTGAAGAGACATGGAGAAGTAGCAGACAGACACATCACTGTCATTGAAGCTCCAGGATGGTGGGGGAATTTCTCTGTAGAGTTCAGTCCTGAGTTACTGAAACAGGAGATTTTGCTCAGTGTGTCTCTGTGTCCTCCAGGACCACACGCTGTTCTACTGATCATACGCGTGGACATTAGATTTAAAGAGAATATAAGAAAAGCATTTCAGGAGCATCTGGATCTTCTCAGTGAGAGAGTCTGGAGTCACACTATAGTGCTGTTCACTGGTGGAGACTCTCTGTTACACACATCTATAGAGCAGCACATTGAGAGTGAAGGGCCGGATCTCCAGTGGCTTCTGGACAAATGTGGGAACAGGTTTCATGTTCTCAACAATCACAACAGGAGTGACGACACTCAGATCAAGGAGCTGCTAGAGAAGATTGAGGAGACAGTGGCACAAAACAACGGCTGCCATTTTGAAATAGACAGAAAGTGTTTACAAGAGATGGATGGTATAAATAAAACAGAAGAGCGCCTGGACAAATGGAGAGAGGACAGCAGATCACAGACTAGTGAGTGACATCATAAAATTTTTATGAATTTTACTACACATGGTCTCCTCATTGTTCTACACTATGGGCCTATTTTTTTATATGTGTGAATGCACAGAATTGATCTTATAGTGTGTGTACTCTAAAATCCATGCCAACGTACATGTTTATAACGGTCTTTGACGAGGAAAAGTACTTAGCAGCACATAATTTCCAAATGTAGGAAGGTTTAAAACCTGGTTATATAGCAACTTCCTAAAATTTAATAATGATAAAACTGAGGTTATTGCTTGTGGGTCTAAGCAACGCTCTCGCCCGAAGCCTTCGAGCAAGAAAACGGATCTGAGGACCATTCATCTTGCGAAGAAGGGGAGAGGCGAGTGAGAATTGCTCCTCCACGGAATCTTCAGGAAATTTATCCATCAAGTGCCGGTCGAGGCAGGGGTTGAGGCCCGGGGAACGGAGAATCCACTCCACGATGGTGGAGTCAATATTGAAGAGATTCGGCCCAGCGGAAGTGGATCCTGTGGTTCTCACTCATGCATCCAGCTTCTCTGGGGCTGCATGCCATGGTACAGGCCGAGGCTGCGCCTGTATGCATTTCCCCCAATCGATCTGCTCCCGGGAGTTCAAGAGAGGGTCCGCCAGGACAGGGTCAGTCTACTCTTGGTAGCCCCGTTCTGGCCGGCCCGAGTAAGGTTCTCGGACATCATATCACTCCTGGTAGGTCCTCCGTTGGAGATTCCCCTTGGGAAGGACCTGCTTTCCCAGAGCTGTGGAAACTGTGGGTCTGGCCCCTGAGGGGGCTCTGTATCTAAAGGCTGACCTGTTAGCCAGAGTGATCAAGACCATACTCAACTCTAGAGCTCCATCCACAAGGAGACTGTAAGGCCTAAAGTTGAATGTTTTCATCGTTTGGTGTAGGGAGCGTGGTTTGGATCCAGTGCCCGGTGCCTTCAGTGCTGGAGTTTCTTCAAGATCACTTCTCTGCTGGTCTTACTCCGTCCACTATTAAGGTGTATGTGGCAGCAATAGCAGCTTTCCATGCCTATTAGGTGAAGTTTAAAATAAAATAAAAAAACATGAAATTGTATTATTTGTATCTATTTATGGTCTTGCCCTTTTTAAGGTTTAAAAAGTCTGAAATGAATTTATCTATTGGTGGGGTTACATTAATTCCATCTCATACTGTTAAAAATATGGGTGTAACATTTGATTCGTTGCTTACATTTCAATCTCATATAAGTTATATTACCAAGACTGCATTTTGCCTTCCTGATACTGACCAGGTTCAACGAGTATGGGGTCTCTGTGGAACAAGTGGACGTTTCTAAATTTGTGGGTGTTTTCAAACTGGTGGGTGTTTATAAATCATGCAATGAAAATGGTGCCCTTCACCCAACCCCACCCCAAACCCTACTTACACTGTGACGTGGGCAAATCAGTTAACACGGTCGAAAACGCCCCTCCGTTTATGGCCTCACCCACTGATTTGGTAACTCCTATTACTGTCCTTCAGAGACCTAAACTTGGGTTCAACCCTGTTTAACTTCATTAGGAAAACAGGCAAAAGCTGCAGGGTCAAACAACATTGAACATTGTAATCATATACTGTACCTAATGTTCTGTTTCTGTGTGAACCAAATTTCTGCAATGAAGTGAATCCTCCATTCCCTGACCCATGTAGAGTTGACATAAAGTTGACCATCTGAATTAATTACAATCACATGAACTGATGAATATATTCCTTCAATGCCATGTCAGTTGCTTTGGATAAAAGTGTCTGTCAAAGACATTTATGTTGTAAATGTTCTACTGATCTGCTCTCTGCTTTCATTATTATAGTGAGTGGAGATGATGGATCTGATTCATGGTCTGTGGGAAGTTCTGCTTATGGTTCATTCAGATCACGATCAGGAGCAGACCCAATTTTCGGTTCAGCACATTCCAGAGATTCATCTCACACAAGTTACGAGTCAGGGGCCATAAAACGATGTGACAGCATGCAATTGCAACCACCAAACAGTGAGTGTCTTGTTTTATTTGGCACTTTCAGTACATTTTGGTCTCCCTGTGACCTTCTTTACAGCATTAGAGCTCATGTTTTCCATGAATACCATCTGCTTTGTTGTGAAAATATAATATTTAGTCTACATTGTTGTAAATTTGTCACCACATATTTTTATACCCTTTCACACCACCCTTTCTAGGGTTCATTTTTTGATAATTTAATTTATGACAATAAATGCAAACCTGATATGAAATAAAATAAAAAAGCACACATAATATTTAGTTTGATCTTCTTAGGTTGATGATCAACATTTTCTGGAGTTTAAGCACCTGTTTATACTGATCATTTCTTCTTCTCTATACATTCATATGGTCAACCTTAAATGATTGCATTAAATAGCAATCAGGCTTGTAATAAAGATATTTCATGGATAAAACAGGGCCAAAACATGTAAAATCCTGTCTTATTAATAAAGTATTTGCATAATGTTTTAATGATTACCAATAGACTGCGTTATTTTTAGGAACATATTGAAAGTTTTAAATCTCAGAATTTTGTTTTATAAGAGTTTCAAACCTTTTACTGATTTAAATGTTTCTTCCCCCAGTGAGTGGAGATGAGCGGTCGGACACATGGTCTGTGGGAAATTCTGCTTACAGTTCATTCAGATCACGATCAGGAGCAGACAGCGATTCAGTTTTTAGCTCATCACGCTCAGAAGTCTCATCTCACAGCTCAGGATTCGGGTCTTTGCGGTCCATCCCGGAGTCTGTGGAACATTCAGGAACCAGAGGAGCACTTGGTGTGACCATGATCTCAAATCTTTTCCAAAGAAGATCAAAGAAGCATGATAAGCATGAAGACACTAAGAAAACTTGAATTATATCAAATTAATTAAAGAGAAATTGTGTCTTTATAATGTTGACATTTATAATTTTGACGACATAATATTTAAACGGACAGTATGGAATTTTTCGCCACTAGGGGTCGCTAACCTCTTTACAATAACAAAGGCGTAGATTGATGACGCAACATTTGCTAAGAATTATGGATCTTGTCGTCAACGTCAAGCCGACCGATCTAATAATGTTTATGGATGACTGAATACATCAATGTTTTTATCATGACTGTGATATGAAGCAGTTCGGGATTGCTAAGAGACAGCTATCAGCTCCAAACGCGATGCGAGTCCCGCGGATATAAAATGAATAAGGACATTTCATTCTACCAAACTACACGCAGAATTACTACTCACAGGTCAGTTTATTAGACAAATTAAACTTGTGAGGTAACGCAGCGCTGTTTCATTGGTCTAACATTACACTAGCACACTAAACTGCATTTGAATGTGTTGAAATGTATGTGTTAGTCTGTCTGTATGAGACTAGCAGTGAGCTAGATCAACATTAGAATAATATACAGATCATATTCTGACATTTTATCATTGTTGAACTATATAACATTGATTAGTTTTATGTAAATGTGCTCACCTGTTTAATAAAGTACATGTAGGAGCGGTCGAAGTCTCGGACGTGGAGCTCTCGTTTATATACTGTCTATGGGAGCTCTCGGCATCTCGAAAACACCGCGCTGATATTGATTCTCGTTTTAGTTCTCCTTTTTTATCCACAGTCTGCTTGCCATGGTCCATAATGTTTGAACGAAACAACAACAGCGTGCAAATACCGTAAAACTTCAAATAATAGCCCGGGCTTCTATTTACCCAAATCACCGAACTGCACCGGCTTGTATTTGAGACAGGCGTCTATAAGAGACAGGCCTTTAATTAAGTGTTGAGATGTTCAAGCATGACAGTAGGAGGTTACCACATTATATTATGTTTTTATTTATAATTAATTCGAATGTGTTTAACAAAAACATCAATGTAAGAAATGTCTTTGGCTATTGGCAGCATTAAAAAAAAAAAAAAAAAAAAAAGTTACCGCTAAAATACATCGAGCATATGAACTTGTTGCCAGAAACACATCATCAACAAGAAAGAATGAAGGCTACCCTGTAAAACAACTGCAATCATGTGATAGAAAATTACTCTATTCATCTATCATTATCCCCGCGATCCTCAATTACAAGTTCATTGGCGAATTCCTCCTCCACGTCGCTCTCCTCCACTTCTCCCTCTCCAGCCTCCGCTAACTCTGCCTGCCTTGCTTGCACTAACAGCTCCCGCCCAGATGCGCACGGCTCTCCCTCTTTGAAACAATGGATAAGGTGATCCTCGCTTCCATAAGTAAGGATAACATCCCGAAGTTAAAGGAGAACTCCGGTCAATTTTAACATTTTTTTGTAAATTTGGAGTGCTGTCAATACAGAGAACAACGACAAAAATCGGTGTTGCCTACACCGAGTTATTCTATTTTTAAAATTTGCACCCTGTTGACTTCAATGGGGCAAGTACTAAACCTGCTTTTAGCCTCTTAACATCCTTGATGTGTCATTACAAGTGCCCAGCCATGTGAGTGATTCCTTCAGAGAGAACACGGGTGAATCTGACTGCAGTAGATGTGAAAGATATGTATAAAAATGATGTTATTTAAGCCAGCGCAAATACCTGTTTACATCCTGTTTTTCGGTTGAAGTCCAAAGTAGTCGATTGCCGAGTTCACGCGCGTGATCATAGGTAACTAAACAACACATGTTCACTAACCCGATAAAATTTTAAATTGGATCTGTGTTTTTTTTTCTTTAGCCTGCAGTGTAAAGTATTTCACTCGGTTCCGTGATCATTCCCGATTCAATTTCAGCGAGTGAAGAACAAATTCAGGTGCATTATGTATTATGTATGTTATCGTCTCTGACAGACATGCTCATGCTGAAGCCGCTCTGGATGCTATTTTCTTCCTCTTCTCGAAAAATGATGATGTAGTCGAAACATCTGGTAGTGTGTGTTTCCAGGTAATGCATTTACTGTGCAAACCGCTGTTTTTAGTTCTAATATTCCAACCGACAGAGTTTAAGGTTTTGATGGACGTGATAACGTGTGTGAGCGGTGACCGATGTTTGATTTTTGGGTAATTATAAAACGTGCTGGAGACATTAATAAATTGAAAAAGACTGACATGTTTGACTTATCAAAAATGTTACATTCAGCTGTTGCAAAACTGTTGACTTCTGAAAATCAACTCTTTTTAACCAGGAAAGGAGTGTTTTTTTTTTTTTTATTTGTAATCAGACAGATCTAAAGTTATATTTAAAATCAATATTTCATCGTAATGCATTACGTTACTTGTGAAGGATACATGTTCACTTCATAATTTCACTGCCAACATAAGGCAACATGAACCGTATTGTGGAGTTTGATGATGCCTAAATTCAGTCTAGGTCTGCAGCTCAAACCATGCCTGCCTCTTCTCCACCGCACTGCTTCAGGCCGATGTACAGGTGTTTGCCAAATGAAGCACAATCTACTCAAGACTTCCCGTCTGTCCTGCAGCAGCTTCTCCTTCTGGTTTACACTGGAAAGACTTGTTTAGCACAGAACCTGCTGCAGAAACAAGCGGCTGATGGCGACGGTCAGACTTCAAGAACGGTGTGTTTTGTGTCACTGGATCACTGTGTGTGTTGAAAAAGTAAAATGTATTTCTGAATGGTGTTGGTCCAGGGCATCGGCTCCTTCAGTGTTCATTCAGTTCAGATGGATATGGACGGGATCTCAGTCATTCAGAAGAGCTCTGAACATCCTGAGCATCAGCAGACGACAGGGTTAGAAAGTGGATTACTGTGAGTAGAAGGTCGAGAAACTGAGATAAACGCTGCTGTTCAGGTCAAGTGTGTTGTCAGGGATCTGATTGGTTGCTCCCAAACTTTATTTAACCGGATAACTTTATGAATAAGAGCAAAATTACATTACTATGGATGTCTGTATTTCTATGTTCTGATTATGAATAAGAATAAAATTTCTCCTGATTATTTTCTCCTTTTGTTTTGTGTGTAAAAAATAAAAAAATCTTGGCCGATGCCAATCTCCAGATCACATTACAATGCATGGCCCACAAGATTCAAAGCATATAATCAACTATTTAGTAAGTATCTTTTGATGAGTATGATCTTGAAATTCACATTTAATATGAGACTGAGGCCTTGTCCACACGGAGACGTGTTTAGCTGTATACGTAAAAATGTAGTATCGTATCGGTGTTTCATCCAGACGGATCCGGTGTTTTGGGAGCCTGAAACCGGGTCCCAGAGTGGATAAATCTGAAAACTACACCCTTGCTTTTTCGTGTGTACAGCCAATCCATTTATTTTGTGAAACGATGATGTCATCACCCCACGTGTCGCCCCGAGTCAGACACACTACGTCAAGTAACAGCAACAACAACTGCGGACGACATGCTTGTGTTCGTCCTGCAGAAGCTAATGAGCCTCTTTTATTTCTTTATTTATTATTTACTTGAGTGTATTTTTATTTTATTTCTTTATTTTACTTATTTATTTATTTATATTTTCTTTCTTATGCTATGATGCTTGTTTATGCACATGCTCCAAGTCTTCTTAAGATAGTGTATCTCCATGGCAGAATTACAGCGCCACATACTGGTCTGGCATGTATACTACATCATTCTGAGTCGGTTTCAGTGGTTTCGTGTGTATGCAGATATTTCTTGAGACGACGCCGTGTTTACGGATTTCTTTTTAGAACGAGGGGAAAAAAAGATTGGATAGGGAAAGCTCTGGCTTCGTGTGGATGTGGCCTGAATCTACGAACTAACTGTTTCAGACACTGAGAGAAAAGAGCTGATGCTGCAGTGGAGATTATGAGATAATTAAAGTGTTTTTTTGAACTATGTAAAGCTGTTGTAAGAGACTCTAAAACAACATTAGGCCTTTAAATGGCACGGTATCTTTATTTTTATGTATCGGATTTTGCATCAGTTGATCTGGGTTGTGATTAAAAAATCTTTACATCTTTACAAAAGCTTTACATTTAACTCCATTATACAGGGATGTGTATGCAACTGATTCGTGGTTATTCAGCCCTACAGAAGTAATTACTGTACATATTTTTGTCATTGAGTTTGGACTGAAATTGTCTTTTAGATTATTATTTGAAAAAAGCTAATTATATCAAATCAATCAGTTTCCATGTTGGAGTAGTTCCTGCGTTGAGCTTTTGGTCTAGCAGTGTGATTGTAGACCAGAAGTCTTTGGGAACTTCTTTTCTTTTGTGCCAAGGTTTCCTTAGATACATTCAGCACTTAATTGAACTAGAGGGTGAAAGTCCATTCAGGAACACAGTATTTATTTACAGGATGAGCCTCAGTCTGATGTTTCTTGATTGTAGATGGGTCGGTTATATTGGGTCTTTGTATGACTGCTCATGTCCAATAAAGTTTAATCATTCTTTACGTTTGAATGTTTTTGTCCACTTGTTTTTAAGGACTTCAGACTGTATTTAATGTTGACACACACGTGACCCATTAGTTGAGGAGTTTCAGCGACTGAATATACAAAATAAAGGAAAATTCTAGCTTTATATTCTAATAATTTGTCTATAATAAGAAATACATAGAATACTTCTTTAAAA
Organism: Abramis brama; assembly: GCA_022829085.1. Lineage (NCBI taxonomy): Eukaryota > Metazoa > Chordata > Actinopteri > Cypriniformes > Leuciscidae > Abramis > Abramis brama. The sequence continues at coordinate 45,036,421 of CM040771.1, read as the reverse complement.
ATTAAAATAAATAATAAAAAAATAAAACATTAAAATAGGCTCAGTCTCTGTTTTTGTTTATTTATATAATTCTTTATGCAATACACTTGCTTCAAAGCAGCTTTACAGAAAAATCAATGTGAGCCAGTGTTATTTTAGTATAATTGAGATACTATTATAGTTTTTTATTAATATTTTGGATCAGATTTGTTTTATTTACATATATTAAGTTCTATTGATTTTTTTTGTGAGTCTATGGTTTTATTATTTGTTTGATTTATTTTAGTACATCGAGTCAAACATTAAAATGAGAAACATTGATATTGCTATACCAGCAATTTCCATTGATTTATGTCTTCAAGACATTCCTTTTATTCCTGACCATAAACATTCACATCTTTTGCTCATTATCACCTCAAGTTTAGGGAACTAATCCCGCATTTGTGGCAGATACTGTAATGCTTTTATACTCTCGGGCTTTATGGAAATATTGGTCTTTTGTTACTTAGTTGTTTTTGGGTTTCAGCCACCAGATATACAGTATTTTCCAAAACTACCACATATAACACACATTCACCCAAAAATGCTTTATCACATTTTATCACAGGTTTAACCTGCCAGTTTTTCTTGCTTTTTCATGTTCAACATTAGTTGCTGTATAGTTAGCTTCACATTTTGTCATTATATTAGTCTCAATTCTAATAACGCCTCTTTGACTTCTTATCTCTACAAGCTTGAGCAGCTCTTTTTTAACTTGTTGATGATTTTCTTGCTTAAAATCTTTCTTTGCCTCCTTATTTTTGTAAAAAGGACCAAATTCATTTTATGCCAGAGGCCATTTTCAGCTAATTCTACAGAATGTTTATCAACTATCTTAATTAGCCTATTTTATCTTTTTTGGTAATTCACTCTTTAAATGGTTTATTTGTCGTTTTATTGTCCAACCTGATCCAGACGTCGTCTCCTACTTGGCATCAGTCCTCTGGCTGCTTCTCCAGTGTTGCCGTCTTTCATTTAATCTCTGTAAAATTAACATAAAACATCAGTTCTTCAATGTGCTGATCCCATTTCCCAACCCATTTCCCATCCGTGTCAGTGAGAAACATGGCGGAATGCCACAATACGGCATTTAGCAGTGATTGTCATGCTTTTCTATTTACAGCTTAGTAAATTAATTCCCTGCACAAAATACAGTATGATAGCATTATATTATAACAATATGATATATAAGAATAAAGTTTGTGGCTTCATAAATGAATTAAAAACATAAAAAAAGAAAAACACACCTGATGCACATTCCTTGTTCTTCATTTTCTATAAGTAGAGGAGAGTAAGACCCCTGCTGTATTTTTGTGTAATTATTAAGAGAAAGTGCACCGACATCTAGTGATTTGAACGCACCTGCCGTCGTAAACACGACTAACCACTTCTTTAAACACGAACTTCAAAGGAGACTTGAAACGCTACACCTGTAGACCCGCCCATGTGCGCCACTGTTCTGAAGCAAGTCCAGTCAAACAGACATCGACAGATAAACACTAGGCTACTAGAGTGCTGGTAAACCTACATTTACTTTGGTACTCCGACTGAGACAGTGTGAATGAAAATGGACTCAAGTAAGCATTTATTATTTTAAAAACTAATCGTCTTTTCCTTGTTAATTCATAGTAAAAATGACTTTTAATCAAACTTGACGTGTTTAACCTGTTTCTGTGAGACATCGCAAATGTTTTCACTTTCATATCGGTCTATACAGCTGGGTCATTCCACGAATTCAGTGCCTTTTCAACTTTGAAAAATTAAAATATAAAATAAGTGTAATCGATTTTTTTACATTTATTTATTTATTTTAATATCTATGAAATGAAGACAGCTTAAAGGAGAACTTGGTAACTTTTTTAACTTAATAAAACTGTCTAGAATTAATTTGGATGGTTAAACAACCTGTTCTGGTGATATTGGTGACTTTCCCCGCTCCCCCCAGCGTTCCCAGGCGGAAAACGTCTCCGGTTACTATCGTAACCTCGGTTCCCTGAGAGGCGGGAACGAGACATTACGTCACTGACGTATATGGGAACTACTTCCTTCTCCATTTCACTGAAATCTTATAGGCTAACGCCAGCTGGAGACAGCTGGCCAATTGACGCGAACATGCAAATGCTGACCGACCGCGGGCAGTATAAATAGCGTGGGCGCGACAATTACGTCAGAATCAAGACTGAACGCTAGCACAGCTGATCAAACGGCGAGCACGGCGGCTGACGTAATGTCTCGTTCCCGCCTCTCAGGGAACCGAGGTTACGATAGTAACCGGAGACGTTCCCTTTCAAGGCGGTCACTTCGACATTACGTCACTGACGTATATGGGAACTGTATAGAATCCCGCCGTGAGCGCAGTGAAGATAAGCCCTGAACGGGGTAAAGCCACACTCCCACGAGAGACAACAGTTCTAAGCCAGCAGCACCGCCAGGAGCACTCGAACTGATAGGCAAAACTAGACCAAGAAACATCTGATCCGACCTTACCAAGTTGCATATCCAATGCAATGAAGCGAAGGCTGCACTGGACAGGGCAGCACAACACCATAAGCACTAAAAAACAAGAATTAACACAGTGTCGACGGCAATAGCGGTGACAGCTGCATAACCTATAGCCATACACAGAGTAACAGTATATAGAAACTACTGCGTAATGCGGAAACAGCCGTGAAACCTTAAGTCATAACACAGAGTTAGCAGCAATGGTAACTCTGCATAATGCAGACCACTGCACAGCTGGTGGTAACAGTTCATGAGTACACTTAATAAAACTCACCGAACCCACGACGCTATAGGCAGTGCACCAAACTTGAAACCCTGGCGAATGTGTTCAGAGAAGACAGCCAGCATACCTAAATCCCGTAGGCATTAAGCCAACATTGAAAGCGTCGAATTTAGGAGAAAGTCTCAGTATAAAACAGCACGTCCCTAGTACCATCCACCAAGCACACAAACAGCTAGTCAGACTGCTGCCTAGTGATCCACGTACATCCGCAAAGCCCTTACAGGGCCAACAGCACTCTGAGCATCGGCATCATGCGAGGCTGACGGCTCAGCAGATAAGGCGGGCAGGGATCAAACTGTGCTCTGAACGGTGTAAGCGACTTCGGAACGCAGCTTGGTATCGGATGGAGAGTGACGCTGCAGTCACCAGGTCCGAGACAATGCAACATCATTCACTTAGAATGAGCATAGGTCTCCAAAGTGCTTCGCTGGGGCGAGAGCAGGTGGAAGGCCATATTCAAGGAAGCTCTCAGCACTTATTAGTGTGAAGTGTCTTGCTCAACTATGGACCCAGCAGCGGACACACAAGAAGGTTCCACAGCTTGGGGCTGGGGTGCCAATCGTGCCGATCACCTGTAGAAGCAGGACCTTCCTGAGGGGGATTGTCATGGGGGAGCCCCATAACTCTCAGGTCCATGAACCGGGGATGAAAGGCCAGTAAGGGGGTCACAAGGAAACTGACACTCCCTTGTAGAACATAGCCGATGTTCTATAGCCGATGTACAGAAGTTCAAATTAACACATAACTGAATGTACATAAACACAGTGCTAGTGGCCGTAGCGACAACAACTGTGAATATACGCAGTTAGATAATAGCCCCATAATAGCATAGAACCTCAGAAGTACACAAACACAGTCGTAGCCGTAGCTAGAACTGTGAGTATACGAGTTAGTACAGAATAGCCAGTTGCACTGAAGGCAACGGGGCAACATAACAGCGTAGCACATGTACGTAACAGCATCGGTCGCTGTAGCGCCAACTTAATAATGCAGTAGCTCAGTATAGGCACTGAAGGATACGGGGCAACACCGCAGCATGAACACATCCATGTGCAAATAAATGCAGCACAGGTCACCGTATATCGACAGAGACTGTGAATATGCACAGTTCGACTGGGATAGCTAGTTGCACTAAGATACAGGGCAACATGACAGCATAACACAAGTGCGCAAGAATAGCGCATTCATGTATGTACATAAATCCAGCGTAGTCGCCGTAGCGACAGAAACTGTGTAGAGACAGAAACTGAGATGCACAGTTAGATCAGGATGGCTAGCTGCACTGAAGGAAACAGGGCAGCATTACAGCATAACGCATCCATGTACGTACATACATCCAGAAATTGTGAATATGCACGGTTAGATAAGACAGCTAGTTTTGCACTGAAGGAAACAGGGCAACAAAATAGCAAAAACACATCCTTGTACGTACATAAGTGCAGTGTAGTCGCCGTAGCGACAGAACTGTGAATATGCACAGTTAGATAGGACAGCTGGTTGTTGCACTGAAGGATAGAGGGCAACATAACAGCATAACACATCAGTGTGCACTTTTAAAACATCTGTGTGTATAATGCAGCGCAAGTCGTCGAAGCGACTGAAACTGCATGAATATGCGCAGTTCAAACGCAATGGTCGGTTACGTTGAAGGGCAACATAACAGCATAACGCTTCAGTGTGTACACAGATGCAGCGCAAGTCGCCGTAGAGACAAACTGTGACTATGCACAGCGACAACGACTGTGAATACGTAGTAACCAGAATAGCCGGTTGCACTGAGGATACAGGGCAATATATAACGGCATAAATCATAGACACATATCAATGTACATAACACAGCGTCAGTGGCATTGCACAGCAACTGTGAATACACACCAATCAGAATAGCCATTTGCACTGAAGGATACAGGGCAATATATAACGGCAAAATTCATAACACATAGTGTGTAGTGTGTACGTAAACATAGCGTCAGTTGCATCGCACGACAACTGTGAATACGCACTGCATAGTAATCAGAATAGCCATTTGCACTGAATGACACAGGGCAATATACAATGGCATAGATCATAGCACATAACAGAGTGCGGTGTGTACGTAACGCAGCACCAGTTGCATAGAGCAACAACTGTGAATACGTAGTAGTCAGAATAGCCATTTGCACTGAAGGATACAGGGCAATATACAACGGCAAAATTCATAACACATGTCAGTGTGTAGTGTGTACGTAAACACAGCGTCAGTTGCATCACGCAACAACTGTGAATACGCACTGCGTAGTAATCAGAATAGCCATTGCACTGAAGGATACAGGGCAATATACAACGGCAACATTATATAGTGGCATAAATCCTAACACATAACAGTGTGTAGTGTGTACGTAACACAGTGTCAGTTGCATCACACAACAACTGTGATTACGTAGTAATCAGAATAGCCAGTTGCACTGAAGGATACAGGGCAATATCGTGGCATAAGCATAACACACACATAGTGTACATAGACACAGCGTCTGTGGCATCGCACAACAACTGTGAATACATAGTTGAATCAGAATGGCCAGTTGCACTGAAGGATACAGGGCAATATATAACGGCACAAATATAGCACATATTAGTGTGCAGTGTGTACATAAACACAGCGTCAGTGGCGTAGCGACAACAACTGTGAATACGCACTGTGTAGTAATCAGAATAGCCATTGCACTGAAGGATAAAGGGCAATATACAACGGCACAAATCATAGCACATATCAGTGTGCAGTGTGTCCATAAACACAGCGTGAGTTGCATCGCGCAACAACTGTGAATACGCACTGCGTAGTAATCAGAATAGCCATTGCACTGAAGGATACAGGGCAATATACAACGACAAAATTATAACACATCAGTGTGTAGTGTGTACATAAACACAGCGTCATTTGCGTTGCACAACAACTGTGAATACGTAGTTGAATGGCCAGTTGCACTGAAGGATACAGGGCAATATATAACGGCAAAATTATAACACATATCAGTGTGCAGTGTGTACATAAACACAGCGTCAGTGGCGTAGCGACAACAACTGTGAATACGTAGTTGAATGGCCAGTTGCACTGAAGGATACAGGGCAATATATAACGGCAAAATTATAACACATATCAGTGTGCAGTGTGTACATAAACACAGCGTCAGTGGCGTAGCGACAACAACTGTGAATACGTAGTTGAATGGCCAGTTGCACTGAAGGATACAGGGCAATATATAACGGCAAAATTATAACACATATCAGTGTGCAGTGTGTACATAAACACAGCGTCAGTGGCGTAGCGACAACAACTGTGAATACGTAGTTGAATGGCCAGTTGCACTGAAGGATACAGGGCAATATATAACGGCACAAATCATAACACATATCAGTGTGCGGTGTGTCCATAACACAGCGTCAGTTGCATCGCGCAACAACTGTGAATACGCACTGCGTAGTAATCAGAATAGCCATTGCACTGAAGGATACAGGGCAATATATAACGGCACAAATTATAACACATATCAGTGTGCAGTGTGTACATAAACACAGCGTCAGTGGCGTAGCGACAACAACTGTGAATACGTAGTTGAATGGCCAGTTGCACTGAAGGATACAGGGCAATATATAATGGCACAAATCATAACACATATCAGTGTGCAGTGTGTACATAAACACAGCGTCAGTGGCGTAGCGACAACAACTGTGAATACGTAGTTGCATGGCCAGTTGCACTGAAGGATACAGGGCAATATATAACGGCAAAATTATAACACATATCAGTGTGCAGTGTGTACATAAACACAGCGTCAGTGGCGTAGCGACAACAACTGTGAATACGTAGTTGAATGGCCAGTTGCACTGAAGGATACAGGGCAATATATAACGGCACAAATCATAACACATATCAGTGTGCGGTGTGTCCATAACACAGCGTCAGTTGCATCGCGCAACAACTGTGAATACGCACTGCGTAGTAATCAGAATAGCCATTGCACTGAAGGATACAGGGCAATATATAACGGCACAAATTATAACACATATCAGTGTGCAGTGTGTACATAAACACAGCGTCAGTGGCGTAGCGACAACAACTGTGAATACGTAGTTGAATGGCCAGTTGCACTGAAGGATACAGGGCAATATATAATGGCACAAATCATAACACATATCAGTGTGCAGTGTGTACATAAACACAGCGTCAGTGGCGTAGCGACGACAACTGTGAATACGTAGTTGCATGGCCAGTTGCACTGAAAGATACAGGGCAGCCTGACAACATAAGCTGTAAGCACATCAATATGTAATGTTACGTAGGCCCAGCGTCAACAGCATAAGCGGTAACGACTGCGCAACCCCGTAGTCAAGACTGACTAGAAGGGGGGTAAACACTCACCGGATTGCGGCTGTGCACTTTCCATTGTCAGAGCGGGGCGTCTAGAGACTCATAACATCCACACTTCCCTTTTAGACTCGGCCATGCCTTTGCCTCGTCTCTCTAGACGTGCGTCTTGCGCACGACTACCACTTTTAGGACGTTGTGGAAGACGGAGTCTTTCGTGAAGTAGCCTGTTCTTTAGAAGTTTTGGTGGAAGTCCGGCCGCAGCGGGACTTGAACACCGTCGTTTCCCTAGACTGGCTAGGAAGACTTGAGTTGCTATAGAAACAGTGTTTGGGTGCAGGCGAGCGGGTTGAGCGTTGGCTGCTGCTGAGATACCGGGCTAAAGTATCGTCTTTGGGCGGGAGAGGGCCCACCAGCGGCCTGCTGGCGGCAGTGGGCCTCATCCCCGCTGATGCCCGGGTTTATTCCCCTGAGGGCGCGCACTGTCCGGCACGTGCCTGTCGTCCTAGAGTGCGGCCTCGGTTGATCCTTGTTAGGGTAGAGCGAGTCAATAGGACCCGCACATATCTGGCATGTAGTAGCAGCCATCGGATGCGGGGAGGGTACATGGTGAGTATCCTCTATTGCAACTTCCACGATGACTTCAGATAAGACTTCTAGCGTGAAGAAAAAGAGTCTGACGTAATTGTCGCGCCCACGCTATTTATACTGCCCGCGGTCGGTCAGCATTTGCATGTTCGCGTCAATTGGCCAGCTGTCTCCAGCTGGCGTTAGCCTATAAGATTTCAGTGAAATGGAGAAGGAAGGAGTTCCCATATACGTCAGTGACGTAATGTCGAAGTGACCGCCTTGAAAGGGAACCAACCTTGCAACTTGGGGACTACCGTCCCGGCAAGATAGAAATTGGAAGTCTCGTGAGAAGCGAGAACGAGAACGAGAACTAGCGCGAAACATGAATTGCTTTACGGCAATTCGACATAAACACACACGCATGTATGTATTACCCACCTCGGTAGACATAGCTCCACACGATACAGTTGGCTTGCTCCGATCAAAACAAACGCACATGAGCAGTGGTAGAGAGGGGGAGGAGGCCGCTGCAAGTGAGTTTTTTACGACCGTGTTGTGAAATATACGGCTGTGGGGGGAGCTCGTGGGGAAAACATGCGACAACAAAAGGGAAAATCAGCAAAGAAGTGAATAGAGTTCGCTAGAGTTGCCGAGTTCTCCTTTAAATGACCAGAACTTGTACTGTGCCATCTCAGGCTGTCATTTTCTATTTTATGACTATTTATCTACCTCAGGTTTTGATATTTTATATACTTTGACAATCTTATATTAGTCATTCAGATGATCAAGAAGATACAAATTTTGGAGGATGATCACATGTCAATTAAGAAAAAATATATTTTTGCAAGAGAGGTATTAAAAGAAGGGCTTTGTCAAAGATACAATATATATAAGATTACAATGGAAAAACTTGGAGGGCCATTTCAAATATGCAGACAATCTCATTTTACAATAATAAAGTAATATAAAAAAGAAAATAATATTAATATTAATAATATCACATCAGATACAATATTAGGCTACTATATAGAGAAAATGTCTTGTATAGAAGACCTCGCTTGATGCAATCAACAGTAAATGAATTTCAAAGAAATATATCAAAAATATCCATTTATAATGAGTTTGTATTGCATCACACTCTTATTATTCAAATTTAACTAATATAATGTACCTCTTCAATCACACACATTTCCAGCATTTGATATAAACACAACCAATTAAATTTTGAACACATGAAAAAGAAATGGTAGTGAAGTGTAAGGTTATGTGGGAGTGTGACACTAGAGGGCATGCTTGTGCAACAGGTGCTAATCTCTCAGAGTTAGCAGTGTTGTGGGAGCCCGTGTTTGGTGGCAGATCTATCTCGTGTGTTCCTGTGTAAAGATCTGTTAAAGGGCACAATATGTAACTTTTTTGCTTTAAAAATAGCAAAAATCACTATATCTATGTTATACATTTTTTTTAGTTGTGTACTTACATTATCCCGACTGTTTCCAACAGCGCTGCGTTACCTCACAAGTTTAATTTGTCTAATAAACTGACCTGTGAGTAGTAATTCTGCGTGTAGTTCGGTAGAATGAAATGTCCATATTCCTTTTATATCCGCGGGACTCGCGTCGCGTGTGGAGCTGATAGCTGTCTCTTAGCAATCCTGAACTGCTCCATATCACAGTCATAAAAACATCGATGTATTCAGTCATCCATAAACATTATTAGATCGGTCAGCTTGACGTTGACGACAAGATCAATAATTCTTAGCAAATATCCGCGTTGTCCCTGGTTTCCGCTCGTACTGCCATAGCAACCAGAGCCGTCTGATAGTAACCAAGGCGACAGACGTGGACAACTGTGTAGTTCGCAATGTCTATCTGCATGCTGTTGTTGTTTCGTTCAAACATTATGGACCATGGCAAGCAGACTTTGGATAAAAAAGGAGAACTAAAACGAGAATCAATATCAGCGCGGTGTTTTCGAGATGCCTAGAGCTCCCATAGACGGTATATAAACGAGAGCTCCATGTCCGAGACTTCGACCGCTCCTACATGTACTTTATTAAACAGGTGAGCACATTTACATAAAACTAATCAATGTTATATAGTTCAACAATAATAAAATGTTAGAATATGATCTGTATGTTATTCTAATGTTGATCTAGCTTACTGCTAGTCTCATACAGACAAACTAACACATACATTTCAACACATTCAAATGCAGTTTAGTGTGATAGTGTAATGTTAGACCGAGTGAAACAGCGCTGCGTTACCTCACAAGTTTAATTTGTCTAAAAAACTGACCTGTGAGTAGTAATTCTGCGTGTAGTTCGGTAGAATGAAATGTCCATATTCCTTTTATATCCGCGGGACTCGCGTCGCGTGTGGAGCTGATAGCAGTCTCTTAGCAATGCCGAACTGCTTCATATCACAGTCATCAAAACATCGATGTATTTACTCATCCATAAACATTATTAGATCGGTCGGCTTGACGTTGACGACAAGATCCATAATTCTTAGCAAATGTTGCGTCATCAAACTACGCCTTTGTTATTGTAAGAGGTTAGCGACCCCTAGCGGCGAAAAAAATGACATACTGTCCGTTTAATTGTTGTGGAAATATTTAATACGAATACAACCTACTAAATCTGACTTCTTTACCACGGACAATTTAAACAACTTCCAGTTGTTAAAAATTATATTTACAGTATCTTGAGGCAATTCCCCGAATACTTACAATACAATACAACACTTCCCTGAAGTAAGGTGACGGCGTCCCATCAAGAAACTACTATCACTGCCTCAATCACACATGAGCACACAGGTCTTTAGCATCTATACACTCTCACCATCCTTCTCAGGTGTTCGCTGGTCCGACACAGGATCATTAATACTAACTCAGAGTATTACAGCCTCAGCCCGAGGGTGGCTCTATAGTCTTCAACACTGTCACTGTCTCTGAGTGTTGAACCTTTAGTACTTCTAATACTACCTTAATCACACACAGATGTTTCTGATGTTGTCTTTTGAGCATATTCTTTTTCTCAGCTGCGCAGCAATAAAATAAAATTGTTTATTTTTATTTTATTTTTTATTTTTTTATAAAATGTATTTTTTGTTATAGGGTTAGGGTTAGGGTTAGAGTTAGAATTACTATGTCTGATTGTTTCTCAGGGACACAAAAGGCACCTATTTCGTGGAATGACCCAGCTAAGAATTTTTTGTAAGACACTTAGGGCTTGCTTTGTTCTCCATATAGTCGTTTACTATAGGCTACATATGGCTTGTCACGGATTGCGTTTTAGGTTAATTTGTAGAATACAGTCATGCATTTTAAAGTGCGTGGCTGTGCAATTATGCGTGTGCCAGGAGTGTGCGCGCGCAAGAGAGAGATTTATTCATTCATTTAGTTTGCCTTTTTACATGTTGCATATTTTTAAAGGATATAGAATTACTGAAAATATGTTGTTTTTTTTGCAATAAATGGCAATTTAGCCCTGAGTTTTATGTAATCTGTGTTTTTGTTTTCTCTTGATTGAGAAAATTAAACAATTCTCATTTCTTCATAATTTAGTTAACCATGGTCCATGGATGTTGATTAACGTAACTCCATTCATGTGGCATTTGTATTTGTATTATGATTAGAATATTTTTAGCACAGCTTTCTTGTTAACTTACATTTACAGTTAGCCATTTAGCAGATGCCTTTGTCCAAAGCAACTTACAAATGACTTACAAATTAACTGTTAAAGGGGTGGTTCAGGATTTTCGACATCGGACCTCATTTTCAAGTGAGCCTGGTTGTTATTCATCAGTGGAGACAGTTTTCAAAAAAATTCATCCAGTCCTTACTTTTGGATAGTTCGCCTATTCTAGGCTAGCGCGAGTCAACGGTGCACGTTAGCCTGCCATTAAAAACAGTTTTACCCACTCCACAGTACACCAAAAGCAAATAAATTATAACGCCAGACTATCAATGTAAATGTCTATTGAGAGAATAATGTTAGAAATCAAACTACCCTTTCATCACATTGCATTAGTTATAATTTGTTCCCTGTATTTATAAGCAGTCTACAGCAGCGGCGGAGTTATATTTGGTTACCTAGGAAACCGAGAGAGCCGGTCCACATAACAATCACGCAAGTGTATTTACCTGCCGCTGACAAGAGTACTTTGATTTCTAACATTATTCTCTCAATAGAGCTAGCCTAGCCTTCTCTCGCGCTAGACTAGCATAGGCGAACTATCCAAAAGTAAGGACTGGATGAATTTTTTTGAAAACTGTCTCCACTGATGAATAACAACCAGACTCACTTGAAAATGCGGTCCGATGTCGAAAATCCTGAGCCACCCCTTTAAGAAAGCACACACTACAGGATACCCTGAGTCCACCTTAAGAAGTGTGTTTGTTCTGTATTTGTTGCAGGTGACGCCCAACGTCTCTCAGAGCTCAGGATTGTGTTAATGGGATATAGAGAAGCTGGTAAGAGTTCAGCTGGAAACACCATCCTGGGCAGAGAGGAGTTTGACTTGAAGAAATCTGCTCAGTGTGTGAAGAGACATGGAGAAGTAGCAGACAGACACATCACTGTCATTGAAGCTCCAGGATGGTGGGGGAATTTCCCTGTAGAGTTCAGTCCTGAGTTACTGAAACAGGAGATTTTGCTCAGTGTGTCTCTGTGTCCTCCAGGACCACACGCTGTACTACTGATCTTACGTGTGGACACTAGATTTAAAGAGACTGAGAGAAAAGCATTGCAGGAGCATCTGGATCTTCTCAGTGAGAGAGTCTGGAGTCACACTATAGTGCTGTTCACTGGTGGAGACTCTCTGTTAGACACATCTATAGAGCAGCACATTGAGAGTGAAGGGCCGGATCTCCAGCGGCTGCTGGACAAATGTGGGAACAGGTTTCATGTTCTCAACAATCGCAACAGGAGTGACGACACTCAGATCAAGGAGCTGCTGGAGAAGATTGAGGAGACAGTGGCACAAAACAACGGCTGCCATTTTGAAATAGACAGAAAGATTTTACAGGAGATGAAAGAGAGAAGAAGAGCAGAGGAAGAGAGAGCAGAAGAACGAATGAAGAGGATGCAAAAAAGGAGAGAAAACATCAGATCACAGATGAGTGAGTCCATATACTTTATAGTGCAGATACACACTGAGTATATTAAGTAAATCATGAAAATGTAACACTCACAGCAATAATAGCAAGAAACTTCTTGTCATTAACCGCTATTTGTAGAGGCATTCCCAATAGATGGGTTCAGAGCAGCTCACAGTGACGGCCCCTAAAATCTGTTACTGAAGGAAATAAGCACTTTCATTTCTTAAACAATCTGGTTCTTCATAGGATGTGCTTTTGATAACAGAAATCCCTTTACCTAATCCATGGAAAACAATACAAAAAACAAAAACAAAAACCCTGCAAACATCTCGTCTTGAATATAATCTTAAACATCAGCTTTACACCTATAGACATGCCTCATGTTTGTCGCTGTTCTGAAGCACCAGGAAGTGAGTCCCATCAAACACTTTGAAAGTCCATTACAAGTAAAAACTACTAGACTGCTGGAGGAACTATATTTTATTTGGAGCTCCAACTAAGGCAAAAATATGTCATGTAAAATGGACATTGGTAAGATTAGAAGCTATTTTTATAAAAGAAAAAATATCAACATGTTCACAGTTTTTGCGAGACACTTTTACTGCTTTCATATTGGTCAGTACAGATAAGATTTTGGATCTGTTTACGTCAATTTAGGCTGTTAAAAAAAAAAAAGTATTTCATAAATAAAAGCAGTCACAAATGGTCTTTTTTGGCTTTATTTCCATTTATTACTTGGCTTAGTTGAATTCTAATGTAGAATGCGGTCTGTTATTTCTTGATGTCAGCCGCTGCTAAGGTTAACACACCATTGCCATGAAAAACAGAGCGTTGCTATGGACGCAGGATTCTAACCATAGAGATGGAACAGACTATTTTCTTTAGCGGAAGCAATACAATCGTTTTTATATCAATAAACTCCTTTTTAAATCATTATTTTGTGTCAAATTATTGATTTATTTGGTAGGTAGCCATGTAATAAGCAGGATAATGTAGAGCGAGGCTCTACATTATCCCTTACCTAGTAAATGAATGTTAATGTAATACAGTCATGTATTTGCTGGTGCTAATAGCCACCAGTGCATTGATAATGCTTTCCCAGGTGAGAACACACACAAGAGAGAGATTTATTCAGTGGTTTAGAGGGACAATTTCATTTCATTAACTCATTTTTGACAAAGAAAGATTATTTAAGAATATTTCAAATGTCACCCACCTTAAAGTCGCCATGAACCGGAAGTTACAAACGAATGTTCTCCAGTGTTGTGACGTATTTCCAAGTGAAACGGAATATTGAATAGAGGGCAGGGTTTTACTTTAGCGTTCCTCCTCTCCATCTCTCGCTCATAGCAGATTAACGGTTTGAGTGGAGTTGCCACGCCCTCGCACCATATCACATGACAGGAAGAGAAGAGAAGTCGTTTTGAAGGGGGAGGGAAGGATAACGTATTTGATGAAAGAATATAAGGGCACATGAATTTTTAAAAATTAATGAAGTGCGCAGATAAATCATTTGTAATAAACACTACAATATTACATATAAAAATACAAATTGTAAAATTTGATTTTATGGCGACTAAGAAGTGTGTTTGTTCTGTATTTGTTGCAGGTGACGCCCAACATCTCTCAGAGTTTAGGATTGTGTTGATGGGATATAGATATGCTGGTAAGAGTTCAGCTGGAAACACCATCCTGGGCAGAGAGGAGTTTGGCTTGAAGAAATCTGCTCAGTGTGTGAAGAGACATGGAGAAGTAGCAGACAGACACATCACTGTAATTGAAGCTCCAGGATGGTGGAGTAATTTCGCTGTAGAGAAGAGTCCTGAGTTACTGAAACAGGAGATTTTGCTCAGTGTGTCTCAGTGTCCTCCAGGACCACACGCTGTACTACTGATCATACGTGTGGACATTAGATTTGAAGAGACTGACAGAAAAGGATTGCAGGAGCATCTGGATCTTCTCAGTGAGAGAGTCTGGAGTCACACTATAGTGCTGTTCACTCATGAAGACTCCCTGTTAGACACATCTATAGAGCAGCACATTGAGAGTGAAGGGCCGGATCTCCAGTGGCTGCTGGACAAATGTGGGAACAGGTTTCATGTTCTCAACAATCACAACAGGAGTGACGACACTCAGATCAAGGAGCTGCTGGAGAAGATTGAGGAGACAGTGGCACAAAACAACGGCTGCCATTTTGAAATAGACAGAAAGATTTTACAGGAGAAGGATGGTCAAAATAAAACTGAAGAGCACCTGGACAAATGGAGAGAGGAATCCAGATCGCAGACTAGTGAGTGAAATCATAACATTTTATGAATATTATCTACATATAGTCTCAGATGTGTTTCCTCTTAATTGTTCTAGACTATAGGCCTAATATTTGAAAGGGGTCATATAATGGTACATGCACTTTTACAAGTAGATTGTACTGAAATGTGTGTTGGCAGTGCCTGTACACAACCATCATACAGTATAATGATAAAAATCCATCCAGTGTTTTTTTTTTTAAATCTTCTTATATGTTTTCCCCCATCTCATATCAAGCCGTCTGACCGTGTGATGTCTTCTTCTTCTTCTTCTTCTTCTTCGGCGGTCACTCGAAACGAGTATGACTGTCCTCTTCGTCGGGTCCCCTTATTTGTGGATCCTCAGGTGGCTGTAGAGGCCGATCTGTGATCCACAGATTCTGGTGTAATGTGGGCATTGGAAGGTTGAGGTGATGTGTGGTGGTGGAGCCTTTCTCTGTTTGTCCTTGCGGTGTTGCCGCTTTGCATCTGCGGCATGGCGGAGTTCTGTTTCGTGGTGTGCTGAACTTTCCTGCACTGCTTTTCTCCAGTAGTCCCTGTTAAACGCGAGATTCTCCCAATCGCCAGACGTGATGTTAAACTTTTTCAGGCTGGTCTTGATATTGTCCTTAAAGCGTTTCTTTGGCCCACCAGGGGCTCGCTGTCCTTCTTTTAGCTGGGAGTACAGGATCTGCTTAGGGAGACGGTTGTTGGGCATGCGGATGACATGTCCTGTCCATCGGAGTTGGTGCTGCATTATGGTGGTAGTGATGCTGGGCATATTCATTTCCTCCAGAATACTGGAGTTTGTACATCTGTCTTCCCAGTTGATCCTCAGGATTTTTCTTAAGGCTCTTTGATGGGATCGTTCCAGTGCTCTCAGGTGTCTGCTGTAGGTGGTCCAGGATTCCGCTCCGTACAGCAGAGTTGGGAGAATCACAGCTCTGTAAACCAGGACCTTGGTTTGAGCCCTCAGGTCTCAGTCATCAAAGACTCTTGTCCTGAGTTTGGCATAGGCTCCGCTGGCACAGCTTAGGCGATGGTTAACTTCACAGTCTATATCAGCTTTGGAAGAGAGTATGCTGCCAAGGTAGGGGAAGTGGTCCACGCTTTCCAGAGTGGTGTTATCCACTTTCATGATAGGCTGGAGTGATGGCTGGTTGGGTGGTGGTTGATACAGAACCTGAGTTTTCTTGATGTTCAAGACCAAACCCAGGGCTCTGTATGCCTTGGCAAAGGCATTTAGGATGCCCTGGAGGTCTTCAGGAGAGTGTGCTGCAATGGCGTTATCATCGGCGTATTGCAGCTCTATGATGGTGGCATTTCTGACTTTGCTTTTGGCTTTGAACCTGTTAAGGTTGAAGAGCCTGCCGTCAGTCCTGTAAAGGATTGGGATCCCCTGTGGCAACTCTTGGCCAGTAAGGTGGAGTATGGCTGCAATGAAGATGGCAAATAGGGTAGGTGCAATAATACATCCCTGTTTGACCCCAGTTTCTACGGTAAATGGCTCAGATTCAGAGCCACTATTGAGCACTGTGGCTGACATGCCGTCATGCAGTAGCCTCAGTACACGGATGTATTTGGCATGACATCCATACTTTGATGGTATGCTCCACAGTGTCTGCCTATCCACGGAGTCAAAGGCCTTTGTCAAGTCTATAAAGGCCATATACAGAGGCAGTCCCTGTTCCCGACACTTTTCTTGTAGTTGGCGAGCAGAAAAGATCATGTAAGTTGTTCCCCTAGAAGGACGGAAACCGCACTGTGATTCAGGGAGTATCTCCTCAGACAGTGGTAGAAGGCGGTTGGCGAGGACACGAGCAAGGACTTTGCCTGTTGTTGATAAGAGCGAGATGCCCCTGTAGTTTCCACATTCAGCCCTATCCCCTTTCTTGAATATGGTAACAATTTGGGCATCCCGGAGCTCTGAGGGGAGCTCTTCCCTTTCCCAGACCTTGACGAGTAGATGGTGGATGTGGTGCCAGAGCCTTGGTCCTCCTTCCTTTAAGATCTCCGCGGGGATCCCATCAGGATCAGTGGCCTTGTTGTTCCTGAGATTCCTGATGGCATTGTGAACCTCAGTTAGGGTAGGAGGTTCCCCCATGTCTTCTCTGATGGGACTCTGAGGGATATGGTCGGCGATGTCTGGTTTGGCTGAGCTGTCACGGTTCAGAAGTTCTTGAAAGTGCTCCTTCCAACGTGAGTTGATTGAGTCATTGTCTTTTAAAAGAGTCTGTCCATCTTTTGGGCGCAGGGGATTTAAGCCGCGGTGGCTAGGGCCATAGACAGCCTTAGTGGCACTAAAAAAGCCTCTGGTGTTACCTGAATCTGCCAGTCTCTGGAGTTCTAGAGACTTTTCTGTCCACCATTTGTTCTTGAGCTCCCTCGTCAATCTCTGAACATCAGACTTGGCTCTGGAGTGTGCTGCCCTTTTGGCATGTTATGTCATTTTGCCACTCTCGGAAGGCTTTTCGTTTTCTGTAGATAAGTTGTTCTATCTCTGTGTCATTTTCATCAAACCAGTCCTGATGTTTTCTGGACTGATACCCAAGGGTGGATCTGCATGAGTCATGGATGGTGGATTTGAGAAGGCCCCAGTGCTCTTCAATGTTATCAGGATATTCTTGCTGAAGATTTTTCGAGAGAGAGAGTCCTGAAGTAGCTGCTGGATAGCAGTTTCATTCAGGCTGTCAAGGTTCAGTCTTCGCCGTGTCTGCTTCTTCTGAATCCTCCTCCTTTTTTTAAGTTTGATAGACATTGTGGATCGGATAAGGCGGTGGTCTGTCCAGCAGTTGTCAGAGTCTATCATGGCCCTTGTGATGTTCACATCACTGCGGTCCCTGGCCCTTACAATGACATAATCAATGAGGTGCCATTGCTTGGAGCGAGGGTGTCTCCAAGATGCCTTGAATTTGTTTTTCTGTCGATAGAGAGTGTTGGTGATGACGAGGTTGTGCTGAGCGCACTTACTCAGAAGCAGCACTCCGTTGGAGTTGATATTCCCGATGCCCTTCTTGCCAATAGTGCCCTTCCAGAGATGTTGGTCCCAGCCTACCCTAGCATTGAAGTCTCCAAGGAGGATGATCTTGTCCTCCCTGTGGATTTTTGACAGGGTTTCTTCCAGGCAGGCGTATAAGGCTTCTTTTTCTTCCATGTCGGAGTCTAGGGTAGGGGCATAGGCGCTCACTACTGTCGCTGTCTGGTTGTTGGCCAACACCAGACGGATTGTCATGAGGCGCTCGCTGATCCCCACAGGAAGTTCGAAGAGGTGGTTGACAAGCTGGTTTTTGATGGCAAGTCCAACTCCATGGTTTCTAGCCTCATCGGCTGGCTTTCCTTTCCAGAAGAAAGTGTAGCCACCTTTCTCCTCCTTCACCTGCCCGCCGGGTTTCAGAGAGAGCAGCTATATCAATCCGGCATCTCTGCAGTTCTCTGGCTATGACGGCGGTTCGTCTCTCAGGTCTGTCACTGGAGGTGCTGTCCATCAGAGTGCGCACATTCCAGGCTCCAAAATTAAATTTCTTTTGTTTCTGACCGCAAATGGGGTGTTCCCTCTGGACGCGGTAATCCAGTCGGGAGGTATGAGGCAGGCTATTTTTAGGGCACCTTTTCTAGCCCCTTCCCCATGTGGGGTAAGCAGAGCGGATCCTAAATAGGACTGCTTAGTCATGGGTGTAGCTGCCGAAGAGCTCTTCTGCCTCGTTCCAAGAGCCCAGCGACTGATTCTGACACCCATCGCCTGATGTGCCAGCTCATGACTAGGGTCTTCCAGACTACACAAACCTGCCCCCGTCGCCACTTGCTGGTCGCCATAGGACTTTATCCGGGGTGGTAGGGTGGATTCCCTTTGTGGAGGACGCCTGTGCGTGGCGTTGTTTAACGTGTGGAGGCTGGTTCACAGACAACCACCACATGGTCCTTGGCAGGTCTGGGTCAGGATCCAGTGGCACGGAGTCCAAGATGACTGGGGACCCATCACTGCTGCAGCCTTCATCCGCCTTCCCAGCCGTTGTGATGCTCCACTTAAGTCAGCCATCATCCTCCGCCTGTTCCGTCGTTGAGGTCTTTTGTCTTTTTTTTCAGGGTTTGCTCCCTTAGCCTTTGCCACTATAAGCTACCCCACAAGGCAGTGGGACTATTTACCCATAGCTGGGGCTGTGGTTGGCGGGTGCCAGGGCATGTCCACTGCTTGGTGGGCCTGCAACCCGCGCCTCTGGGGCCCACTGCTGCTCCGAGATCCCCTACAGTTCAGCCTGGGTCCGCTAGGGCCCAGTTACCGTGTGTGGCCGCAAGGAGGCACTGTAGGAGTCTTGGCGGTGGAGAGGCTATGTACCAACAGGAGGAGACTTACGCACTTGGCTCCTCTTTTCGCCCTTGCACAAGGGCTAGTCGATGGCAGTAGCTGTAAGCAGAATGTAGCAAGCAGAAGCAGCATGCAGCATGCAATATCTACTAACCTACAGGCACTACTATCGCAGTACTACTGCACTGACGCATCACACACGCCCTGTGTGACAACACACACACCGTGTGACGTCACACGGTCGGACGCCCCTCCCACAATTGTTCATTGACAGCAGCGTTTCAACACAGACCTGCCCTGAGCAAGCTGTCATCATAGTCCGCATTGTTGATATGCTGCCTGGAGCACTGTCTATGAGCAGAATGGCGTCTAAGCGATTGTGGTGTTCTGCTCTTGGGTGTAATAAAGAACACAGCATCATTTTGATGTTCCTAAATCCGAACCGCTGAAGACGCAGTGGCTGAGTTTTGTTTTTGAAGGGAATATTCCCCACGATCAACGTCAATGCTTTCATGTTTTCGCGAATCATTTCACACACCAGACTGCTTTATAAAGGAGGGTCAGATGAAGCTGGTTTTGCTAAGAAGCTGCTCCTGAAAAAAGGATCAGTACCAACTATTTGTGTTCCTGCTGCACCTCCAGAAGAACTGAAGTGAGTGTATTAACCTTTATATTAATCTTTATATTAATCTTTGCAAATCGCTTGCACGCTTCATGATGAATGCGGCTGTTTACACTCAGGGTACATTACGGCATGTTTTCTATGTACGCCATTCTCAATATAATTCATAATCCCACGTTTATAATGAACATGGTGTTATGATTATTGTGTTATAACAAACTGTGTACGCAGGTGTTAAAGTTAACGTGGTAACACTTACACTAAGCTTACTTTAATTGTCTAACTTCTTCGGGGCCTTGTTCCGGGTCCCACTCCGGTTCAAAATGTTGTTGTGTCAAAACGCCCCACAGAACAGAGGGGCGGGGCTCCACAGAACAGAGGGGCGGGGTGAGCAAAGCTCATTATCATTTAAAGACGCATGCACTTAAACGGCGTGCTGAAAACAGAGCTGTTTTTGACCAGGTAAAATCTTGTTTTCTTACAATACTAATGAGAATTTTTAATTAAAGTATATTACAAACTTTTCATTTAGACCCTAAAGAATCATATTAACTTGTACAAAAATGGCATTATATGACCCCTTTAAAACGTGTGAACACACAGAATTGATCTTATAGTGTGTGTACTCTAAAATCCATGCCAACATTCATGTTTATAAAAATGGTCTTTGTCGTGGAAAAGTGCTTAGCGCCACATCAGGGTCTAAGCCAGTGGTTCTCAACCTTTTTTGGGCCAGCGCCCCCTATCCAATATCCAGGTCCCTGAACAGGAACGAGTGAGAGTTAACAGATGAAATAAGTGAAAAATTGTCATTTATTAATACAATTGGACTATACTCTACAGTGATTAATCCAAAAAACAAGCTATAAACTGCATTTGCATAGCAATCCCAGTGTTTCTCACAGGATTTTTGGTAAATCTGTGGTGGGTGGACCTCGGGCCTTCTAGGGGGGTTCGGGGGCATGCCCCCTGTAATAAAATGTTGTGCATTTTAATGTTAAATTCATCAATCTGGTGCACTTTGAGAGTTCAAAATTAAAAGCTCCAACCCATATTCAGTGTGCAAATTAAACAAAGAAAAATTCAAACCTCTTTTAGTTGTGTCTGTCTACATTACACAACAGATGTGACGGCGGAATGAATACATTACCAAAATGTGATTGCAGAATATATTTAAATTATCCATCAAATTGTCATTTTCTCCTTACTGTCTTGCGAGTTAACAATAATGCCTGACCAGAAAATTACTTGAACAAGAAAACATTTTGGCATTAGGGATTGGAATTAGTTAATGCCTAAAAATGTAAAAGTTTTACCTTATAAATAGAATTTAGTTTAATTAATTTTAAAATTCGTCGCCGGAGTGAATGGGAACATGATTTATTGAAAATATTTGAAAAATGTGTTTCTTAAGTCAATACTTTTTAATGGCTTTCCAACTTTCCATCCCTCCGGTGCGTGATTCTAGTCAGCGCTGGATTCTAGTCAGTGCTTGAGCGCTGGTCTATGACTGGAAAAATAAGAGTCGTTGCAAAAGTAACGATACATAGCTTAGGCTACATGTCGCATTAAAATGTTAGGCATTCTAAACTTTTGAATAAGAAATAATATCAAGTCGTCAAAATACAACTCGTCAAAACTCTGTGAATCACAACAAGCGTATCGGTGAGAACACTCATTTAAACAGCATATACACACATCCGAACTTGACTGCACATCATATTTTTGACATTATTGATACTGTTTTCAATCGTAATGCAATAGAAATGAACACAAAAAACCTGCCTAGTGCCTACCTACAACACTGACGGTGGACTTGCGGTCAGGAGTAGAGGAGCGGTGGCGGACGAATGTTTTTTTTGAGCGCTGTTGACATATTATTTCACGCGCACCATAGACGCGCGTGCACACACAATATGACATCACACTCTGTGCATATGTTTTACAACATAATTTAACATATACATAGTTCTAACACTTTTTAATAGTGCACTTAAAGTGTTTATTACAAATAAATGACTAAATGCTTAAAATGAATAAAAGTAAATTAACAAAAATTTGCGTTATATATTTAAATTCGTGAACGCCCCCCCATTTACTCCTGAACACCCCCCTTTCAAAAATCTTGCTTCCAACGCCCCCCGTTGTTCTCTGAACGCCCCCGTTGAGAACCACTCTAAGCAGACATACACACTTTTTTTCTTATGACAAAGAGTCTGAGTACTGCAGGTATTTGGAAATCTAATGGCGCTTTTCCACTGCATGGTACGGCTCGGTTCAGCTCGGTACGGTTCGACTCGGCACGGAACGGTTCGGCTCGCTTCGCTTTTCCACTGCGTGGTACGACTCGACTCAGTACGGCACGGTTCAGCTTGCTTTAGTTCGGTTGCTTTTCCACTGCAGTGGGACTGATCGTTATAGTTGCCGTCTCTACTACCATGACATCATCATATTAAATGCGAATTTTTCATTCCGTGTTACCCCATCCGCTCCTCGGCAACCAATGAGAGGAATGTGCACCTCGTCCACTGACCACGATTCAGCCATTTCTTTTTTGGAAGTTTATACTCTTTTTTTTGAAGCAAATACTTTTAAAACAGGCGCTACAGCGTTGGCTGTTGTCTACTGGCTATTTAAATCTAGCGCGTTTAGTGTCTCGTGTCGTAAATACAATGACGCTGGTAGAGATGATTCTGTCTGACCAATCAGTGATCTGCAGTGTTTTCACGTCACATTTTAGTATCGGTACGGTACGCTTGGAACCTCAACAGAGGTGGTACCATTTAAAGCGAGCCGAAGCGAGCCGTACCGTACCAGACCATGCAGTGGAAAAGCGCCATAAGCAGTTCTTGCTGCTCTTCATTCTCACGTAAAAGATTTGGATGTTGACTGGTGCTCTTTTACAAATTAATGACATTAATAAAGGCGATGTTTACAATGCAGAGATTGGAAACCATTCTGCTGCGCACAATTTCGAAATCATTTGTGATTTATAAATTTCACATCTGAAAGAGAGGCGTACGCAGGGTTTTTAGTGCCACGTATGCACATTGGAGAAATTATCGTAAGATCAAATGTAGGAAGATTTCCTAAAATAGTAATAATGCTAAAAACTGAGGTTATTGCTTGTGGGTCTAAGCAACACTCTCGCCCGAAGCCTTCAAGCAAGAAAACGGATCTGAGGACCATGCTTCTTGCGAAGAAGGGGAGGGGCGAGTGAGAATTGCTCATCCATGGAATCTTCAGGAAATCGATGTCTGTATTCCGCAGTCAAGTGCATTTTGGGACACGCCGGTTTCTAGGAAGGAAGTGCACTCCCTCTTGGCGAAGGAGACCATAGAATGTATTCCTCCTCCCGAGGCCGGTACATCTTGGTTCCAAAGAAGGATGGGGGTTGCGTCCCATTATAGATCTGACACATCTGAACAGTTCTCTGAGGAGATTCAGGTTCAGGATGCTGACAATTCCCACCATTGTGAGTCAAATCAGGTCCGAGGACACATACTTCCACATATCCATCCTTCCTTCTCACAGGAAGTTCCTGAGGTTTGCTTTTGGGGGCAAAGCTTTCCAATATCAGGTTTACCAAATGTATGGATGCAGCTATGGCCCTGCTGAGACTCTAGGGCATCCATGGATTGACGACTGGCTGATATTGGCCCAGTCTCAGGAGATGCCGGGTCGGTTCTTGGCCATATAAAGTACTTGGGGTTGAGACTCAACACAATAAAAGAGCCTGTTAACACCCGCCCAAAGAACCACCTTCCTATCAGGGAATCTGTATGATCAGATGCCTTCGTTCCCTGATCAGGGTTTTTCCTGCATAGAGAATTATGAGGCTCCGTCAGATGTCGTGCCGCCTCCGGACAAAACTCGGACAGACAGTCACATGGTCAGATACACTTTTCCCACCGTGATGGCTCTGTTGCTGTTACCGCTTGTGTCCATTCTCAAACCGTATAGTGCTGCGTGGATCGCGGATAATCCGCGGGTCGGGCGGGCCAAGTAATACAAACGACCAGAGTGCTGTTTCCTGAATGCCATCAAGATTGAAACTGAGACTGATTTCATAACAGTTCAATAAAAAAAATTGTTAAAATTAAGTCACTTACATTTTAGACGCAGTGACTGTTTATGTTCCGTTTCAGCAGCGAAAATAGTTCCAAACAAAGATCACAGCAGAACCATAGCGCATCTCACAGCAACACTTGTTGCATTACTGAATGATTCAGCGTTTTGAACGAATCGGTTGAGTCAAAGATTCAATGACTCGCTCATTAAGACGGTCACCTGCCGCCTCCTACTGGCGGTTTAGTTTCATAAAGTATCATTCTTTTCAACATTCCTTATTTGTATATTCAAAAATATTTAAAATAATCTAATTTAATACAGTTATAATTTTTCAATGTAAATTATTTAATTTGATTGGTAACAGCCTAGTGTCTTATTATTTTAATTGAATATATTGATCAAATTTAAGAATTTGAAATGAAAGACGGAGCATACATTTAATAAAATTAGGGGAAAAATGCCCTTTATAAAATACAAAAAATTAGTGTTTTCAAACAGTGATGTAATGAAACATTGACAATTTAAGTTTGAAGGGAGTAAAGCCTCTGTTTAGGCTGGAAATGTAATTTTGCCAAAAGAAGAACTTTTACTTTAAATAAATCAGCCTACTTCAGTGTGATATGTTACCATATTATCATGCTTAACACTAAGAATTTGAATAATTGTAATGTGATGATCAGATGCAGATATCTAAATCAAAGAATATGGGCAGTTTGCGGGTGGATTATTTATTTTTAACAGTGGATTCGGGTGACTCAAAGTGCACCAGATTAATGAATTTATCTTTAAAATGTACAAATATTTCTTCCGGGGGGGCATGCCCCCGGACCCCCCTAGAGATACCAAGCTCCACCCACAAAACTAATGTGGAAAACACATTAAGCTATATGATGATCCACAAAAAATACTAATTTAATTATCTTATTATTAAAATACATTATTAGGATTTTACCACCTCCGCCTCATTTTTGAGCCAGGAAAAACCCTGCTGATGATATTGAAAAACCTGTCCCAGGGTTCGGTGTTGGGAGCCCTAGTTGCCGGCAGTCTCAACAGTCGCATCCCTCCAGGATGGGGCATGGTCATGTAGAGCCATTTCTCAAGAGGTCTATGGGGGGACCATTATTTCTCTTGGCACTTAAATTGCCTAGAGATGTTGGCTGTATTCAGGGCTCTGAGGAGCTTTCTCCCAGACCTCAACGGCCACCATGTCCTGATTCAGTCTGACAGCATGTCGGTGGTCTCCTATATAAATCATCGGGGGTCCTGAGGTTGCGCCCTCTTTGCAGACTGGCCAGATCCTCCTCTGGTCCCAGGGGAAACTGTTGTCCTTCCGGGCAATATACGTCCCTGGGGACCAGAATTTGGGAGCAGACGTCTGGTCGAAGCAGTGGCTGAGGACCGGGGAATGGAGACTCCACTCCGATGGTGGAGTCGATATGGGAGAGATTCGGCCCAGCGGAAGTGGATCTATTCACATCTCATCAGACGACCCACTGACCGCTGTGGTTCTCCCTCATTCAGCTCCTCTGAGGCTGCATGCCATGGTACAGGCCGAGGCTGCACCTGTATGCATTTCCCCTGATCGATCTCCTTCCGGGAGTTCAAGAGAGGGTCCGTCGGGACAGGGTCAGTCTACTCTTGGTAGCCCCATTCTGGCCCCAGTATGGTTCTCGGACATCATATAACTCCTGGCAGGTCCTCCGTGGGAGATTCCCCTCAGTAGGGACCTGCTTTCCCAGAGCTGTGGAAACTGTGGGTCTGGCCCCTGAGGGGGCTCTGTATCTAGAGGCTGGCGTGTCAACCGGAGAGATCAAGACCATACTCAACTCTAGAGCTCCATCCACAAGGAGACTGTACGGCCTAAAGTGGAATGTTTTCTGGGTTTGGACCCAGTGCCCGGTGCCTTCAGTGCTGGAGTTCCTCTATGATCGCTTCTCTGCTGGTCTTACCCTCGTCCACTATTAAGGTGTATGTGGCAGCTATAGCAGCTTTCCATGCCCATTAAGTGAAGTTCAAAATAAAATAAAAAACATGAAATTGTATTATTTGTGTCCTAAAAAGATGGAAAATAGCAAAAAAAAAAAATAATTCTGATTTCTCTTTATGGTCTTGCCTTTTTAAGGTTTAAAAAGTCTGAACTGAATTTATCTATTGGTGGAGCTACATTAATTCCATCTCATACTGTTAAAAATATGGGTGTAACATTTGATTCGTCGCCTACATATCAATTTCATATAAGTTCTATTACCAAGACTGCATTTTACCTTCCTGATACTGACCAGGTTCAACGAGTATGGGGTCTCTGCGGAATAAGTGGACATTTCTAAATTTGTGGGTGTTTATAAATCATGCAATGAAAATTATGCCCTTCACCCAACCCCAGCCCTAAACCCTACCCACACTGTGACATGGGCAAATCAGGGAACACGGTCGAAAACACCCCTCTGTTTATGGCCTCACCCACTGATCTGGTAACTATTACTGTCCTGCAGAGACCTATACTTGGGTTCAGCCCTTCATTAAAGAAACCAGGCAAAAGCTGCAGGGTCAAACAACATTGAAAATTGAAATCATATACCTAATGTTCTGTTTCTGTGTGAACCAAATTTCTGCAATGAAGTGAATCCTCCTTCCCTGACCCATTTAGAGTTGAATGTTCTACTGATCTGCTCTCTGCTTTCATTATTATAGTGAGTGGAGATGATGGATCTGATTCAATGTCTGTGGGAAGTTCTGCTTATGGTTCATTCAGATCACGATCAGGAGCAGACCCAATTTTCGGTTCATCACATTCCAGAGATTCATCTCACACAAGTTACGTGTCGGGGGTCATAAAACGATGTGACAGCCTGAAATTGGAACCGCCAAATAGTGAGTGTCTTGCTTTATTTGGCACTTTCAGTACATTTTGGTCTCCCTGTGACCATCTTTACAGCATTAGAGATCATGTTTTCCATGAATACCATCTGTTTTGTTGTGAAAATATAATATTTAGTCTACACTGTCGTAAATTTGTCACCACATATTTCCCCCATAATACAATTTGGACCCTTTCTAGCCTACATCTCCAGCGATTTTCTCAATTTTTGATAATTGAATTTATGACAATAAATGCAAACCTGATATGAAATAAAATTAAAAAAGCACATGTAATATTTCGTTTGATCTTCTTATGTTGATGATCAGCATTTTCTGGAGTTTAAGCACCTGTTTATACTGATAAATTCTTCTTCTCTATACATCTATATGGTCAACTTTAAATGCTTGCATTAAATAGCAATCAGGCTTGTAATAAAGATATTTCATAGATAAAACAGGGACAAAACATGTAAAATCCTGTCTTATTAATAAAGTATTTGTATAATGTTTTAATGATTACCAATAGACTGTGTTAATTTTAGGAACATATTGAAAGTTTTAAATCTCAGAATTTTGTTCTATAAAGAGTTTCAAACCTTTTACTGATTTAAATGTTTTTCCCCCAGTGAGTGGAGATGAGCGGTCGGACACATGGTCTGTGGGAAGTTCTGCTTACAGTTCATTCAGATCACGATCAGGAGCAGACAGCGATTCAGTTTTTAGCTCATCACGCTCAAAAGTCTCATCTAATAGCTCAGGATTCGGGTCTTTGCGGTCCATCCCGGACTCTGTGGAACATTCAGGAACCAGACGAGCACTTGGTGTGACCATGATCTCAAATCTTTTCCAAAGAAGATCAAAGAAGCATGATAAGCATGAAGACACTAAGAAAAATTGAAGTATATCAAATTAATGAAAGAGAAATTCTGTCTTTATAATGTTGACATTTATAATTTTGACGACATAATATTGTCGAGTGGAGATGTACACTCACCTAAAGGATTATTAGGAACACCTGTTCAATTTCTCATTAATGCAATTATCTAATCAACCATTCACATGGCAGTTGCTTCAATGCATTTAGGGGTGTGGTCCTGGTCAAGACAATGCTGAATTTTCTTGTTGGCATTTTCTTCCTTTTCTCGGAAAATGAGGATGTAGTCGAAACATCTGGTAGTGTGTGTTTCCAGGTAATGCATTTACTCCCTTGACCGCTGTTTTTAGTTCTAATATTCCAACCGACAGAGTTTAAGGTTTTGTGAGGGGTGACCGATGTTTGATTTTTTGGGTAATTATAAAACATGCTGGAGACATTAATAAATTGCAAGAGACTGACATGTTTGAGTCTGACTTGTCAAAAATGTTACATTCAGCTGTTGCAAATTTGTTGACTTCTGAAAACCAACTCTTTTTTAAAACCAGGAACTGAATGTTTTTTGTTGTTTTTTTTTCATTTTTAATCAGACAGATCTGAAGTTATATTTAAAATCAATATTTCATTGTGATGCATTACGTTACTTGTGAAGGATACATGTTCTCTTCATAATTTCACTGCCAATATAAGGGAACATGAACCATATTGTGGAGTTTGATGATGCCTAAATTCAGTCTAGGTCTGCAGCTCAAACCATGCCTGCCTCTTCTCCACCGCACTGCTTCAGGCCGATGTACAGGTGTTTGCCAAATGAAGCACAATCTACTCAAGACTTCCCGTCTGTCCTGCAGCAGCTTCTCCTTCTGGTTTACACTGGAAAGACTCGTTTAGCACAGAACCTGCTGCAGAAACAAGCGGCTGATGGCGACGGTCAGACTTCAAGAACGGTGTGTTTTGTGTCACTGGATCACTGTGTGTGTTGAAAAAGTAAAAAATGGTGTTGGTCCAGGGCATCGGTTCCTTCAGTGTTCATTCAGTTCAGCTGGATATGGACGGGATCTCAGTCATTCAGAAGAGCTCTGAACATCCTGAACATCAGCAGACGACAGGGTTAGATAGTGGATTACTGTGAGTAGAAGGTCGAGAAAATGAGATAAACGCTGCTGTTCAGTACAAGTATGTTGTCAAGGATCTGATTGGTTGCTCCCAAACTTTATTTAACCGGATAACTTTATGAATAAGAGCAAAATTACATTACTATGGATGTCTGTATTTATATGTTCCGAATATGAATAAGAATAAAATGTCTCCTGATTATTTTGTCCTTTTGTTTTGTGTTAAAGAGAAAAGAAATCTTGGGCGATGCCAATCTCCAGATCACATTACAATGCATGGCCCACAAGACTGATTCAAAGCATATAATCCACCATTTAGTAAGAATCTTTTGATGAGTATGATCTTGAAATTTACATTTAATATGAGACTGAGGCCTTGTCCAGACGGAGACGTGTTTAGCTGTATACGTAAAAAAAATGATCGTATCGGCGTTTCGTCCAGACGGATCCGGTGTTTTGGGAGCCTGAAACCGCTATTTTTTGAAACCGGGTCCCAGAGTGGATAAATCTGAAAACGACACCCTTGCTTTTTTTAATGTATTTTTATTTTACTTCTTTATTTTATTTCTTTATTTCTTTATATTTTCTTTCTTATGCTATGATGCTTGTTTATGCACATGCTCCAAGTCTTCTTCTCCATCTTTAGTGTATCTCCATGGCAGAATTACAGCACCACATACTGGTCTGGCATGTATACTACATCGTTTTGAGTCGGTTTCAGTGGTTTTGTGTGTACGCAGATATTTCTTGAGACGACGCTGTGTTTACGGATTTCTTTTTAAAACGAGGGGAAAAAAGATTGGATAGGGAAAGCTCTGGCTTCGTGTGGATGTGGCCTGAATCTTCGAACTAACTATTTCAGACACTGAGAGAAAAGAGCTGATGTTTCAATGTATATTATGAGATAATTAAATTGTTTTTTTGACCATGGACGCATGTAAAGCTGTTGTAAGAGACTCCAAAACAACATTAGGCACCTTTAAAATGGCACTGTATCTTTATTTTTGTGTTTCGGATTTTGCATCAGTCGATCTGGGTTGCGATTAAAAAATCTTGCCTATAAAACAAATATATAACTCCATTATACAGGGAAAAATGACTTGATGTGTATGCAACTGATTCGTGGTTATTCAGCCCTACAGAAGTAATTACTGTACATATTTTTGTCATTGAGTTTGGACTGAAATGGTCTTTTAGATTATTATTTGAAAAAAGCTAATTATATCAAATCAATCAGTTTCCATGTTGGAGTAGCTCCTGCGTTCAGCTTTTGGTCTAGCAGTGTGATTGTAGACCAGAAGTCTTTGGGAACTTCTTTTCTTTTGTGCCAAGGTTTCCTTAGATACATTCAGCACTTAATTGAACTAGAGGGTGAAAATCCATTCAGGAACACAGTATTTATTTACAGGATGAGCCTCAGTCTGATGTTTCTTGATTGTAGATGCTCTGGGAGTATGGGGTTCGGGCCCTTTGCTAAGGGCTATCCGGTCCCTGTACGACCGGAGCAGGAGCTTGGTTCGCATTGCCGGCAGTAAGTCAGACTTGTTCCCGATGCATGTTGGACTCCAGCAGGGCTGCCCTTTGTCGCCGGTTCTGTTCATAATTTTTATGGACAGAATTTCTAGGCGCAGCCAGGGGCCGGAGGGTGTCAGGTTTGGGGACCACACGATTTCATCTCTGCTCTTTGCGGATGATGTTGTCGTGTTGGCCTCATCAGACCAGGACCTTCAGCATACACTGGGACGGTTTGCAGCCGAGTGTGAAGCGGCTGGGATGAGAATCAGCACCTCCAAGTCCGAGGTCATGGTTCTCAGTCGGAAAAGGGTGGTTTGCCCGCTTCAGGTTGGTGGAGAGTTCCTGCCTCAAGTGGAGGAGTTCAAGTATCTTGGGGTCTTGTTCACGAGTGAGGGAAGGATGGAACGGGAGATTGACAGACGGATCGGTGCAGCTTCTGCAGTAATGAGGTCCCTGTACCGGTCTGTTGATTTACCGGTCAATCTACGTTCCTACTCTCACCTATGGTCATGAGCTGTGGGTCATGACCGAAAGGACAAGATCCCGGATACAGGCGGCCGAAATGAGCTTTCTATGCAGGGTGGCTGGGCGATTAGAGATAGGGTGGCTGGGCGATCCCTTAGAGATAGGGTGAGAAGCTCGGTCACTCGGGAGGAGCTCAGAGTAGAGCCGCTGCTCCTCCACATCGAGAGGGGCCAGCTGAGGTGGCTCAGGCATCTTTTCCAGATGCTTCCTGGACGCCTTCCCGGGAAGGTGTTCCGGGCATGTCCCACCTGGAGGAGACCCCGGGGAAGACCTAGGACATGCTGGAGAGACTATGTCTCCCGGCTGGCCTGGGAACGCCTCGGTATCCCCCCGGAAGAGCTGGAGGAAGTGTCTAGGGAGAGGGAAGTCTGGGCATCCCTGATTAGACTGCTGCCCCCGGGACCCAGCCCCGGATAAGCGGAAGAAGATGGATGGATGGATGGATGGACATTCAGCACTTAATTGAACTAGAGGACGAATATCCATTCAGGAACACAGTTTTTATTTACAGGATGAGCCTCAGTCTGATGTTTCTTGATTGTAGATGGGTCGGTTATATTGGGTCTTTTGAATGTTTTTGTCCACTTGTTTTTAAGGACTTCAGACTGTATTTAATGTTGACACACGTGACCCATTAGTTGAGGAGTTTCAGCGACTGAATATACAAAATAAAGGAAAATTCTTGCTTTATATTCTTATAATTTGTCTATAATAAGAAATACATAGAATACTTCTTTAAAAATTAAAATAAATAATAATAAAAAAACATTAAAATAGGTTCAGTCTGTTTTTGTCAAGTTTATTTATATATTGCTTTATGCAATAAAATGTATAGATTTTACAGAAAAATAAATGTGAGCCAGTGTTATTTTAGTATAATTGAGATACTATTATAGTTTTTATTAATATTTTGGATCAGATTGTTTTATTTACATATTATATTATTTACATATTAGGCTAAGTTTTTGTTTTGTCATTTTATTTGTTTTTTTAAAAGTCTATATAATTTTTATTGTCTATATTTTATTGTCTATATTTATTGTCTATATTTCTATATTACAGCCGGGATTATAGACCCATTTCAAATCTTCCATTTATGTCTAAAATACTAGAAAAAGTTGTTTCCACTCAACTGGGCTCTTTCTTGCAAGAAAATGATATCTATGAAAAGTTTCAGTCAGGATTCAGGCCGCATCATAGCACTGAAACTGCGCTCGTTAAAATCACAAATGATTTACTTTTAGCTTCTGACCAAGGCTGTATCTCAATACTAGTTTTACTTGATCTAAGTGCTGTGTTCGATACTATAGATCACAAAATACTCTTAGATCGACTACAAAATTATACTGGTGTTCAAGGACAAGCATTAAAGGGGCATTTCACCCATTTGAACATTGTTTTTTATTTAAAGTGGGTCATATATGTAGTCGAAATGTAAAATAATTTTTGAATTTGGTGCCTTCGTGACCGAGAAAAGACAAAAAATAACTTCAGGATGCATTTGTATGAAAGACAACAACTCCCACAATGCACCACATTGCACAGCTCCGCAAGCCACTCCCACTAATCCAGAAAGCGCATATCTGCCTATAAGAGAAATCACTCTTCCGTCTACAAGGCTAGCTACCACCAGAGCTTAAAATTCATTTCACATTCACACAAAATGTCTAGTTAGTTGGCGAACTCATTAGTGCATTACTCCTCGTTTGTATTTCTTTCGAAAAGGTGAATTATTGCATGGTACCTGGATGTTCAGTCAGAACATATGCGGTGCGAAACTAGGATAGTTCTCAACACAAACGTCCGTGTCCTCGTCTGATTCAGAGATTTCGTCCAGGAGAAATTGTCATCGTTGAAATTCTTTGCCGCAGACAGACTCTATATCTGTGTTCGTAGCGGTTCGTAGTTGCATAGTGAGATCACCGGCGCCACCAGTCCGCCCTAACTCGAGCCAGTCCGGGCTCCTCGTCCGCGGCAGGCAGGTCTTCTGCCTCGGCTGCTCTTCGCTATAATGCGGCTTGTAAAGGTAGCCACAAACACCTGATTCAAGCATCAGACTTCCGAAATCCTCTTCCTTTATATCATATTGAGCACTCTCCTCCGCTATTGTCATAACTTTACATCTGTCTCCACAGCGCCTGTTAGCTTAGCTTCAAACAAGATGGAGGATATTGCTTTCAGTTTCAGAGAGTAAAGTCCCACCCACTGATCTGTAATAGGCCTGTAGCGTGAGCGGTTCCCGCCCCTTGGAATAATGAGGAGCTAGTGTTTGTAGTCTCTACACTTTTCAATGAAATGTGACTTCCTGCTTATTATGACGCAAAATGATGATTTTTACGTCATAATAAGCAGGAAGTAAAACACTTAAATCCTTATTTCTCCCATCTCAGGGAAAAATTAATGAAAAATCCACGTTTATTATAATATATGACTGGGTTTCTAACAATAGAAAGCTTAATGCAAATGGGTGAAGTGTCCCTTTAAGCTGGTTTAGATCATACTTATCTGACCGCTACCATTTTGTCTATTTAAATGGAGAAAAATCTATCATAATTCCAGTAAACTATGGAGTGCCGCAGGGATCTGTGTTAGGCCCTCTATTATTCTCAATATATATGATGCCACTTGGAAATATTATAAGGAAACATGGAATTAGTTTCCATTGTTATGCTGATGACACTCAAATATATATTTCATCACGGCCGGATGAAAACGCTAAATTATCCAAATTGACAGTGTGTTAAAGATATAAAAGATTGGATGACGCGTAATTTTCTTTTATTAAATCCAGACAAGACAGAGGTAATACTTATCGGTTCAAAAAAACGCCCACAGAACCTCTCACAATACAACTTTGACATCGTAGGATGTCCTGTTACTTTATCCTCTACAGTAAAAGACCTGGGTGTTATACTCGATTGTAACCTGTCTTTTGAAAATCATATTTCGTATGTTACAAAAACAGCCTTTTTCATTTCATTTTTTCATTTCATTTTATTTGTTTAACCAGGAAGGTCCCATTGAGATACAATATCTCTTCTACCAGGGAGTCCTGGTCAAGATAGTCAGCACAAAACAAAAATACAAAGTAGTACATAACACAACAAAATAAACAAAGAATTTCCATATCTGAAAGACAGCACAACCCACAATCAATTACTAAAACATTTACACCGTTCTATAAAAACAGACTTTAAAGTGTTTTTAAAATAAGTAAGTGATGGTACATATTTCATGTGTAATATACCTTGGAGCTCATTCCATACATAAGGAGCATAATTAGAGAAGGCTGATCTACCTAGTTCTGTATGGAAAATTGAGTTCTTGAGTAAAAGTTTAACTGTTGATCTAGTATTATAGATACTAGTACAGTATGTCAATAGATTAGATATATACTGTGGTAATTTACCCAGTAAAGCTTTTAAAATAAAGATCAACATATGATGTTTCCTCCTCAAGCACAGTGAAGTCCAATTTGTCAACTCATATAAATTACAGTGATGTGTACGCACACTTGAATCAGTCACAAATCGTAAGGCAGCATGATAAACAACATCCAATTTTTTCAAAGTATTTAGAGGTGCATGCATATATATTATATCACCATAGTCCAATACTGGCAAAAAGGTACTTTGCACTAATCGTTTTCGAGCAACAAAGGAAAAACATTTTTTCAAACGAAAATAAAAACCCAATCTTGGTCTCAATTTCTTTAAAAGTATATCAATATGAGAACTAAAAGTAAATTTATCATCCAGCCAGATTCCAAGATATTTATAGGATGCGACTCTCTCAATCAAAGTACCATCAAAAGTTTTAATCATAAAATCATTTAGTGATAATCTAGAGCGTGTGAAGATCATATATTTAGTTTTTTTTTTTATTCATCACCAATTTTAGATTATCAAGTGAAGTCTGAAATAAATTAAAAGCATTCTGTAAGGAATCCATTGCCACTTTTATGGATGAAGCCATTGTATAAATGATAGTATCATCTGCATAAAAGTGTACTTTTATGGTCTCTAATCCTACACCAAGTTCATTTATGTAAATAGAAAATAAAATTGGTCCCAAAATTGATCCTTGAGGGACATCTGTCTTCACTATCAATGGGTTAGAGATATAATTATCTACAGACACACATTGAGTTCTTCCAGTCAAATAATTTGAAAACCACTTTAAAACTGTACTACTAAAACCTACACATTTAAGCCTTTGCAAAAGAAGATCATGATCCACAGAATCAAATGCTTTGGATAAATCAATAAAAAGTGCAACACATGATTTTTTTTTATCCAATCCAGTAATAATGTCATTTGTGACTGACATTGCAGCAGTTATAGTACTATGTCCTTGTCTAAAACCTGACTGAGTTTGACTTAAAATATTATTAGTCGATAAATAGTGCTTTAACTGTTCATTTACCAGGGATTCAAACACTTTGGCTGTAACAGACAGTCTGGAAATAGGGCAATAATTATCCAACAAAGTGCAATCTCCACCTTTCAGTAATGGACGAATTTCTGCTGACTTCCATGAACTTGGTATCAAACCACTACTTAGACTTAAATTAAAAATAGAAGCAATCGGTCTCGCTATCAAGTCCGCAGATATTTTTAGAAAATAAGGCTCTATTTGATCAGGGCCAGCAGATTTTTTACAATCGAGAGTTAACAGAGCTTTACAAACCTGGGATGGAGAAATAGGAAGAAAATTAAAATGATTTCTTTTACTACTTAAAGGGATAACCATATTATCTTTATCGTCTACAGGAATACTTGAATAAGTTGTTGAACTTGAGCCTACATTATTAAAGTGAAAATTAAAAGCTTCTGCTATATCTCGTTTATCCTTAATTTCTTCATCTTTGACCTTTAGTAAATCAGGAACTGCTGGAGGGGGAATAGACCCCGTTGATGATTTGACCAGCTTCCAAAATTTACTAGGATCATTAACATTTTTATTTATCATATTAAGGTAATACTCACTTTTTGCATTTTTTATAATTTTTGTACAAATATTCCTTAATGCCCTATATTGTTCCCAGTCACTAGCATTATTAGTTTTTTTTTGCCTTAGCCCAGGCAATGTTTCTTGCTATAATGGAGGAGGATATTGATTTATTAAACCATGGATTATCTTTACCGCGTACTCTCAATCTTCTTACAGGTGCATGCTTATTAATCAAGGTTAAAAAGTTTGTTTGAAAATACTTCCATGCCAGATCAACATCTGCCATTTCACAGACATGGAACACATCACTATTGTACAAATCGTGTAAAAAGACTTGCTCACTAAAATGTTTATAGTTTCTTCTAAAAATGAACTTGGGTTTATATTTAGGAAGTTTACAATTTCTAACACAGGCTACTGTACAATGGTCACTAACATCATTACTAAATATTCCAACTGCAGAATACTTTTGTGGAGAATTTGTAAGGATAACGTCAAGCAGAGTTGACTTTTCCATATGTTATAAATTCAACCGAGTTGGATAGTTGATTAATTGCGAAATACTTAGGCCATCACAGAAGTCCTTAAAAGCGTTTGAAGTTTTCGATAACCAGTCCCAGTTTAAGTCTCCCAGTAATACAAAGTCATTGTCTGAAGACATTTTCAAATAGTCCGACAGCAGTATTAAAGCTTCGTGAGATGCCGATGGTGGACGATAGCATCCCATTACTGTAAAATCCACACCGTTAGGAAGATGTAACTTAATAACAGACAATTCAAAACACTTTGGTTTACTGATCGAATCAATCCAAGTGCAGTTCAATGCCGTTCTGACATAGATCGCAATTCCCCCTCCTTTACTGGTGCGATCTGTCCTATAAATGTTGTATCCGTCAATGTTAATCATATTATTTGTAATCGATGACTTCAGCCACGTTTCTGACAAAACCATAACGTCGCAATGAGTCGAATTTGCCCAGACACGAACTGCATCAATTTTATTAATTAAACTGCGCACATTTAAATGAATGAAACTTAGTCCACTGCTGTTTTTTAAATCTTCTGGGGTTTCAAGCTGTGCCAGATCAGGGCCTGGATTGGGGTGAATGTTACCTGATAGAAGAAGCAGTAGAATCAACAAGGGTTTCTTAACTGGAGTAAATCTCCGTCCTTGTCTGCAAGCAGCCGAAGAAACAAACTGCCGCGCATTCATTGTTCCTCTACACCACTGCACGTGCTGCAACCACCAATTTCCACCTTGCTAAGCTACGAAATATGCTATCAGTTTCTGATGCAGAAAAGTTAGTTCATGCATTCACGACCTCGAGACTAGATTACTGTAATGCTTTATTAGCCGGCTGTCCTGCATCCTCAATAAACAAGCTACAGTTAGTCCAAAATGCCGCCGCTAGAGTTCTTACTAGATCAAGAAAATATGATCATATAACACCGACTTTATCATCACTACATTGGCTACCTATAAAGTTCCGTATTAATTATAAGGTATTGCTACTGACTTATAAAGCCCTAAACGGCTAGCTCCAGTCTATTTAACGGATCTTCTATCGCCCTATAATCCATTGCGCTCTTTAAGATCAATAAATTCGAGGCTTTTGGTCATACCTAGGATATCCAGATCAACCAAAGGAGGGAGAGCATTTTCACATTTGGCTCCGAAACTCTGGAATAGTCTTCCTGATACTGTTCGTTGCTCGGACTCACTCTCCCAGTTTAAAACTAGATTAAAGACGCATCTTTTCGGCCAGGCATACATATAATATTCTTAATCTTACAGTTCAAACTACAATCCGGCCTCTAGTTCATAAATGCCAGAGGAGAACTGGCCCCGACTGAGCCTGGGTTCTCCCAAGGTTTTTTTTTCTCCATTAGGCCACCTGATGGGAGTTTTAGGACACCATTAGGTCACTTGATGGAGTTTTTTCGGTTCCTTGCCACTGTTGCCTTTGGCTTGCTCAGCTGGGGATATTTTGGGGATATTTAATTTTATTCTATCAATCAATAAATTCCACTAGAAACAAACCTTGTTGTATTATTTTATTTTAATTTAATACTGTGAAGCTGCTTTGATACAATCTGTATTGTGAAAAGCGCTATACAAATATACTTGATTTGATTTGATATTAGACAATAACTATTGTTTTAGTTATTTTAGTATATCAAGTTGAACTAAATTAAAATGAGAAACTTTGCTATACCAGCAATTTCCTTTTACTCCAGAGGCCATTTTAAGCTAATTCTACAGTATGTTTAACTATCTTAATTATTTTATCTTTTTTAGTAATTAAATCTTTAAATGGTTTATTTGTCGTTTTATTGCCCAACCTGATCCAGACGTCGTCTCCTACTTGGCAACTGTCCTCTGGCTGCTTCTCCAGTGCTGCCGTCTTTCGTTTAATCTCTGTAAAATTAACATAAAACATCAGTTCTTCAATGTGCTGATCCCATTTCCCAACTTTTTGATAGTGCCTTCCACCCTTTCAGCGATACAATTGCTCTCTGGAGCGTATCTCAAGGACAGGTCAAGATGAAGGGCCCTATTTTACCTAGCACACGGCGCAAGTGCACTCAGGGCGTGACGAATCCACTTTTGCTAGTTTAATCCCAAAAATGGTCGGCGCTCCCGGCGCATAGTCTAAAAAGGTTGTCCCTATTCTCTTAATGAGTAATGGGTGTGTTTTGGGCATAACGTGCAATAAAACAATCAGGGTCTCATTTCCCATTCCCTTTAAAAGCCAAGACTGTACGCTTCTCCAGAGAGGAAACGGATCTGTTCGTGTGCGAGGTTAAAATCAAGTCACATTTATTTATATAGCGCTTTTTTACAATACAAATTGTTTCAAAGCAGCTTTACTGAGATAACAGGGAAATAATGCAACAAAGTTTGTTTCCAGAAGAAAATAGTGTCACAGTCCAGCTTAAGTAAGTTCAGTGATGTTTCATTTTTGTTGTAAAAAAGTTATTAATTTCGTTCATTTATATATACCACTCTGAAGAAAAACGTGATGTCATCGTCCAGCTACTGGACATTGTCATTGGCCAACTCAAAAAAAGAGGGCTACCTTAACGAATAGCCAGGGTGACTTGAGGATCACAGTGAGGGCTTCCCCGCCTAGTACCCAATCCCTGTAGGCCCCTCACTCCTCTCAAACACTGCAAACCGTGGAGCTTCCGGTTGAGCGCGCCGGCCCCTCTCTTGACCGACCAGTTGTTTCATTCAGGGCTCCCCTTGCTGACCAGATGTCTATCGCAGCATCATAGGGTGAGCTTGAATCTGGAGATGAGGACTCAGCTGCGCTTCCTCTTTCTGGGAGAGTTGCTCGAGCCTGATCCAGAATTGATGGCTATGCTCGAGTGGAACCCTCCACCATGTCCCGAAACCTCGAGGCTGGACGATTGGTATCTCGGGGCGGGCCGTGCTGGTTCTCAGCGTGACGCCTCAGTGCCTTTCATTCCGGAAGTGCATGAGGAGGTTACCAGGTCGTGGACGTCACCTTTTTCTGCCCGAAACAGAGCTGTTACCTCCTTCCCCCTCACTACCCTTGACGGTGGTTCGGCCAAAGGGTACGTGAATATTCCTCTGGTTGAGCAGTCTGTCGCGATGCAGCTGTGTCCGGCGACCACTAATTGCTGGAGGAGTAATCCGTGCCTCCCATCCAAGGCCCGTGAGTTCTCGTCCGTGAGTTCTTACAGAGCCTGTGGACAGGCCGCTTCCTCCTTGCATGCCACGGCGTTGCTGCAGGTCCATCAGGCCAAAGCACTTATGGACATGCATGAGGGTAGCCCTGACCATGAGCTCATGGCTGAGCTCCATACGGCAATTGACCTCACCCGCTCCAAAGGTGTTCTCCTGCCGCCGCCTCCGCTTCTGCTCGGTCTGCGCAGCAGCCTTCACCCAGGCCTCAGTGTGGAGCCGGCCGCAGGAAGGCCGCCCAGCCCGTCCCGGCCGCTGCCAAACCAGGTGGCAAGCGCAAGAACAAGTGGCCCTGAGACGGACAACCCAGGGATGGAGGAAGTAGCTCTTCGGGGGATGGTGTCTGCATCTCTCCCTCCCCTGGAGGAGGGCCGGGTGGAGAATCTTCAGTTTGTTTTCTGTTCTGTTCCACTACTGGCCCCACAGCCAGTGGCACCCAATTTTCAATAAAAGAGCAATTTCCTCTGTTCCTGGGACCCAAGAGGACGAGGTTGGCATTGTGCGACGCTACGCCTTGCCACCCTCAGCCACCTCTTGCATCGCCAGCCGGCAGCCTGATGCGGTTTGAGAGTCCCCTTGCAATCAGTGGAGTGTTGCACCGCACACTCAAACCCCACTTCGGGCCGCTATGCCGTCTGAGTCGGCTCCCTGCCTTCCACTGCGGGTGTGTCTGTGGTCCCACTGGTCCCCCGGTGCGGTGTCTGGGAGCCTGGCTAGCGTAAGCCCTGTCCCATCTTCTGCCCCAAGGTGTAGGGGGGATCAGGAGGTTTACGCTGGGCTCTGGAAGGTAGCAGTAATAGGTGTCGTTTTACTTGGGATCCTAATATGTCAGTATGTCAATGAACGTAGAACGTGACCGACTGAAAGGGAACGTCTCGTTACGTATGTAACGAGAAATGTACATTTGCAGGGCATGGGAAATGTCTTTCTTACTTTACAGTACTACTAAGAGCAATTAGTCAAGATCTATGATTAGGGACTCCAGATATGAGCTTGAGACATGGACAACTTTAGGTGTGACATGGACAAGACTTTATTAACTAGACTAAACACTTAAACTATTCTAACATACACATAAATACATACAGTTCAAGCAGAGTTCAAGAGTTGAAGCAGAATACAGGAAAGCAAGAAGTTATAGCATTGTTTGAAATTCAGCAGATCAACAGCCTTGAGCAAAGAGCAAACCATCAGTTTAGTTCTAACACTCATTTCTTTAAAAGGGGTAAGGATACTTAATGTATCAAATAATGAGACTAAGTTTGATACTTGCATGTCTCGCCAATTTGAATTAAACTGTCCTGATGCAATTTGTTGAGGCTCCAGTTGATCTTTGCTGATGTGGTCTTTTGGTCAGAGAGAACCATTGGGAGTCAGAGGATCTTTGGTGAATGGAAAGACAAGGCCACGGCCTGGCACAAGCTTGGGGGTCCTTAGAAATCTTCTATTTCGGCATCATCTTCACATCAGGATTGTAGCGTGAAGATGTCACCCTCTGGAGGTGTGTGAGCCAATAAGAAGTTGTTCCCTTTGGAGGGAGATTTTATGACCCTTTGTGTTCTAGGGGGGCTTTTGAATATGTAATTTCATTGGGTGTTTAAGAAAAAGAATCTTCAAGATTCTTTGCATCACAAACTTAGCAAAATGTAATGTAAATTAACAAATGGGGGACAAAGATTGGAGTTTATAGAGACTAAACATGCCACACACTCTAAAAAATGCTGGGTTGTTTTTTAACCCAGAATGCTGGGTCGAGTCTGTGCAACGCTGGGTTGTTCCACAAGCTTCGCGCCAAATGGAGATGTTTAAATTCGCTCCCTGTCATCTTGAGGGGCAAAGCAGCTGGGTGCAACTGTTTTAAGGTAAGTTTATATATTTTTTTATTAATAATTAGTTTGAATTAGCATAATTAATTTTTCATAACTTTTTTTTTGCAACAATATTTCTTATACAGACTAAAATTGGTGATGCAACAGGCCTACGACAAACAATTGTTACCTCAGAATATTGACTCGCATAGTCATTTTAAGGTATGTGAGACGACAGATTAATACAGTTAATGATTCTGTATCATACGGAACCATGAAATATGTGAATATCTGTGAAAACAGAGGAAAGAGTCGTTTCTGTCACTGACAAGCGAATTGAACAAAGTGAGTCGAGTCACTCAAAACAAAACAATTGAGTAATATGACTCACTGCTCTTATGTAAAACGCCTGCAATCGTCCATATCGACATGTAAAAGGCATAAAAAGTAGCCTACGTAAAATATCATGTGACCGCAGGTCTAAAAGAAATTGCCATCCAGTTCAAATAAACTGGTTCACCAATTTTGAAACGAAATGATTCCCGGAAATGAATCGACTTATTAGCACCGCGAAAACCTCCAAAGTGCGTACAAAAAGTATTTTTTTACATACATAAATTCGTTTTTGGTAAGTCATGTAATTTTTTAAAAAAAATTCTAGTTAGAAAACCATATGAATACATCTGGTAAAAAGTCTTCGAGTGGCAGTTACCCAGTCTTATTGACAAGTTTAACGGTAAGTTCATGTTTGTTTTACACTTGTGCAGCTTTTACATATATAAATGACTGCCTGTGATAATCAACTCAAACTCGCATAACTTAACGCATATAAATTTGATCCGTGCTAAATAACGTTATAGGTAAAGTTAGCTCACAAGGCTGCCAACTTAGTTTAGCAATTTATAAGCTTGTGGTTCGATTCCGATTTTGATTCAATGTCGATTCATTTGGATAAATATCAGATGCAGTAGCTACATGTTATTTTAAGGAAAAAAATTAAGGGCCCTATTATGCTTTTTAATATTTTCCACTTTAGTTAGTGGGTTATGTTGCTGTATGAGCATTAAAAAAACCTCTGTAAGGTTACAAAGCTCAGTCACTCCAAAGGGAGATAGCCTATTTATGTAACAGAATTTTAAGGATCGCAATTAAGGAAGAAAAGTTGAATCAGAATTTGGAAAACATTCCACAAGGTGATGTTTGTTGTTTTAAATCTTCCATACAACATAAACCTTAGGTATTTAGTATCATTATTGCATATTTATTTTATGTCTGTAGCTTATTGCACTAACTTTAGTATATATTTGTATTAGTTGTATATAGTATATTTATTAGTTGTAGCTGGTCCTGTTTCTGAGATGTTATGTTTCTTTTCTGCAGAGAATAGAGGTGATGTTGCTCTTTTGGTCCTTCCCCTTCTTCTTCCTGCCACGGTGTACATAGTGGTCAGAAGGTATTTCGTCCATCTATTGAGGAAGCTAGAAAGGCTTTCATTGATCTTTAACTAGTAAGTATAAAACCGCATAACTGCTATTTAAATTGCATTGTAACCTGACTGGAACTGGCTGTGCATTAAGCAAGGGATACTGTACATCTAGCCAGTTGATATTGCAGAATAAACTTCAACAGGGTAACTGCAGCAGAATAAACTAATCAACACAAAGTGGAGGGATCTCGCATTATCCTGAAGGAGTTTATTTTGTGATGAAAACTGACTGGATGTACATTATCTAACTTAACTTTATTACCTCAAAACAATTCATGTTAAGCAACTTTGATCCTAGACAAAAAACAAGATCAAACAAGACATAATGTAAAGCTTAACACTTAATAAAAATATTGATTGTTGAAATCTTGATGAACCCTTTCAAGGGAACTCGCGTTGCATCGAGATTGACGCTATGGGAACGCTTTGTGTGATGATGTCTTGAAGCTAGGGTTGCCAACTCTCTGAAATGAAAATAAGGAACGGGGGGACACGCCCCCGGACACGCCCCCCAAGGAATAATTTTTAAAAAAATAACTCCTGAAATGATGACTTCTGGTGAATATTGTGGAAACTAATTGATATATTTAGATAAATATATTTAATACATTGTAGCATATTATTATACAACTTATAGGCCTATAGAATAGCAAAGTAGGCCTAATCAATATACAAGACTGAACCACATAAGTTAGATGTAAAATATAAAGCCTATCATGATCATTTTGCCAACAATGAACCATGGATTTGTTTAGTTTATAATACATTTTATTTTTAACTTAAACAAATACAACATCTAACATTCAAAACTTCTGTAGCCTTGTGCAAACTTATTCAATAGAATTAGACTTCTAGAATGTTCTTTCCAGTGCAAAAATATATATTTTTAATTTAATTAGACAACATTTTAAGGAGGTGTAGTGCAAATATATTTATATAATTATACTTCCATTATAGTTAACTTTCTTTCCAGTGCAAAACAATAATATAAAAACATAAATAAAAAAGCTAATAAAGAAAATCTAAAATATTGCACTCAAATACTGCATTCAAGCAATACAACACCTGTATGTATGCACATGGAAAATCTCACAGAAATAAATAAACCTCCAGACTAAGCACATTGTGCAACTATTTTTTCTATGTGTACTTTTTTGATTTCTTTACAATGTTAGGCTAAACCTGTACTATCTCTTTTAATGTAATCACTTTCTTATGAACTAATTTGAGTTTTAAAATTACATAGCCTACCATATCAGCTGGAGACGTCTGACGGACAAGGAACCGTGACATCGCTCGGCCGTGTATTCATTGTCCCTCACGCATTCCAGCCACGGGTAGTCATTTTCCCATTCAATTCTATATTTTTATGCTCTTTTCTTTTTCGCCGGCTGCTCGGAGGAAGTCATTTTTACATTTCCCGCTGTTGTCACTTGTCGTCATCGTTGCTACGATACGTGACTCACAATGACTGAAAAGAGCATTCTCTGATGACGTTCCAAGATGTTAAAAACGCTACGCTGATCATAGACAATCCGGGGGAGAAATTAGTATCTACCGCACCGTCGGGGTTTTTTTTCACTGCACTGAATTGATTCTCAAAAATACGGAACAAAGTGCGTTCCGTATCAGTTCAATACGGAACAAGACTTTTATGTGTCAAATACGGAACGATTCCGTATTATACGGAACGGTTGGCAACCCTACTTGAAGCACATGTAAAATCAGTCCAATGGCGTGGCGGAACGTCAGATGCGGGTGACGTTACGTACCAGGAAACTATAAAGCCTGCTTGAAAACAGAGACCGGCAGCTTCTGTGTCTTCA
The DNA here is from genome assembly GCA_022829085.1 of Abramis brama. Taxonomy (NCBI): domain Eukaryota; kingdom Metazoa; phylum Chordata; class Actinopteri; order Cypriniformes; family Leuciscidae; genus Abramis; species Abramis brama. Next base: position 44,991,646 of record CM040771.1, on the reverse strand, counting down.
GTAGCGCTCGTTGTGAAATCTGTCTTTGTCTATTTGGTGTTGTTTTGTCACTCAAATATATATATATAATGGCCAGCAAGCAGTTCAGAATGTGTGTGCATCCCTGCCCGCGTTATATTACGGATGGGGACACGCACGTTCTGTGTATTGTTTGTTTGGGAGAGGAGCATGCCCAGTCAGCACTCGAGGGTGCTGGCTGTGTGCATTGCGAGGCGCTGTCCATGCGCACGCTCCGATCCCGGCTGAGTTTCTTCCGGGAAGAAGCCATCTCTCGCCAGCGTCGGCATCCTCCCTAAAGGGTTCGGTTCTGCCTAATAAGCCCCTCAGAGTTACATATTCTCTGGTGGGCAAGGCTTATTCCGCGTCTGGTCAGGCTGCAGCGTGTTTACACACGATGTCTTTGCTGCAGGCTTATCAGGCGGAATTATTGGGAGATCTCGATGAGGGCGGGGGTATTGGTCCCGAAGTGGTATGCGAATTGCGCAGAGCCACAGATTTGTCTCTCAGGGCCACCAAGGAGACGGCTAAATCCATCGGCCGTTCTATGGCAGCCCTGGTGGCCACTGAGAGGCATCTGTGGCTCAATCTATCTAATATAAAAAAAAAAGAGAAACATTTTCTTTTAGATGCGCCCATTTCTACTTCGGGTCTATTTGGTGATGCTGTTACTACTGCTGTAGATAAATTCCAAGAAGCTTCTAAGCAATCAGCTGCACTACAAAAAATTCTTCCCCGTCGATCTTTTCATGAGGCTGCTGAGATCTGCCAACCCTGCCACCTCCGGTGCTTCAGGGCGCAGCCGTCTCCGGCGAGCACATATCTCAAGGACCACCCGGAACCGTAGTGGCCTCGGGATGCCCGTCCCCTCCAAGGAGGGTTTTAGAGCAGTCCGTTCAGTCGTTCCCTGCCGGTGCGCCGTTACAGGGCGACGAACCGACTACTCAACAACAACAACAAAGTCCAGAAGCCAGTCTCGAGAGACTGGTACCTCTAGTAGAATCTTTGACAGCGTGGAAGCTACTGCCAAATGTTTCTTGAGTCCTGCAGACCGTAGAAAAAGGGTATCAAATACAATTCAAGAAATGCCCACCTCGGTTTATGGGGGTCCTACCCACAGTGGTGAACCCAGAGCAGGTTCTGGTCATGGAACAAGAAGTGAACACTCTGTTAGAGAAAGGGGCCATAGAATATGTACCTCCCTCCAACAGGGAAACAGCCGGTATTTTATAGTTCCAAAGAAGGACGGGGGATTGTGTCCCATTTTAGATCTTCGAGTTCTGAACGAGTCAGTCATGCAGCTCAAGTTCAAAATTTTGACTTTGAGACAGATCGTGCCACAAATCAGGTCCGAGGACTGGTTTGTCACGATAGATCTCAAGGACGCATATTTACATATTTCCATCCGTCCATGTCATTGGAAGTTCCTGAGGTTTGCTTTCGGGGGCAAAGCATACCAATATCGAGTTCTTCCATTCGGTCTAGCTTTATCACCCCGCACTTTCACCAAATGCGTGGATGCAGCTCTGGCGCCCTTGCGCCTTCAGGGTATTCGCATAATGAACTACATCGACGATTGGTTGATTTTAGCTCAGTCGCATCAGATGGCGGTTCGGCATCGAGATGTCGTCCTCGCCCATATGAAAGAGTTGGGGTTACGGCTGAACGCCAAGAAGAGTGTGCTTTCTCCACTTCAGAGGACCACTTTTTTAGGCGTGGTTTGGGATTCAGTGTCGATGCAGGCGCGCCTGTCACCGCCACGTATAGAGTCCATCCTTGCAGCTGTGAAAAGTGTAAAGCTAGGCCAGCTACTCACTGTCAAACAGTTCCAGAGACTGTTGGGTCTCATGGCAGCAGCTTCCAACGTGATAACTTTTGGACTGCTGAACATGAGGCCCCTGCAGTGGTGGCTCAGGACCAGGGGTTTTTCCCCGAGGGGCAACCCATTTCGCACAATCAAGGTCATGCGGCGATGCCTACGTGCCTTGGTTATGTGGAAGAAACCTTGGTTCCTGTCCCAAGGCCCAGTGTTGGGAGCTCCTTGTCGTCGCAAACTGCTAACGTCGGATGCTTCCCTCACGGGTTGGGGAGCGATTCTAGAGGGTCGCTCATCTCAAGGTCTGTGGGAAGACCATCATCGTTCATGGCATATCAATCGCTTAGAGATGTTAGCTGTCTTCCGGGCTCTGAGGAGCTTTATCACAGATCTCAGGGGACACCATGTGCTAGTACATAAGGACAACACTTCGGTAGTCACCTATATAAATCACCAAGGGGGTTTGCGCTCACGCCCATTATGCAATCTGGCACGCCATATCCTCTTGTGGTCCCAAGGGAAGCTGTTGTCACTCAGGGCAGCTTACATCCCTGGGGTCCAGAATATAGGAGCAGACACTCTGTCGAGACAGGGGCTGAGGCCCGGGGAATGGAGGCTCCACCCCGAGGTGGTGGAGCAGATATGGAGGGAGTTTGGCCAAGCACAAGTGGATCTGTTTGCGTCTCGAGAGACGTCTCTCTGTCCATTTTGTTTCTCCCTCACGCATCCAGCTCCTCTGGGATTGGATGCTATGGTACAGACGTGGCCGAGGCTATGTCTGTACGCCTTTCCCCCAGTTGCTCTGCTCCCAGGAGTTCTGGAAAGAGTTCGCAGGGACCGGGTCCATCTACTTCTTATAGCCCCGCGCTGGCCGGGCAGAGTATGGTTTCCCGATCTTGTGTCTCTCCTCGACGAGCCTCCTTTGGAGCTACCCGTCAGGAGGGACCTTCTGTTCCAAGCGGAGGGCTCGATATTACACCCCCGACCAGAACTGTGGAACCTGTGGGCTTGGCCTCTGAGGGGGCCCAGCTCATAGTGTCAGGTCTCTCAACTGAGTTTGTTGAGACCATTCTACAGTCCAGAGCTCCCTCCACGAGGAAACTTTATGCCCTGAAGTGGAGTGTATTCACTTCTTGGTGTAGTGACCGTCGGTTGGACCCAGTTAACTGCCCAGTTGGTACAGTGCTGGAGTTCCTGCAAGAACGGTTCACTGCAGGTCTGACCCCGTCCACTTTAAAGGTTTATGTGGCGGCCATAGGTGCTTACCACATTCCTTTGGGTGGAATGTCATTGGGGAAAGACCCCTTGGTATCTCGTTTCCTTCGTGGCACTTTGAGGCTGAGGCCTGCAGTTCGCTCTAGGGTGCCTCCATGGGATTTTTCCATTGCTCTGCAAGGTCTTTCCCTGGCCCCTTTTGAGCCTATTGAGGAGGTTCCGGAGAAGTTCCTGACACTGAAAGCTCTGTTTCTTCTAGCTATTTATTCTCTTAAGAGAATAGGGGATCTTCAAGCACTGTCGGTTGCTCCGTCATGCTTAGAGTTTGCACCTGGTATGGTCAAAGCTTTCCTGCATCCAAGACCGGGTTACATCCCTAAGGTCCCCACTAATGTGGCCAGGCCTATTATTCTGCAGGCTTTCTGTCCTCCTCCTTTTCAAAATGCGGACCAGGAAAGAAACAATTTGCTTTGCCCAGTTCGGGCATTAGACGCTTATGTCCACAGAGCTGCCCTGTGGCGTAGAACTGACCAATTGTTTGTGTGTTTTGGGTCCCCTAACAAGGGATCCCCAGTGTCTAAGCAAAGAATGAGCAAGTGGGTGGTTGAGGCTATTTCGCTTGCTTATGAAGCGGCCGGGCAGCCTTCTCCTATGGCTGTCCGGTCGCACTCTACAAGGAGTATGGCGGCCTCCAAGGCCCTTATTTCAGGAGTTTCATCTCACTTCCTGTTTCGAATGCGCATGCGTCGCGTCTGAACGCGTTGTTGTCTTTGGAGCTCCATCGATTGATTTATAATTCTTGATTTCTCTTTAAACTCACTTACAACGAACATTTTCTATTTTTCCTCACCTCATAGTTACAACGCGGACTGTTGAGCAGACGTGTCTCAAGCCTAGTGATCCAACGCTGGATACTCTTATAGGTTACGTCCGTGGATCACGGCTGAACGCGTCTTCTCCGCACTCATTTATAAACAAACATTTTTTTTTCGCCTATCGTGCGTCTACTCCACACCCGTACCACTAAAAAGACGGATTATATCCAAGACTTAAGCCATAAATTAGTATTAATATTGATAGCATCACTGGTAGCGTCGTTGCTAACTTAACTTACTGTCCATCTGTTAAAATGGCGAATATATCAGATGTAAGTAGTCTACCTTTTGGTGCAGGTGAGGATACATTTGAGCTACACGCGTTGCAGTCTGAGCTGGAAGCTGTTGAGAAACAGATCCACGACCTTTTAGTGAGAAAAGCCGAGCTGATAGACCGGCGGTTAGCTCTTGAAACATCACGCGCCGATGCAATTGCACACAAATCAGTGATCAACGTTACTAACCCGCTGACTCCGACCTCGTCTACTCCGTGCGTTACTCAGCATCGGTCACGAGTGTCGAGGCCGCGATCAGCTATGGTCTCGTTTACGCCGTCTCCAACATGCCACCACGAAGCCTGGATATTTCCGCAGCGGAAGACGCGAGTCAGGTCTAGACCAAGAAAACTCTCTCCGACCCTCCCGGTTTTCGAGATATCCACACAAAACCGCTTCTCCCCTCTTAGCGAAACAGAACGCGATGCTGTGATCATCGGTGATTCCATCGTTCGACACGTACAAGCTACGTTAAATAAAAGTAAGGTGCATAGTCACTGCTTTCCTGGTGCTCGTGTTTCTGAAATCGCTGCTCACGTTCCCGAGATTCTGAACGAGCGCGTCGGAACTGTGGTCCTGCACGCGGGAGGGGCCGACATCAGGCTGCGACAGACAGAGGTTCTGAAGAAAGACTTCAGGAATCTGATCGATACGGTACGCAGCACATCGCCTGATATAACGATCATTGTGTCAGGACCGCTTCCCACGTACCGACTAGGTCATGAAAAGTTTAGTAGATTATTTGCGCTAAATGAATGGTTAATATCATGGTGCAATGAGCAGAAACTGCTCTTTGTAAATAATTGGAATCTGTTTTGGGAGCGTCCTAGGCTTTACCGTGCTGATGGCTTACACCCAAGCAGATTCGGATCGGATCTTCTGTCAGATAACATCTCCAAAATGTTAAATACCTTTTGACTAGTAACCAAAAGTTCAAATCATAGTCTCTGCTGCACCAAATTAACTGATATAAGTGTAGAATATTGCATAGAAACTGTGTCTATTCCTCGTTTAGTGAGATCAAATAATAAATCTACTGCAGGATCTAGAAAAAATCTAATTGTTATTAAACCAGAAAATGTTGCTATTAGTAACCAAAAACAATTTCTAAAGCTAGGTCTTCTAAACATTAGATCACTCACACCTAAGGCAGTTATTGTAAATGAAATAGTCACGGATAATAGCTTCGATGTACTTTGCCTTACTGAAACTTGGCTTAAACCTAATGATTATTTCGGTCTAAATGAGTCTACTCCATTAGGATACTCCTATAAGCACGAACCCCGTCTGATTGGTCGTGGCGGCGGTGTTGCAGCGGTCTATAGAGATATTCTCAATGTTACTCAGAAAACGGGTTATAAGTTTATTTCGTTTGAAATACTTGTACTAAATGTTACGCTCTTAGATGTTAGAAAAAAATCCATATTATCTCTAGCCTTGGCTACCGTATATAGACCGCCTGGGCCTTACGCTGATTTCCTAAAAGAGTTTGCAGATTTTCTCTCAGATCTATTGGTCAATGTAGATAAAGCATTAATTGTTGGAGATTTTAACATACACGTAGATAATCCAAATGATGCGTTAGGGGCTGCGTTTATAGATTTATTAAATTCCTTTGGGGTCAAACAAAACGTCACCGGACCAACTCATCGTCTTAATCATACACTCGATTTAATTATATCATATGGAACCGATCCAACCGATATAGATATCATTCCACAAAGTGATGATGTCACTGACCATTACTTGGTAACTTGCATATTACGTACTGCTGTAATATGTCATGCGGCGCCGCGTTTTCGACCAGGCAGAACAATCCTTCCATCCACCATAGATAATTTCTCAAGTTGCTTGTCTGATCTGTCTCAGCTGCTGCCTGAACCCAAACAAACAGATGAACTAGAAGAACTAACTAGCACTATGAGCACCATTCTCTCTAGAACATTGGATGTTGTTGCACCCGTTAGATTAAAAAAGGTTACAGAGAAAATTAAAGCACCATGGTACAATAATACTACGCATGTTCTAAAGAGAGAAACCCGTAATTTAGAGCGTAAATGGAAACAAACTAATTTAGAGGTCTTTAGAATCGCGTGGAAAGACAGTATGTCACGTTATAAAAAGGCCCTAAAAGCGGCCAGGGCTGAGCATCTCCGCAAACTAATAGAAAACAACCAAAACAATCCTAGGTTTTTATTTAACACCGTGGCTAGACTAACAAATAAACAGACGTCACCCGAACAAAATATCCCGTTACAGTTTAGTAGTAATGATTTCATGAACTTCTTCACTGAGAAAATAGAAAACATCAGAACCACAATTGTAAACGTTCAATCCTCAATCGCGCCTTATAATTCAGCCTCAATTTCCCCCCCGCAAGAACAATTACAGTGCTTTACAACTATAGATTTAAAAAAGAGTTAAATAAACTTATCACTTCATCTAAAACAACAACATGTTTATTCTATACCAACCTATACCAACTAAACTACTGAAGGAAGTGTTACCTGTAGTGGAAGAGCCTCTCCTCAATATTATTAACTCGTCTTTATCTTTAGGTCATGTTCCAAGAACATTTAAACTGGCAGTTATAAAACCTCTCATTAAGAAACCACAATTAGATCATAATAATCTAGCAAATTATAGACCCATTTCAAATCTACCTTTTATGTCTAAAATACTAGAAAAAGTTGTGTCCACTCAACTGGGCTCTTTCTTGCAAGAAAATGATATCTATGAAAAGTTTCAGTCTGGATTCAGGCCGCATCATAGCACTGAAACTGCGCTCGTTAAAATCACAAATGATTTACTCTTAGCTTCTGACCAAGGCTGTATCTCAATACTAGTTTTACTTGATCTAAGTGCTGCGTTCGATACTATAGATCATACAATACTCTTAGATCGACTACAAAATTATACTGGTGTTCAAGGACAAGCATTAAGCTGGTTTAGATCATACTTATCTGACCGCTACCATTTTGTCTATTTAAATGGAGAAAAATCGATCATAACTCCAGTAAACTATGGAGTGCCGCAGGGATCTGTGTTAGGCCCTCTGTTATTCTCAATATATATGATGCCACTTGGAAATATTATAAGGAAACATGGAATTAGTTTCCATTGTTATGCTGATGACACTCAAATATATATTTCATCACGGCCGGATGAAAACGCTAATTTATCCAAATTGACAGAGTGTGTTAAAGATATAAAAGATTGGATGACGCGTAATTTTCTTTTATTAAATCCAGACAAGACAGAGGTAATACTTATCGGTTCAAAAAACCGCCCACAGAACCTCTCACAATACAACTTTGACATCGTAGGATGTCCTGTTACTTTATCCTCTACAGTAAAAGACCTGGGTGTTATACTCGATTGTAACCTTTCATTTATACTCGATTTCATTTATACCGTTATACTCGATTGTAACCTTGGGATTGAGGATTCAATTGAGGTAGTGTACACACAAATTAATTGTATTACAAAGTTCACAGAAAACACTAAAATGGCTTAATGTAACAAAAACTGCCTTTTTCCACCTTAGAAACATTGCTAAGCTACGTAATATGCTATCAGTTTCTGATGCAGAAAAGTTAGTTCATGCATTCATGACCTCGAGACTAGATTACTGTAATGCTTTATTAGCCGGTTGTCCTGCATCCTCAATAAACAAGCTACAGTTAGTCCAAAATGCAGCCGCTAGAGTTCTTACTAGATCAAGAAAATATGATCATATAACACCGATTTTATCATCACTACATTGGCTACCTATAAAGTTCCGTATTAATTATAAAGTATTGCTACTGACTTATAAAGCCCTAAACGGCTTAGCTCCAGTCTATTTAACGGATCTTCTATCACCCTATAATCCATCATGCTCTTTAAGATCAATAAATTCGAGGCTTTTGGTCATACCTAGGATATCCAGATCAACCAAAGGAGGGAGAGCATTTTCACATTTGGCTCCAAAACTCTGGAATAGCCTTCCTGATACTGTTCGTTACTCGTACTCACTCTCCCAGTTTAAAACTAGATTAAAGACGCATCTTTTCAGCCAGGCATTCATATAATATTGTTAATCTCACAGTTTCAAACTACAATCCGGCCTCTAGTTCATAAATGCCAGAGGAGAACTGGCCCCCGACTGAGCCTGGGTTCTCCCAAGGTTTTTTTTTTCTCCATTAGGTCACCTGATGGAGTTTTAGGACACCATTAGGTCACTTGATGGAGTTTTTCGGTTCCTTGCCACTGTTGCCTTTGGCTTGCTCAGTTGGGGATATTTTGGGGATATTTAATTTTATTCTATCAATCAATAAATTCCACTAGAAACAAACTTTTTTGTATTATTTTATTTTAATACTGTGAAGCTGCTTTGATACAATCTGTATTGTAAAAAGCGCTATACAAATATACTTGATTTGATTTGATTTGATTTGAGTTTCTCTCCAGGACGTGTGTGATGCGGCAGGCTGGTCCTCACCGCACACCTTTGTCAGGTTTTACTCCTTGGACCTGGACTCTACACCAGGGTCTCAGGTCCTGTCATCCTAGTGCTGCTCTACATGATTTCACACAGGGCAGACACTTGTAGCTATGGTGGCGTTGGTATAGACGTTCCCATAGCGTCAATCTCGACGCAACGCGAGTTCCCTTGAAAGGGAACACCTCGGTTACGACTGTAACCTCGGTTCCCTGAAGAGGGAAGGAGCGTTGCGTCACCTTGCCATATCTCCTTCATGCCTGTCAGCTGCTACTTCAGACTTTACGAAACTGCCGCTCTCTGTTTTCAAGCAGGCTTTATAGTTTCCTGGTACGTGACGTCACCCGCATCTGACGTTCCGCCACGCCATTGGACTGATTTTACATGTGCTTCAAGACATCATCACGCAAAGCGTTCCCATAGCGTCAATCTCGACGCAACGCTCATTCCCTCTTCAGGGAACCGAGGTTACAGTCGTAACCGAGGCGTTATTGAACTGAACTGAATCAACACTGAACTGACTTCAACTGAATAATGAAACAGTTGCCATTGAAACAATCTATATTGTATTTATTTTCTTTTATAGGTTGGAACAAACATGGTGGAATTTCTAAACCGGGCAGAGTCTACAAAACCCGCGTCTAAGAGTCTTCTTCTTCAGAGTCTAAAAAATGTAAATTTCACTGTGTACATACTGTAAAATACAATCGTGCACATCTGTGAATTTCACTTTAATTTCCTAAGAATTAAATGGTATAAATTACACTGTTCAGAACTAATTTTCTTTCTTTCTTAACTGTATTTGACTTTATTTAACTATACTTATGTCAATTTTAGCATATTTTAAAAATGATTTTGCATTCGCTGACTTTAAAATGAATTGTCTGTGGATTTCACTGCTGACTATTTAATACTTGATGTATTTTTAAATGATTTTGCATTCGCTGAATTTAAAATATAATTGTCAATGTCACTGTATTTAAACCGTTAAACATGTAATAGTTTTAGAACTAATCTTCTTTATTTATTTATTTATTTATTAAAACTGACAATATTTAACTACTTTGATGTCAACACTAAATGATTTTTGCATTTAAATTGAATATGTAGTTTGTTGTCATTGCTGCCAATTTTAACACATTTGTGAATGTCAGTTGACAATGGGGTGTAACGGTTCACAAAATTCACGGTTCGGTTCAATACGATACACTTGTTTCACGGTTTGGTTCGGTACGGTTCGATACAGCAAAAAGAAAGAAATGCCAGAGAAATTTCCTTGATTTTTTTTGATTTTTTATTAAAACAACATCATAAAGTATGATATTTTTTTACTTTGAGCAATTCTGGAGCTATAATTGACTCTTCTTAGGAGCATATAAAACAAAACAGCTCCTTGGAAAAAATGAAATTTAATATTGTAGCCTAGTAGTTATAAACAAAGGTTTATTTTAGTTCAGATTAACATTTGAGGGCAGCAATTGTATTCATAATGTCAAAATAAAACCGACGTAATGTTACTTGAAGGCATTATAGCCTACTATTCCTGCCAAACCTCCATGGTTGCAGTGTTACTACAGTAAATCCATGGTGAATGTTGCAGATCTGTGGACACTGGATAGTTCATTCATGCCACAATGTTTCTTCCTGGTTTCCACGTCAGCGCTGTTTTGATCCGTTAATAACGGAGAAATGTGAATGTTTCTCACTAGATCTCGCAGCAATGTTATTACTTCTGTGGCAAATTCAAATGCTTTCTTTACTGGATCTTTTTCTTTTTCTTTACTGGATCTTTTTTTTCCTTTATCGGAGCTTCTTTCCCCTGGATGCAACTACTTCAACTCCCCTCATATTACCAGTAAAGGTGGAGGACATCCATTTTTAAATCTACTTTTTGCTGTCAACAATCTTCAACTGCAGGCTACTCCAGCTTTGAGCTGCAACTCTTTGAGGTAAAGCTTTCGGAATCTTTTCTCTGTGCGGTGGTCTATCGGCCACCAAAATTCAACAAAGACTTTGTTCGGGACTTTGCAGACTTTGTATCGGATGTCACTCTTAAATATGACCACTTTTTGATTGTTGGCGATTTTAATATACATGTGTGTTGTGAGAACAGACCTCTGGTCAAAGACTTCATGAATGTAATTGACTCTTTTAACCTTATGCAGTCTGTTCGGGAGCCCACGCATGAAAAGGGTCATATTTTGGATCTTGTGTTGGATCTTGTCATATGGGCTGGACATACAGATAACTGAGATCGGTCACACACTTTTATCCGACCATTTACCTATTCTATTCTCCCTCTCTGTGCCTGCTCCCTCTCTAAGCGCAGCTCCTCTGCGCCGTCTCCGTGTTTTTAATTCTGGAACTCCACAGTTGTTTTGTGCTATTTTTAAAGACTCTTTTTTATACTCTCTGGATGATCTTAATGACCGCAGTGTGGATGAATGCATAGCAATGTTTGATTCTCTCTGTACTAAGATTTTAGATTCGATCGCACCCATGACTTTAAAGCGCTCAGGCGCACATGTAGACAGGCGGAGAGAAAATGGAAAAAGGACAATCTTCAAATTTCTAGGGAACTTCTTCAGGACAGTCTTATTAATTATCAGCAGGCTGTAAAAACTGCAAAAACTGAATATTTCTCCTCACTTGTGTCAAAAAACGCTCATAAGTCTCAGGTTCTTTTTAAGGTATTTGATTCACTGGTGAACTCTGGTGATGCTGTCTGTATGGAGCCTTCTTCTAGCTTGTGTGAGGCTTTTCTGCAGTTTTTTACAGACAAGATTTCTGCTATTAGAATCCCACTCTCTCTGACTGCTCAGGACCCCTCAGCTCCTCTAGCAAGCACAGCTGTCTTTGACAGCTTTGAACCGGTCTGTCTCTCTGAACTGAATGAGATAGTTGCACATTTACGCCCTGCTAACTGTCAAACAGATAGCATTCCATCATGTCTGTTTAAGGAGGTCTTCTGTTCGGTGGAGTCTTTTATTTTGAAATTTATTCATTTGTGTCTTAGTTCTGGTTGCGTTCCATCCTCCTTCAAACATGCCATAGTACAGCCTCTTTTGAAGAAGAAGAACTTAGACCCTCTGGTTTTGTCTAATTTTAGACCCATTTCTAAGCTCCCTTTTATTTCAAAGGTTTTAGAAAGAGCTGTTTTAATTCAGGTCCAAGAATTTTTAAAAACAGCTGATGTTTGTGAACAGTTTCAGTCTGGTTTTAGGTCTTGTCACAGCACGGAGACTGCTCTTTTAAAAGTTTTTAATGATCTGTTCTTACATCTTGATACTGGCAACTGTGCCATTCTAATTCTGCTTGATTTGACCGCAGCCTTCGACACAGTTGATCATAAAATTCTTCTGTGGCGCTTAGAGCACTGTGTTGGCTTAAAAGGCACTGTCCTAAGGTGGTTTGAGTCGTATCTAACAGACAGATCAATTTCTGTACAAATGGGACAGTTTTCCTCCTCAGTGGCCCCTCTGACCTGCGGGGTACCGCAGGGGTCAGTTCTGGGTCCACTCCTATTCACCCTGTATATGCTCCCATTGGGATTCATATTCAGGAAGCATGGCATCTCCTTCCACTGCTTCGCTGATGATGTGCAGGTGTATCTACCGCTAAAGGTTCCAGCTAAAGAATCTTTGCAGGCCGTGATAAACTGCATGAGCGATATTAAGACATGGATGGACCTAAACTTTTTAAAACTTAATGAGAATAAAACGGAGGTTGTCTTGTTTGGTTGTCCAGAGTTGGTTCAGGTTCTTACCAGCTCCCTTGGCCAACTAGTACTTCACTTAAGATCCCATGCCAGGAATCTTGGAGTGATTGTTGACAGTGCTTTTAAACTGGATAAGCAGGTCAGTGCTGTGGTTAAGTCTAGCTTTTTTCAGCTTAGACTGATAGCTAAAGTCAAACCGTATCTGAGACAGGCTGACCTAGAAAAAGTTATTCATGTTTTTATTACCTCTCGCCTGGATTACTGCAACTCCTTGTATACAGGCATTGGGAAGTCTGAGCTCTATCGTCTGCAGCTTGTACAGAATGCAGCAGCTCGTCTTTTAAGCGGCATTACTCCAGTGCTCTCATCGCTTCACTGGCTTCCAGTAAAGTACCGGATTGATTTTAAGGTTATTTTATTTGTTTTTAAATGTCTCAATGGGCTAGCCCCAGAGTACCTTACAGACCTTGTCAGGTTGCATAGGCCCTCCAGAGACCTCCGTTCAGCCAGCCTGATGGTCCTGGAGGTTCCTAGATCGAAACTGAGATCCAGTGGTGATCGAGCCTTCTCAGTGGCAGCTCCCACTCTCTGGAACTCACTGCCCGTAGCTGTGCGGACTGCTAGTAGCCTGTCCACTTTTAAATCATTGCTGAAGACTCATTTGTTTGAAGTAGCTTTTGGCACAGGGGAGCCACCTTGATGAATGTGTTGTATTCTATGTGTACCTTTATTCTTAGCATTTTGTTACTTTATTGTTCTTATTGTATCAGTGTGTGACTAATATTTTGTGTATTTTACTGTGAAGTACTTTGGTAGGCCCTGGCCTTGGAAATGTGCTATATAAATAAATGTGACATTGACATTGACATTGACATTGGATCTCTTATTAGCGCTGTGTAGTAACAGTGTCGCTTGATCAAGATCGGCTCGCGCTGCTTTGGTCCAAACTGATAAATGGTCCGTCAACCACACAATAAGTAAGGGTTAATGCCCGACGAGGTGTCCATTATCAGGTATTGGGACTTTAAGCAACAGCTGCGAATGGAACGGCTACGGCGACCGGAAGTATGCTGTCACACCGCCGTAGCCAAGAACGTAAAAATCACTAAGCAACCGTAAACAGGACAGCGCAACACGGCATTAATTCATTTATTGAGATACAAAAAAAATTAGCTTAAGTTTAAAACATTTTAACACATATTATATAAAAGACTAGTGGTACAATCATAAACTGATGCAATTACAATGTCATATGCCATAAAACATAACATTTATTTACCTAATCTCTCACGTTGTAGCGACTCCGGCAAATCAGCTGTTCTCCCGTAGTAGACCGTTACAGTAGAACGTCGCAAAGTAGCAGTTAAATTTGCGCATGCGCAATACAACGCCAGAATGCCGTTGCCGTTCCACCAGAGGCTGTTGCTTAAAGTCCCTATTGGGTTGTTTTTAACCCAGCCATTTTTAGAGTGCACATATGATTTTGATCAACCAGAGTATGCAAAGTCTGAAACATTAACCCAAAAGAGTTTACAAGAATACATAGGCCAAACCACATAAAAAGAAAAAACATGAGATGGTAAAATTAGATACATGTTTATACACTCTAAAAATGGCTGGGTTAAAAACAACCCAATTGGCAACCCAGCGCTGGGTAAATATTGGACAGAACACATGCTGGGTTAAATTGTTTTTCTTCTCATTTCATCTCAGCAGGCTGAGTTGTTGAGAAAACCCAAGATGTAGTCATTTTTTACCATAATGGATTTGCTATTCTGGGTTATTTTTGCTGGGTTATTCTTATAATTTCGCCTGTGCTTTACTGTAAAAATATGAATTAAGAAATAAAGAAGAACATGCTTAGACTGTTAAAATCATTTTTAATGCTTGTCAACTGACATTCACATATGTGTTAAAATTGTCAGCAATGACAACAAACTGCACATTAAATTTAAATGGAAAAATCATTTAGTGCTGACATCAAAGTAGTTAAATATTGTTAGTTTTAATAAATAAATAAAGAAGATTACAGTGACATTGACAATTATATTTTAAATTCAGTGAATGCAAAATCATTTAAAAATACATCAAGTATTAAATAGTCAAATACAATTAAAGAAAGAAAGAAGTTTAGTTCTGTACAATGACATTTATACGTTTAACTATTACATGTTTAACGGTTTAAATAAGCAGTGAAATCGACAGACAATTCATTTTAAAGTCAGCGAATGCAAAATCATTTTTAAAATATGCTAAAATTGACATAAGTATAGTTAAATAAAGTCAAATACAGTTAAGAAAGAAAGAAAATTAGTTCTGAACAATGTAATTTATACCATTTAATTCTTAGGAAATTAAAGTGAAATTCACAGATGTGCAAGATTGTATTTTACAGTATGCGAAATTTAAATTTTTTAGACTCTGAAGAAGAAGACTCTTAGACGCGGGTTTTGTAGACTCTGCCCAGTTTAGAAATTCCACCATGTTCATTCCGACCTATAAAAGAAAATAAATACAATATAGATTGTTTCAATGGCAAATGTTTCATTATTCAGTTGAAGTCAGTTCAGTGTTGATTCAGTTCAGTTCAATAACTGTGTAAAGTTCATCATGAAATGGAGTTCATCATGATTTCAACAATCAATATTTTTATTTGGCGAAAAGCTGTATAAGTGGTAAGCTTTACATTGTCTTGTTTGATCTTGTTTTTTTTTGGTCTAGGATCAAAGTTGCTTAATAGGAATTGTTTTGAGGTAATAAAGTTAAGTTAGATAATGTACATCCAGTCAGTTTTCATCACAAAATAAACTCCTTCAGGGTGATGCGAGATCCGTCCACTTTGTGTTGATTAGTTTATTCTGCTGTAGTTACCCTGTTGAAGTTTATTCTGCAATATCAACTGGCTGGATGTACAGTATCCCTTGCTTAATGCACAGCCAGTTCCAGTCAGGTTACAATGCAATTTAAATAGCAGTTATGCGGTTTTATACTTACTAGTTGAAGATCAATGAAAGCCTTTCTAGCTTCCTCAATAGATGGACGAAATACCTTCTGACCACTATGTACACCGTGGCAAGAAGAAGAAGGGGAAGGACCAAAAGAGCAACATCACTTCTATTCTCTGCAGAAAAGAGACATAACATCTCAGAAACAGGACCAGCTACAACTAATATATACTAAAGTTAGTGCAATAAGCTACAGACATAAAATAAATATGCAATAATGATATTAAATACCTAAGGTTGCCTTTTATGTTGTATGGAAGATTTAAAACAACAAACATCACCTTGTGGAATGTTTTCCAAAGACTGATTCAACTTTTCTTCCTTAATTGCAATCCTTAAAATTCTGTTAACTTACATAAAATAGGCCTTTGGAGTGACTGAGCTTTGTAACCTTACAAATTTTTTTTATGCTCAAACAGCAACATAACACACAATAACTAAAGTGGAAAAAATGAAAAAGCATAATAGGGCCCTTAATTTTTTCCTTTAAAAAATGTACATGTAGCTATTGCATCATATATTTATCCAAATGAATCGACAATGAATCAAAATCGGAATCGAACCACATGCTTATAAATTGCTAAACTCAGAAGTTGGCAGCCTTGTGAGCAAACGTTACGTTACCTACAACGTTATTTAACTATAGCACGGAAATTTTATATTTTATATTTTATAAATTTATATGCTTTAAGTTATGCAAGGTTGAGTTGATTATCACAGGCAGTCAATTATATATGTAAAGGCTGCACAAGTGTATAATAAACATGAACTTACCGTTAAACTTGTCGATAAGACTGGGTAACTGCCACTCGTTTTCTAACTAGAAAAAAAACAAAATTTTAAATTACATCACTTACCAAAACCGAATTTATGTAGCATATGTAAAAAAAAGACTTTTTGTACAACACGTGCAACAAATCACCTCACTGGTCCGGGTCCAACCCACGGCACTGATGCACGCACGCATTTTGGAAAGTTTTCACGGTGCTAAAAAGTCGATTCATTTCCGGGAATCATTTTGTTTCAAAATTGATGAACCATTTTATTTGAACCGGATGGCAATTTATTTTAGACCTGCGGTCACACGACATTTTACGTAGGCTACTTTTTATGCCTTTTACATGTCGGTATGGACAATTGCAGGCGTTTTACATAAGAGCAGTGAGTCATATTACTCAATTGTTTTGTTTTGAGTGACTCGACTCACTTTGTTTAATTCGCTTGTCAGTGACAGAAACGTCTCGGTTACGTATGTAACCCTCGTTCCCTGAGTAGGGAACGGAGACGTTACGTCGGATGACGACGAATGGGGTTTCACTTAGAAAGCCTATCATCTTCGAGTATATAAAACGAGCCAATGGCAATGAAATGCCATGGGTCTGCGGAATTTGCATAGCGTAACTCCGCCCCACCCTGGGTTATATAAGGAAGTGCGCGAGCAACATGCAGATATGTCTTCGCTGAGGAGCCGATACTGAACTCAGGCGTTCCAGCGGTACAGCGGAAGTGGCAGGGAGACGTAACGTCTCCGTTCCCTACTCATACGTAACCGAGACGTTCCCTTTCGTTGTCACTCCGAGTTACGTCGGATGACGACGAATGGGGTTCCCAGTGTAATCACGCCACCTCTCGACTGTCTTCCAGTGCCCTGCGTAAGTCTGAGCTCCCTGTCGTGAGACTGGCACGGACGAAGGACTCCTACTTAACACAGGAATACCAAGGTACACTGGGAAGCATATCTCAGTGGAAATATGCAATTATGCCCAGCCCGAAGGGGGGGACTTAGAATACACATATGACCGCGAAGGGCTGCATATGGAGAATCACTGGGGTGTCCAGCCGCAGGTGGAATATTTCAACCCCAGGGGTGGCAAGGTGGCTTGCCAAGGGAAAGACACATGCTCAGAGAGGCTTACAGTGGAAATACACATGTGGGGGTCGCCCAGAGGGGGAACCATGCACATGGAGGCACCTAGCCAAGCGCGAAAGCTGCTGGTGGCATAACTCTGGCGTTGACGTCGTCAGTGCTGGAGGAGACTCAGGGCTTATTAGGCTCACCTGAGGAAAATATCGCACGTATCCCGTCCGTGGAGAGGAATGGCGAGCAAGCGAAGACACCTGAGCAGAATCTAGTACCGGCTGGTTGAAGCGAGTACATGAGAAGAAACTGGCTCTACTCGGAGATTGTAGAATCTCGCGAATGTGTTAGGTGTCGCCCAGCCTGCAGCTCTACAGATGTCTGTTAGCGAGGCGCCATGCGCTAGAGCCCAAGAGGATGCCACACTCCGAGTGGAGTGAGCCGTCACACCAAGGGGGCATGGTCGACCTTGCTGCTGGTAAGCCAAAGCAATGGCGTCCACTATCCAGTGAGACAACCTTTGCTTGGAGAGAGCCTTTCCCTTCAGCTTCCCACCATGACAGACAAAGAGCTGGTCTGAGGTCCTGAAACACTGCGTTCTGTCTATGTAAGCATGGAGGGCGCGTACTGGACAGAGCAGTGCCAAGGCTGGGTCTGCCTCCTCCAAAGGCAGCGCTTGCAGGTTCACCACCTGGTCCCGGAAGGGAGTGGTGGGAACCTTGGGCACATATCCAGGCCAGGGTCTCAGGATCACGTGAGAGTTAGCCGGCCCGAATTCCAGGCACGCTTCGTCAACCGAAAATGCCTGCAGGTCCCCTACCCTCTTGATGGAGGCCAATGCAACCAGGAGCGCTGTCTTCATTGACAGGAACTTAAGCTCCACTGATTGCAGAGGCTCAAAGGGAGCACTCTGCAGGGCAGTTAGAACCACTGAGAGGTCCCAAGAGGGAACGAGAGGAGGGCGAGGAGGATTTAATCTCCTCGCTCCTCTCAGGAACCTGATGACCAGGTCGTGCTTCCCCAGAGACTTACCATCAACTGCGTCGTGATGTGCGGCAATGGCGGCAACATACACCTTCAGGGTGGAGGGAGACAGCCTTCGCTCCAACCCTTCTTGCAGGAAGGAAAGCACGACACTGATCGGGCATTTCGTGGGTTCTTGATGTTTAGAAGAACACCAGTTGACGAAGAGGTTCCACTTCAACGCATAGAGATGTCTCGTGGACAAAGCTCTAGCGGAAGTGATGGTAGCCACCACCGCTGGTGGTAGGGTACTCAAACCTACCTCCTCCCGTCCAGGAGCCACACGTGGAGGTTCCAAAGATCGGGACGAGGGTGCCAAAGGGTGCCCCGTCCCTGAGAAAGCAGGTCCTTCCTCAGAGGAATTGGCCAGGGAGGTGCTGTCGCGAGGAGTACTAGTTCTGAGAACAAGGTGCGGTTGTGCCAATACGGGGCAACCAAAATTACCTGCTCCTCGTCCTCCCTGATCTTGCGCAAAGTCTGCGCAAGAAGGCTCACTGGGGGAAACGCATACTTGCGTAGGCCCCGCGGCCAGCTGTGCACCAGTGCATCCGTGCCGAGCGTGCCCTCGGTCAGGGAATAAAACAGGTCGCAGTGGGACGAGTCGTGGGAGGCAAACAGATCTATCTGTGCGTCCCCGAACTGATCCCAAATCAGCTGGACCGACTGGGGATGGAGTCGCCAATCTCCAGCGAGAGGCCGAACTCGAGACAGCTCGTCGGCCGCCTGGTTCAGGTGTCCCGGGATATAAATGGCTCGAAGCGACCTCAGATGCTTCTGACTCCATATGAGGAGGTGGCGGGCGAGTTGCGACATACGGCGGGAGCGTAGACCACCTTGACGGTTGATGTACGCTACTGTGGCGGTATTGTCTGATCGGACTAGTACGTGTTGACCCTTGAGCAACACTCGAAAGCGGTGTAGGGCAAGGCGTACGGCCTGCAACTCGAGGCAATTGACATGCCAAAGGCGCTGGGGTCCTGTCCAGGAGCCCGCGGCAGCATGTCCATTGCACATGGCACCCCAGCCCGTGGTGGAGGCATCTGTTGATACAACAACATGCCTGGAAGCTCGTTCTAAGGGCACTCCGGCCCGTAGAAACCTGAGGTTCGACCACGGGGTGAAGGTCTGACGGCAGGTCGGAGTCACTGGGACTCGGAGCGTGCCGTGTTGCCATGCTCACCTCGGGACTCGATCGCGAAGCCAAAGCTGAAGCGGTCTCATATGAAGCAACCCGAGCGGCGTTACAGCGGCTGCGGATGCCATATGCCCCAGGAGCCTCTGAAAACGTTTCAGTGGGACCGCACTCTTGCCCTCAAACTGACGAAGACAAGTCAGCAGTGACTGTGCGCGCTCGCTCGTAAGCTGCGCGGACATGGCGACCGAGTCGATGTCCATACCGAGAAAAGAGATCCTCTGCACGGGGCAGAGTTTGCTCTTCTCCCAGTTGACCCGAAGGCCCAGACGAGCTAAGTGCCAGAGCACAAGGTCCCTGTGTTCGCAAACCTGATCTCGAGAGTGAGCTAGGATCAGCCAGTCGTCGAGATAGTTCAGGATGCGAACCCCGTGTTCCCGGAGAGGAACAAGAGCTGCCTCGACGACCTTCGTGAAGACGCGAGGAGACAGGGCTAGCTCGAAAGGGAGAACCGCGTACTGGTATGCCCGCCCCTCGAAAGCAAACCGAAGAAACGGTCTGTGTCGAGGAAGAATGGAGACATGAAAGTAGGCGTCCTTCAGGTCGATCGCTGCAAACCAATCCTGTGGCCGTACGCATTCGAAAAGGCGTTTGGCCGTGAGCATCTTGAACGGCAGCCTGTGAAGGGAGCAGTTCAAGACGCGCAGGTCCAGGATAGGTCGTAATCCCCCGGATTTCTTCGGTACAATGAAGTAGGGGCTGTAGAAGCCGGACCTCATTTCGGCTGGAGGGACAGTCTCGATCGCACCCTTCGCCAGTAGGGTGTCGACCTCCGCTCTCATGACAGGGGCATTGTCACCGACCATAGTGAAGCGGACTCCCCTGAAGCGGGGAGGAGACTGCGCGAACTGAATCGCGTAGCCGAGCCTGATGGTTCTCGCGACCCAGCGGGACAGTCTGGGGAGCTCTAGCCAGGCCCCCAGAAACTGCGCCAGCGGGGTCATTCGAACCACAGACGTACCCTCGGTGGTGCAGCGAGGTAGAATGACCGGCCCAGGCGAGGGTGGCATAGCGGCCCTGTGCGGGGGCGCGGTCATTTGCCGCATCCTGCCAGAGGAAGCCAGGGGAGGACCAGCGTCCCACGGGGGCGTGCTCTGGCAGGGGACTGGCGACAGAGGGGGATGAGAGGAGCGTGGCCCGTGGGCGGCGCATGCTGTCAACCGAGACCTCTGTGTGCTCAGAGATGAGTGTGTCAGTTCTGTCTTTAACCACATTAGGGTGCTGCCCGTCGGGGGACGAGCAGCGGGAATGGGAAAACCAAGGATTCTCCCCCGGCCCTCCACCGGGGGAAGGAGCGGCCCTGCTACCGTCTCCTGCACAGAACTGGATAACATCTCTGAGCAGCCACCCTCAGGAGCGCCGCTTGGCCTGGCGTTTAGCGGGGCGCAGGGCTGGAGGGGGCTGTGACGCCTTCCTGCGGCTACCTCCACGACGCGGCCCGGGAGCAGCGGACTGCTGGGGCCGATCGGGAGGGGAGGGAGCCACAGGAGGGCGTCCTCGGCGGCGAGCAGGCTGAGGCACCTGTGCCGACGGCTGCGCTGCCGGAGCAGCGGGCTGCCGGGGCAGGACATGTTTTAGAGCCTCAGTCTGCTTCTGGGCAGTCGAGAACTGCTGGGCAAAGTCCTCGACTGCACCGCCGAAGAGGCCAGCCTGGGATATGGGGGTGTCGAGGAACCAGGTCCGCTCGGCCTCCCACATATCAGCCAGGTTGAGCCACAGGTGTCGCTCCTGGACCACACAGGTGGACATCACCTGACCCAGGGAGCGTGCGGTCACCTTCGTCGCCCGGAGGGCAAGGTCGGTGGCGGCACGCAGCTCATCGAAGAGCCCTGGGTCAGACCTCCCCTCGTGCATGTCACGCAACATCTGGGCCTGGTAGACCTGGAGTGTCGCCATGGCATGCAGTGAGGAGGCTGCCAGCCCCGCAGCTCTATAGGCCTTCGCCACAAGGGTGGAGGAGAACCTACAGGCCTTGGAGGGGTGCTTAGGGTCGCCACGGGAAGAAGCACTCTGAGGACACAGTTGCATCGCAACAGAGCGTTCAACCTGGGGAACCCCAGTGTACCCTTTGGCAGCCGCTTGATCGAGAGGAGGCAAGGCGGAGGAGGTCGCCGAGCGATCACGGGAAGACAGGGGTGCCTTCCAGGACCTCGTGACCTCCACATGCACATCCGGGAAGAAAGGCATTGGGGTTGGGCGCCGACGAGGGTCAGCGGCCGCACCCAAAAACCAATCGTCCAGCCGCGAGCGTACTGGACCAGGTGGCGGGGACCACTCTAGTCCAATGGCCGCGGCTGCCCGGGAAAGCATGGCCGTCAGCTCGGGATCTGACTCGGACAATGCTGGCACACCCGAGGGTGGCAGCACAGCCGAATCATCACTTCCCAAGGACTCCTGCCCACCTTGTGATGCAGCGATCGACATTGAATCATCATCTGGAGCGCCGAATGAGATCCGCGGCAAGTCAGGGGACTGTACTGCGGTCACATTCGGAACACTCGCGGGTTGCACGGAGGTAGAGGGGGGTGTGGAGCGTGGAATAGTCGGCGCTTTGTTCCACACCGTCACCCTCAGGTCACCCTGGCCGCCAGCCGAAGTACCAGCTCTCGTGGAGCTCGTAGATCGGGGTGCGGATGAGGGGACTCTACCATGAAGGTCATTGAGTCTCGACCGTAACCGTGCGATGGGCATGTTCCCGCAATGGGAACATGACTCATCCACAAACGCTGCCTTAGCGTGCTCGACACCCAGACACACAAGGCAGAGATTGTGCCCATCAGAATCAGAAACAAATAGACCGCAACCAGAAGTACACGGGCGAGGCATCTTTAAAAAGACGTGCCACGTGTAAGCTCTTTTAGAAAGGAGATTTCTCCGCAAATGTTGAAGCGACCAGGGAGAGAACACACACACACTGGCAAATCACTGCACAGATAAGCAGGGAATGTGCACTCGCTGGAACTCGCTGTCACACCAACACTTGGAGAGAGGCTCGTCTCGAAGAGATAAAGAGATGAACTCAGAATTGGCTTGTGGAGTGAAGAATCAACTTGGCTCCGAAGCGAAAACATATCTGCATTTTGCTCGCGCACTTCCTTATATACCCCCAGGGTGGGGCGGAGTTACGCTATGCAAATTCCGCAGACCCATGGCATTTCATTGCCATTGGCTCGTTTTATATACTCGAAGATGATAGGCTTTCTAAGCGAAACCCCATTCGTCGTCATCCGACGTAACTCGGAGTGACAACGAAAGGGAACGACTCTTTCCTCTGTTTTCACAGATATTCACATATTTCATGGTTCCGTGTAATACAGAATCATTAATCTGTCGTCTCACATACCTTAAAATGACTATGCGAGTCAATATATGATTCTGAGGTAACAATTGTTTGTCGTAGGCCTACAGTTGCATCACCAATTTTAGTCGGTATAAGTTTAAGAATTATTGCTGCGAAAAAAAGTTATAATTATGCTAATTCATACTAATTATTAATAAAAATAAATAAAACATTATATAAACTTACCTTCTAACCTGCTTTGCCCCTCAAGATGGCAGTTTGGGAGCAAATTTAAACATCTCCATTTGGCGCAAAGCTTGTGAAACAACCCAGCGTTGCTACCCAGCAGGTTTAACCCAACAACTGGAAAATTAAAACTACCCAAAAGTGTTTAAAATGTGATAAAATAACCCAACAAAATTACCCAACAGACTCGACCCAGCATTCTGGGTTAAAAAACAACCCAGCATTTTTTAGAGTATACATTTCTCAAGTGGTTATATATAGAATAAATAGGATTAACAGGGTTTATTTCTCCTTCTCAGCAAGAATTAAGTGAGAGTCACAACTCTCTGGAAATTCCTTTTGGGGTTGTAAAACTTCTTATCAGTCTTAATGTGTCCTGTAACAGGACACCGAGTTTTGCCAGTGTGTTAGCTTCATTTGTGATGTTAGTTTTGGGAGAAGTTTCATAGACCTTTGTTGGGTGAGTGAGTTTGCTGGATTATTCATTAAATATAACAAATCATTTGTGTGTGTCTGATTGGTCCAGATGCTACATAATTAAGCATTTATTATTTTAAAAATGATTCGTCTTTTCCTTGTTAATTCATAGTAAATATAACTTTTAATCAAACTCGACGTGTTTAACCTACTGGTTCTGTGAGACATTGCTTCTGCTTTCACTTTCATATTGGTCTAGCTAAGATTTTTTTGTAAGACACTTAGAGCTTGCGTTTTGTTCTCCATAGTTGTTTATGCTTACATATGTCTTGTCATGGATTGCGTTTTAGGTTTATTTGCAGAATACAGTCATGTATTATAAATTGCGTGGCTGTGCACTTATGCGCATGTCAGGAGTGTGTGTGCGCTCAAGAGAGATTTATTTGTAGAGGCATTCCCAATAGATGGGTTCAAAGCAGCTCACAGTGACGGCCCCTAAAATCTGTTACTGAAGGAAATAAGCACTTTCATTTCTTAAACAATCCTGTTCTTCATGTGTGCTTTTGATAATGGAAATACTTTGACCTAATCCATAGAAAACAATACCTATATACAACAATACAACCCCCCCTCCCCCTCCCACTCCCCCTCCCCCTCCAAACATCTCGTCTTGAATATAATCTTAAACATCAGCTTATAGACACGCCTCATGTTTGTCGCTGTTCTAAAGCATCAGGAAGTGAGTCCCCTCAAACACACTTTGAAAGTCCATTACAAGTAAAAACTACTAGACTGCTGGAGGATCAATAGAGTGTGAATGAAAATGGACTTAAGTAAGTATTTATTATTTTACAATACTAATCGTCTTTAGCTTGTTAATTCATAGTAAATATCACTTTTTAAACTCTACTTGTTTAGCCTACTGTTTCTGTGAGACATTGTTACTGCTTTCACTTTCATATTGGTCTAGCTAAGATTTATTTGTAAGACACTTAGAGCTTGCTTTCTGTTCTCCATAGTCGTTTATGCTTATACATATGGCTTGTCACGGATTGCGTTTTAGGTTAATTTGCAGAATACAGTCATGTATTATAACGTGCGTTGCTGTGCAATTATGCGTGTGTCAGGAGTGTGTGTGCGCACAAGAGGGAGATTTATTCAGTTTTAGTTTGCATTTTTACATGTTACAATGTAGTCTGCCATTTTAAATGTGCGAGCCCTTTCGAGTGGATTCTGATTGGCTGTCAGTGTTTTATCATTCGACAGCTGGAAAAAAATCGTTATCAATTTCAATTTAGTTTGCATTTTTACATGTTGCATATTTTTAAAGGATATATAATTACTGAAAACATGTTATTTTTGCAACAAATGGAAATTTAGCCCTGAAAATTAAACAATTCTCATTTCTTCATAATTTAGTTAACCATGGTCCATGGATGATGATTAACGTAACTCCAATCATGAAGCATTTGTATAATTATGATTAGCATATTTTTAGCACAGCTTTCTTGATAACTTACATTTACATTTAGTCATTTAGCAGATGCCTTTGTCCAAAGCGACTTACAAATTATTTACAAATTAACTGTTCAGAAAGCAAACACAACAGGATACCCTAAGTGTGTTTGTTCTGTATTTGTTGCAGGTGACGCCCAACATCTCTCAGAGTTCAGGATTGTGTTGATGGGATATAGAGAAGCTGGTAAGAGTTCAGCTGGAAACACCATCCTGGGCAGAGAGGAGTTTGACTTGAAGAAATCTGCTCAATGTGTGAAGAGACATGGAGAAGTAGCAGGCAGACACATCACTGTCATTGAAGCTCCAGGATGGTGGAGGAATAACTCTGTAGAGGAGAGTCCTGAGTTACTGAAACAGGAGATTTTGCTCAGTGTGTCACTGTATCCTCCAGGACCACACGCTGTACTACTGATCATACGTGTGGACACTAGATTTAAAGAGACTGAGAGAAAAGCACTGCAGGAGCATCTGGATCTTCTCAGTGCGAGAGTCTGGAGTCACACTATAGTGCTGTTCACTGGTGGAGACTCTCTGTTAGACACATCTATAGAGCAGCACATTGAGAGTGAAGGGCCGGATCTCCAGCGGCTGCTGGACAAATGTGGGAACAGGTTTCATGTTCTCAACAATCACAACAGGAGTGACGACACTCAGATCAAGGAGCTGCTGGAGAAGATTGA
Organism: Abramis brama; assembly: GCA_022829085.1. NCBI lineage: Eukaryota > Metazoa > Chordata > Actinopteri > Cypriniformes > Leuciscidae > Abramis > Abramis brama. The sequence continues at coordinate 44,966,048 of CM040771.1, read as the reverse complement.
GGAGACAGTGGCACAAAACAACGGCTGCCATTTTGAAATAGACAGAAAGATTTTAGAGGAGATGAAAGAGAGAAGAAGAGCAGAGGAAGAGAGAGCAGAAGAACGAATGAAGAGGATACAAAAAAGGAGAGAAAACATCAGATCACAGATGAGTGAGTCCATTTACTTTATAGTGCAGATACACACTGAGTATATTAAGTAAATCATGAAAATGTAACACTCACAGCAATAATAGCCAGAAATGTCTTGTCATTAACCGCTATTTGTAGAGGCATTCCCAATAGATGGTTCAAAGCAGCTCACAGTGACGGCCCCTAAAATCTGTTACTGAAGGAAATAAGCACTTCCATTTCTTAAAGAACATAGCGACTTTTTGGGACTTTAGCTTATTCGCCGTATCCCCCAGAGTTAGGTAAGTCCATACATACTCTTTTCATCTCCGTGCGTGCCGTAACTCTGTCTGACGCACCCACCGCTACGGCACGCATGGAGATGAGAAGGGTATGTATGGACTTATCTAACTCTGGGGGATACGGTGAATAAGCTAAAGTGAATAAACCACATTTTATTTAGAGCTCCAACTAAAGGCCCGTTCACACCAAGCACAATAACTATAAAGATAACTATAACGATTACTATATTTGCATCCACACCAACAAATGTTAATGGTCTGTTTATCGCAAGCTGGTGTTTGGTTACAAATTTTAAGAAGCTTTTAAGATCTGCTGATCTTATATGTCCTTACATAACATAACATGAAAAACTAAGGTAGAGTACATTGAATTTAGCATTTAAGGTTATGATGATTATATCAGCTGTTAAGCAGTTTCCAGCCAGAGATTCCTGCCAGTCCTGTTCTCTCTATTGTAACTTAAATGAGTCAGATTACTGAGACTCTCACCCTTTGTCTTTAATGGGTCTTGGAGCCCCTGTCCCAGTCGTTAAATAGTTATGCTGATTGGATTAGGATTGGTAACACTCTAGAGTCTAGGGCGGGTTCCTAAACCAGGATACTTCGTTTGCATGCTTTGTGTAAGGTCGTCACCCAGGTGCTTTGTCTCCATTTCTAAGCACTGCCCTCTAAATGTATATAAACTACATTTTACACTGCCTTAGTTAGACTTGATGACTGCAGCTACCGACAGCTCGTGTTCTCAATAAAGAATCCTGCTGAAGATACAACCAAGTCTCCTGGTCTTCAGTTCTGAGTTTCCTACATTGGCACGCTGTGGTTTCAAAGTGTGTGCAACGTTGAACATGTTTTTGCTGTTCTTGTTGCATTTACACGGCTTTAACCAGCAGATGTCCTCAGCATGCTGTGCTTTGAGTGAAGCCAGTGTAATTGATCTAACAATCTAACAGTGAATTTAGCTGACGTAGCCAATATAGTGAAAGAAAAACAACACCTGGTCTTTTTGCCCGCAACTTCAAAGGAAGCAAGACAATGTTTTTGATTTTGAAACGAGCGCTGGATATCTGAGGTAATTCTTCTCACCATGTATTCAGAGGGTATAAACGATTGTTTTCCATATCCATTTTCTTGAAAAGGAGTTTGACTTGTCAAAAAGTGGTGGATTTTTCTGTACTTCTGCGATTAAGTTCTTTGCAGTGTATTCTGCCATTTTAAATGTGCGAGCCCTTTCGAGTGGATTCTGATTGGCTGTCAGTGTTTTATCATTCGACAGCTGGAAAAAAATCGTTATGAAAGTGATCCCAACGATATCGTTCCTCACATCTTTATCTTTATTTTTGTGGTGTGAACTCTGCTATTCTTTAATATGGAGAACGATTTTTATAACTTTGTCTTTATCGTTATCTTTATAGTTATCGTCCTTACCAGTGGTGTAGTGGTAAAAAAAGAGGTGGGTAAACTATAAATTCTGGTGGACCACGACGTGGTCACCCAGTAAGGTGGGCCACTGCCTTCCGGTGTATGTGTATCCTGATGACATCGCTATAGGCTATCATTTGATGGTACTACCAAGGGTATCACTGGTTGTTCCCTCATCATAGGTCACACAATCACTATTCAATTCATACATTAATCTAAGTTCTTGTTAAAGAGACTCAAAAAGGAATAATATGGTTGAAATTGAAGTTTACTAAATGACAAAACAGAGAGATCAAAAATATTTATGAGAGATCGAGAGGGAGGCTTATATCCAGGGCTTCCAATGCAATGCACTTGTGCATAATTATTAGGGATTTGGGATTATTTTCAAAGTTGATTAATCTGTTGAATATTTCCTCGATTAATTGATTGTTTGGTCTATCAGAAAAATGTGGATCAGTGTTTCCCTGTAGAGGGAAAAGTCTTAAACCTGGTGCAGGCTTGATTCCCTCTGAATCTCTTGAACAGTTGGGTTTTGACATGCTCCCTACATTAAACCAGCTGCTTGTAATGAATAATAATAAAAAAGCTGCTCGCGCAGCTTTAGTAACTTCACGAGCGTGTGTTTTCTGCTACGTGTGTGCGCCGTTCTCTTTGTTCCGTGTGTGTGTGTGTGTGTGTGTCGGCGCGCTGCGCTCTCTGCTCCGTGTTTGCGCGCTGCGCGTTCTGCTCTGTCGTTAACGGCCCAAATGCTCGAATCATGTGCCGATCGGCGATCACGCACTGGAAAAGCAAAGTCCGCTCACATAACGTGAAATTTAGAGGTGGATAAACGCAATGTAGAGGTGGATAAACGCACTTTGGAGGTGGGCAAACGCTATTTCCAAATATTGGGAGGTGCGTAAACGGCGTTTACGTGCGTTTAGCCTCCACTACATCCCTGGTCCTTACGTAAGGCAAAAAATATGTCATGTAAAATGGACATTTGTAAGATTAGAGGCTATTATGAAAGAAGAAATGTCAACATGTTCAAAGTTTTTGTGAAAAACCTTTACTGCTTTCATGTTGGTACAGATAGGATTTTGTATCTGTTTATGCTAATTTAACGTCTTTAACGTCTTTTAACGTCTTTTATAATTATAAGCAATCACAAATGGTCTTTTTTTGGCTTTCTTTCCATCTAGTAAATGAATGTAAATGGTACATGTAATACAGTCAATTATTTTATGGTGTTAATAGCCACTAGTGCATTGATAATGCTTTCTCATGTGAGAACACCCAGACAGGGTTCCCGCGGAGTCTTAAAAAGTCTAAAAAAGACTTAAATTCAGAAAGTTAAATTTAAGGCCTCAAAAAGCCTAAAAAACACAAGTTTAGGTCTTAAATTTAATTTACCCAAGTCTTAAAATTCTTACCTTCGTTCATTTTGTTAATTTTGTTCAAGCGTTGTCCGCCGAAAATAAAATATTAAAACGCCGTAGAACTAATAATAAGTTGGTTGTTTTGTTTTCTAGTAGGCTACGTGATGATGATAATCCCATTGCGTGATCACTGCAGGTATAACTCCTGTAAAGTAGGTGGCGGTATGTAACCCGCCAATAATGTGAAGGAAGTTGGTTCACTAGGCTACCTGCCCGCCGAATTCGTGCAACGTTAAGTCAGGGCTGTCGTCGAGCGCGTAATTTTGAAAGATCATGGGGAAGTGTGTGTTTAACGTGACTTGGCTCGATAAGGGCGAGTTTTGCAGCTGGTTACAAGCTGTCCCCAGCAGTAGATATGAAGCTCGCTGCAAAATATGCAAGAAGATATTACAGCTAGGGACATTGGGTGTGAAGGCGCTCGAGTCTCATGCCAAAGCGGACAAACACCAGCTTGCCATGAAAAACCTTCAGCAGAGTCAAACCATCTCAAAGTTCTGTTCGGCATCCCAGCTGCCTAGGCCTACATCATTGTCGATGCCTGGTCCCTCCGGACTCCAAGGCAATAATGTTACAGCTTCGTCGAGTCGGTCTGATCTTCGGGCTACTTTCGAATCCACTGAGACTTCAAAATCGGAGGTACTTTGGATTCTCCACACCGTGACAAAACATATGTCATATAACAGTAACGATAATATTAGTGACGTTTTCCAGGCAATGTTCCCCGACTCAAACATTGCGAAAACGTTTACGTGCGGACCGAACAAGATCGCTTATATAGTAAGATTTGGTATAGCGGACTTCATCAAGAGAGATCTAATTAACACCATTAGTGGACCGTATGTCTTGATGTTCGACGAAAGCTTCAACTCATCCACCAAATCCAAGCAGCTGGACCTCCACGTTCGTTTCTGGAGCAATGGAGAGGTGCGGTCGAGATACATGGGATCTCAGTTCATGGGACAGCGCAGGACCTCTTGAAGCATATCGAAGTAAGTGATGGCCTACTTTACTGATTGGCCTCGGACGTATACTTATCAATTTGTAAGTCTGCATTTGAACATCATGTCATAGGCCTACCACATCTAGGGGAATATGCTAAAAATGTAGTGTGCTATATTGTGTAAAATGTTTATATCGTCCTATGGTCTATATGATTTATAACATCTATGCACCATTGTAGCCTAATAGTTAATTTCGTCAGACGAGACGAGACGAAATATGTTCGTCAATGACCTTTTTTTTCATGACTAAGACGAGACGATGGCAAGACTGCACCACTGTCCAAAAACGCTGACTAAGACTAAATTAACACGCATTTTTGTTGACGAAAAAAGACGAGACGAAAATGTTTTGCATAAAATAAAAACTAAGATAAAATCTCTCTTCATTTTCGTCTACAATCGTCTCTGCTTTTTCATCAGCTGTTACACCTTTAAAATATTCAGAACGAGTTAGGATCCCACTTATTACATTGCTACCTACCAAATAAAACAATCATTTGACACAAAATTATGATTTAAAAGTTTATTGATTTAAAAACGATTGTATTGCTTCCGCTAAAGAAAATAGCGTGCTCCGTCTCTACGGTTAGAATCCTGTGTGTTCATGGCAACGCTCTGTTTTTCATGGCAACGGTGTGTTATAGTTAGCAGCGATCTGTTATCAAGAAATAAAATATTGTGTGCGTAGAAAGAATTCGTCCACACGCCGCTCAAAAAAATAATAATAAATAAATAAAAAATCCTGAGCGCAAGTCCACCGTCTAGGCAGGCTTTTTGTGTTAAATTATATTTCCTGTCGCTGCGCAGGCTTTTATTGTACATGACAGCTTATGTCCCGATGACCGTTGCATTACGATTAAAAGCAGTATCAATAAAGTAAAAAATGTGATGTGCAGTCAAGCTCGAGTCCTAAATCAGAAATTGTAAACCAGACACGTTTAACATTTGCATTCAACAAAAATCATTCAACAAGTGTATTTTGTCACGTAATTATGACATTTAACCAATGTTTGAGATATGTGAAACACTTTTTTTACTGAAATGTTTATCAGTAATAATCTCAGTAATAATGTGTTATTTTAAAAAAAGACTACAATTTTTTGACTAAAACTAGACTAAAATATATTGAGTTCTTTTTTGATTAAAACTAGACTAAAATTAAAAGACTTTTAGTCGACTAAAACTTGACTAAGATACCTTGAGTTTTCTTTTTACTAAAACTAGACTAAAAAGATGAGACTTTTACCCCCGGTTTCACAGACAAGGTTTAAGCCTAGTCCCAGACTAAAATGCATTTTTAAGCGGCTTTAACTGAAAGCAACTTCCACTGACATATCTTAAAATATGTCAATGCCATCGTTTTGTCTCAAGATACACACCAGTTATGTGTTTTTCTAGGGCATGTTTATAAAACCTACTTAAATGTCCTAATTGAACTAAGGCCTAATCCTGGCTTTATCTAAGCCCTGTCTGTGAAACCAGGCCTTAGTCGACTAAAACTTGACTAACAAAAAAAGATATGTGGATGACTAAATATGACTAAAACTAACAAGGACATTTGGCACAAGACTAAGACTAAGACTAAGACTAAATTAAAAATAGGTGATGAAATTAACACTAGAAATAGGCCTAATTATTTTTTCAGTCGGCATAGTTTGCACATGGGGCGAAAAAGAGTAGTGCATTCCAGATTCACATTCATATTCAGCCTGCCAGTTTTATATTCTTATTCAACATTCAGCTTTCAATATGTTGGTTCCATCTACAGTCATTGGTTCCATTGAGATAATTGATAGGCTAGATAATGTAGAGGGAGGTTCAAGTATTAGCCTACTTAAATTTCTTTTAGATGCTTTGTTAAGGACTGTGGAGAGAAGCTCCTCAGCCTCTCTTTAATTTCTGTTAATTTCTTTCAGTAATGTAGCCATTGTTGAATGTCTGTTTTATCAGCTGCATCAGCTCCATACTAGAAGAAAGGTTGTAGTTTAACATGTAGCTGAATTTATACATGAATGTAATCTTTAAGCTTTTTTCTTCTTATTTTCCAAAAGGAGGCATTGCATCATTTGGACCGCAGCAGGCTGATTTCAATGTCCATGGATGGACCCAATGTGAATTTTAAGCTTTTGGACCTACTCCAACAGGACCATGCAGAGAAGTATGGGGGTGCACAACTGGTGTCCGTCGGCAGCTGTGGACTCCACACACTTCATAACTCCTTCAAGGTGGGATTTTCGTTGTGGAATGTGGATAAAATTTTAAAGGCCATGCACACTCTTTTCCACAACGTTCCTGCAAGGAGGGAGGACTATGAACAAGTCACAAAATGTACACTGTTTCCCAAACCATTTTGTGGCCACAGGTGGCTTGAAAATCTCCCAGTTGTTGAACGGGCGCTGGAAGTCTGGCCATCTCTCATGCTGTATGTGGACGCTGTGCACAAAAAACAGCTCGAAAAAACCCCAAAACAGCATCTTTTGACACCATCGAAGCAGCCATTAAGGATACCCTTACGACAGCGAAGATGCACTTTTTCATGACTCTGGCCAGGACCTTCCATCCGTTCATGAAGAAATACCAGACCGATGAACCTGTGATGCCTTTCTTTGGCAAAGATCTGGCTGAGTTAATTAAGGTATTTATTTATGGAATATGGTTAGTATGATTAGTTGGCATGGGCTTCTCATTTTATTTGTTTATTTATTCATCTGTGATGCTTTTGTCCAAAATAACAAAGTATTTGTCACATTTTTGGGGATTGCATATAAAATGTTGTAGGGCCAGTCTCCTATTACATGTATGCCTGTAGTGGCATTTATGTCGAAAAATGTGCTATATAAATAAAATTTACTTACTTACTTACTATTGTAAGCCCAGGTTAAGTGCCTTCTTAAATTAATGAAATCCTAATGAATTAGATGAGAGAATTAGGATGTCATTGTGTTCAATATAATAGGAAATTAAATGGGCTAATGGTACTTTTGCCTACTGACAGAGTCTACTGAGACGCTGTATGAAGAGAGAGGTCCTCCAGGACATCACTCCTCTTCAGCTCACCAAGCTTGATACGTCCGACAAGACCTTGCTCCTCCTCCCCCAGAAGATTGATATTGGCTTGGGTGCTGAGGCAGCAGTCAAGGTATCGTGTTTGGTAGTTTTGGATATTTATTATGATCAGTATGTACGCTGAAAGTATAATTTTGCTAAGCATACTAAACGTATTTGTGAACTGTATGAGGTTTGATTGAAGAATGTTTTGATATGCTGTGCATTTCCAAGGTTGTGCATGTGTTCAGACAATATTGAACCTATGTTTTTGCCTGCTTTCTCCTTTAAAGCAATGTATTTTGGATGGTGATTCCCCATAATGAAGTGTAGGTTCACATATATCATGTGAAGCAAGTATGATTCTACTGAGACATCCCAATCACAGCAAATAAGAAATTGTATGACCCCATTGCATAAAGTCACATAATTGGCCTATGCTATGACTTCATGCCATGTGGTACTTAAAACTCCATTTTGATATTACTGACATGTATTGTTTTATTGTCCAGGACAGTAAAAGTGCAGAGCTAAGGATCCTTGAATTTAGGAGGAATTGTATGCAGGGCCTCTCAAACATTGTCAGAAAAGCACAGGAGAAGAGCCCATTGATATATGGAACAGTTAGGCAGATGAAGAACAAGCAGCTGACAGGAGGTGTACCTGCTGGTAGCAATGGTTTGGAAGGGGTTATGAACCAAAGATTGATTACCATGCTCAACTTTCCTTAGATTTTTTTATTAGGCTTTATTCAGACCATTAGTTGCAGACATTTGCTCTGACAATTGACACTTTCCAATGTCCTATCAGGGTATTGGTTTAGCATGGATGTTTCACTTTTGTCATTCCCCCTTCTGATGGTCCTGTACCTGTTCTGTGTGCAGTGGCTTAGATACACTGAATAAGTTTCATAATTTTATACAGGTTTTTGTTGTAGACATTTAGAAAATCCTGAATTTCCCCTTGGGGATCAATAAAGTATCTATCTATCTATCTATCTATCTATCTATCTATCTATCTAGAGATAGTGTTTTTACCTTACACAGGTATACAGGTTTTAGTATACATGTTTCTTTATGTGCGTTGGAACAATACAAAAATGCAGAGAAAAAAAAGACAGGAGTGCCAATATTTTTCAGTCATGACTATGCATATTTGACTGACTTATTTTCTCACACTTTTTTGTAGGGGATGCCATTGTCCAACAGTTTGAATCGTTCCTGTCTGCTGAGGCAAGGAATGAAGAATTCCTTGCCTTCCAGCCATTTGAGAGACGCTTAGACACCTTCTTGCATGAGAGATTAAGAGGTCCCTACCCTGCTGCTTGGGGTTTTTGCCAGAAGTTACTGCTTCTTTCACATGGCCAGGCCACTGTTGAAAGGGGATTTTCTATCAACAAGGAGGTGGAGACCGAAAACATGCAACAGGACACAATTGTTGCACAAAGGCTCATATGTGACTTTGTTACAGTGCATGGGGAAGTCACTCAGGTCCCCCTTACCAAGGAACTTATGGCATCTGTGGGTGCAGCCCGGTCAAAATACAGACTCTTTCTTGATCAAGAGCGCATCAGAAAAGAAAAGGAATCTCAGAGTCAGAAAAGAAAGCTGGCTGAGCAGTGTCTGGTGGACCTTAAGAAAAGAAAGACAAACTTAGAAGATGTGTCTGCCTGTCTTGTCAGGGAGGCAGATGCACTAGCAGAACAAGCTGAGGGCACGGCAGGCTCCAAGATGGCTCAGCTTCTCTCAACGTCCAATGCCCTGAGAAGGGCACACAAAGAAAAACTTGCAGAACTGAAAGCCCTTGAAACTGAGATTGATGCTAAAGGGGATGAACTCAGACATATGTAGGGTTAGGTCGTATGTACAAGTGTTGTGTTGGGAATATGGATATCAGAAGTTCAGTATTTTCATCTGTTTTATTGCTGAGTTTCTTTGATATTTTTCTCTAAGTGTATCAATAAAAACTAGAATGTTTTAAGAATTTCTCGGATCATTCTAATGTTTCTATTTATGTGTCGTGTTGGTCTTAAACTTCACACATAATGGTCTTAAAAGGTCTTAAATGTAACAAACTGAAACCTGCAAGAACCCTGGAGAGAGATTTCTTCATTGGTTTAGAGGGACAATTTAATTTCAGGAACCCCTTTTTCTCAGAGAGATTATTTAAGAAGATTTAAGATGTCACCCACCTTAAGAAGTGTGTTTGTTCTGTATTTGTTGCAGGTGACGCCCAACATCTCTCAGAGCTCAGGATTGTGTTGATGGGATATAGAGCAGCTGGTAAGAGTTCAGCTGGAAACACCATCCTGGGCAGAGAGGAGTTTGACTTGAAGAAATCTGCTCAGTGTGTGAAGAGACATGGAGAAGTAGCAGACAGACACATCACTGTCATTGAAGCTCCAGGATGGCGGAGGAATTTCCCTGTAAAGTTCAGTCCTGAGTTACTGAAACAGGAGATTTTGCTCAGTGTGTCTCTGTGTCCTCCAGGACCACACGCTGTACTACTGATCATACGTGTGGACTACACATTTAAAGAGACTGAGAGAAAAGCATTGCAGGAGCATCTGGATCTTCTCAGTGAGAGAGTCTGGAGTCACACTATAGTGCTGTTCACTGGTGGAGACTCTCTGTTAGACACATCTATAGAGCAGCACATTGAGAGTGAAGGGCCGGATCTCCAGAGGCTGCTGGACAAATGTGGGAACAGGCTTCATGTTCTCAACAATCACAACAGGAGTGACGACACTCAGATCAAGGAGCTGCTGGAGAAGATTGAGGAGACAGTGGCTCAAAACAACGGCTGCCATTTTGAAATAGACAGAAAGATTTTACAAGAGATGGATGGTCGAAATAAAACAGAAGAGCGACAGGACAAATGGAGAGAGGAATCCAGATCACAGACTAGTGAGTGGAATCATAAAATTTAATGAATTTTACTATATATAGTCTCCTTATTGTTCTAGACTATGGGCCTAATTTTTAAAATGTGTGAATGCACAGAATTGATCTTATAGTGTGTATTCTAAAATCTATGCCAACGTTCATGTTTATAAAAACGGTCTTTGACGTGGAAAAGTACTTAGCAGCACATCAGGGTCTAAGCTGAAATACACACTTTTCTGAGTACTGCAGGTATTTGGAAATCAAAGCAATTCTTGCTGCTCTTCATTGTCAAGTAAAAGATATGGACGTTGACTGGTGCTCTTTTACATGTTAATGACATTAATAAGGCAGCATTTACAATGCAGAGATCGGAAACCATTCAGCTACGCACAATTTCAAAATCATTTGCGATTTATAAATTGCACATCTGGAAGAGAGGCGTACGCAGGTTTTTTTGTTGGAGAAATTATCGTAAGATCAAATGTAGGAAGGTTTAAAATCTGGTTATATAGCAATTTCCTAAAATGTAATAATGATAAAACTGAGGTTATTGCTTGTGGGTCTAAGCAACACTCTCGCCAGAAGCTTTCGAGCAAGAAAACGGATCTGAGGACCATTCTTCTTGCGAAGACGGGGAGGGGCGAGTGAGAATTACTCCTCCATGGAATCTTCAGGAAATCGATGTCTGTACTCCGGCGTCAAGTACGCTTCGGGACACACCGGTTTCCAGGAAGGAAGTGCACTCTCTCTTGGTGAAGGAGGCCATAGAATGTATTCCTCCTCCCGAGCGTGAGTCCAGGTTCTACAGCCGCTACATCTTGGTTCCAAAGAAGGATGGGGGGTTGCATCCCATTATAGATCTGCGGCATCTGAACCGTTCTCTGGTTCACTCAGCGGCCACCATGTCCTGATTCAGTTTGACAACATGTCGGTGGTCTCCTATATAAATCATCGGAGGGTCTGAGGTCGTGCCCTCTTTTCAGACTGGTGCACCAGATCCTCTCGTGGTCCCAGGGGAAACTGTTGTCCCTCCGGGCAATATATGTCCCTGGGGACCAAAATTTGGGAGCAGACGTCCGGTCGAGGCAGGAGCTGAGGCTCGGGGAATGGAGACTCCACTCCGATGGTGGAGTCGATATTGGAGAGATTCAGCACAGCGGAAGTGGAACTAATCGCATCTCATCAGACGACCCACTGACCGCTGTGGTTCTCCCTCATGCATCCAGCTCCTCTGGGGCTGCATGCCTTGGTACCAGTGTTAATTTCGTTAACGAAAACTACGACGAAAAATGTTCATTGACGACCTTTTTTTCCCTGACTAAGACAAGACAATGAGAGAGGACACCCACGTAATTAAACAATAACTGTGTGCAATATCGTTGACGAAAAAAGACGAGACTGAAATGTGTAACAAAAAAACAAAACAAAAACTTGACCAAAACCAGTTGTTTTTGTCCAATAAAGGAGGAAACAACACATTACAGACTGTTTTTACGAGTGTTCATTGCTTACGGTTGCCAGATGTCAATAATTTAAACCCCCAGTCAGGGCTTTTCTGTTAAGCACGAACACATTTTCTACCCGGTCTTTGCAATAGTATCTGGCAACCATGCGCATGCGAGCTTTCTACACTGCTGAAGAAGCGCGGATGATCTGAAAACACAGACAAGTAAGCTGGAGTTCAGCAATCTTCATTTAAGATTTTCTACTTAAACTAAAGTGTCATTCAGTCGGTCTGTGTTCTGTCATGAGCCGCTTGCGCTGTTTGTGCAACTAAATTGTGCTCTCTTTGGCTCTCAACGAAGGCGGTCGCATTTTCTTCCCCTCCTGTCCCTTATCTTCCCTGCTTTGCTGCTCTCGTCTCGTCTACTGTCTTGTATGTACTTTGAGAGACTCTCTCCGCACTGCTCTCCAAACTAAGAAATTATGGATTTGATCAACTGGTCTCTCAACGCAATTGACACCATCTTCTCGACGAGAAGCTTGGGTTCGGGGGAACCTGACTGCCCTGCCGGAACGTTCGCAGCTGGCTACACGATGGACGCGTGGGAGAAGTGGCGGGTCGTGTGTCTGGCGGCTCTTTCTGTGGAGGACATTGAAGATATCTACCTATTCGGAACCATGATAACAGGTTTTCTGCTGATTGGATTAGGCATTGCCCTGGTTTATCGAGGAATTAAGAAGACGGTGACAGCTGTCCAAAACCCCACAAGGCTGCCCGTCATGATTGAAGCAGTGGGCAGAGCTGTCAGCACTCAGACTGTGACTATGAACCACTATATGGATAACATCATGGAGAAGCTCACAGCTTTGCAAAGGCAAATGGATCGTTTCAGAGACCAAGATGGACCAGGAGCTGTGTAAATTGGAATGCGGCTACTCGTCCCAAGACCAAACAACCCCTATCTTATCTGCTTTCGGCCCCCCTCAACCAGCACTGGCCTTGGCGAGGCTGCTGCTGGAACAACAACTCCTCCAGAAGAGCACAGCAGCGAGACGCTCTTGCGTTCCTTCCCCCATTCTCCACTGACACCTGCTGATTGTTGACTCTGTCTGGGACCTGATCAAGTTTGACTCCATGGCAACTGCTGTGTATCGCTATGACATCCTGCGGACTGAGGCACCTAGATTAGGATGCCAGGCGTAGCGACTCTCCAGGCCTACACATACACGAACTCTTACATATATACAGATATGCAATCATCCACCCCACACCCCATCCCACGCCTTCTACGCTTTTTACCACCAGTCTGACAGGCGGGTCTGTGACCAGCGCCGAAAATGGCTGCAGGACCAGATGGCTGCTTGCCTGTGCTGGGTTACCTCCATCCCCCACTCCCCTCCCCTGTTGCAAGTCTTGTGTGTTCATGTTGTGTACTGATTATGTGCAAATGTTGCTGAGGTGTTTTTTTACTGTTCCCAAACTGTACTCCTTACAGGAGCATAGTCTGGGGGTTGCCTTTTTTTTTTTTCTCCTCACCTCTCCTCATGTTATGCTGTATTATTTTCCTCAATGCTCTGTCTTCCTGTCCTGTCTACCCCCTTGTCAAATTGTATGTATGTTTGTATGGACAGGTTGATGGCTAATTTCGCTGGTACTTGTGACTAGTGACAATAAAGGCTACTACTAAATCTGCGATCAAAATGCAGGCTGATATCCAGCACAGTGTTTTATTTAAAGCATTATTTATTTTGTCCCTTAATGGAAAAGGTGTGACTGCAGTCTAAGTGGAAGAGGCAGGGGTACTGCACGCTAAAAAATTGGAGAACCACTGAACTAAGGAAAAGGGGTAGAATTGCACAAGTGCTACTGCTAAAGAGTGCAATGTCAATACAGCCTGTTACCTTGATTCAAATTTCTCATAAGCTTAATTGAATTGGCCTACAGAGAAAAATTATAATGACATTTTTAATAAAGACTACATATAAATTAGCTACCAAAATTAATGTCGGTAAATGCAGTTTGACTAAAAGTAATGACCAAAAGTTGACAAAAAATGAAATGACTTTTCGTCAACTGAAACTAGACTAAAACTAAGACAAAATGACTAAAATGTGAATAAGACCAATAAGCATTTTCGTCTGAAGATGAAGACTAAAGGTCCTTTCACACTGGACGCGATTTTGACGCACGAATAATTCGCGCGATGGTTTTATATTTTGATCAGCTGTTTGTGTAATGAGTGCTTCCACACCGAACGCGAATGTGCTGCAGCGAAAAAAACTACTTTTATTTTTTCCGCTTCGATGTCGATTTTTTTTTTACTTTTGCGGCGACAGAAAAGGCTTCAGCCAATCACATACTACAAGGACAATGATTTGAAAGACAGTGTGTGGCGTAGCATTGCCAACCAACTCGGTTATCACGACTGTGAGTGTGTTGTGTGATAGTTTTAGTCGTTGTATAGTCCTGTGCTGTGTAGGCTAGCAGGCTAAACAACATTTGGGATAGAAAGCTAACACTATTATCGTCAAAGATAGAGACAGAGACTGTGTTTACTTTGAAAATGTAACAAGATGTAGTGAGACTATTTAGGGATGCTTTTAGTATACTATACATTATCTACAGTTTCTAGTCGAATGATTTTAACTTGTTACTTCGTGTGTTACATGTAATGTGTATTGACATTACAAAACGCACTGTGTTTAGTTGAAGAACCTCAGGGACACCTATGTGAGAAAAAGGAGAGAGGAAAAGGAAACTAAAAGTGGACATTAGCATACTCCCCTTCAGACTCTCTGTTCTGTAAGATTGGGTGCACCCAAAACCTTCTTTTCTGTCTTTTAAAGAAAATGAAAAGCTCGTCTTCACTGGATGATGATGATGAAATGTCCATGTTTTCTCAGCTGTCGGCGTGAAAGTTTTGGAATGTTGAAGCTCTGAACGTCACAGACGTCGCAAATTCGCGTCACGGCTGATTTGAATGGTTTTGAGGCAAACTATTCACACGCGAACTATTCGCTTTTTCGTTACGTATCCGGTGTGAAAGGGCCTTAAGACTAAATCAAAAATGGCTACCAAAATTAACACTGCATGGTACAGGCCGAGGCTGCGCCTGTATGCATTTCCCCCCGATCGATCTGCTCCCGGGAGTTCAAGAGAGGGTCCATCGGGACAGGGTCAGTCTACTCTTGGTATCCCCGTTCTGGCCAGCCCAATTATGGTTCTCGGACATCATATCTATTAGCAAGACTGCATTTTATCTTCCTGATACTGACCAGGTTCAACGAGTATGGGGTCTCTGAGGAACAAGTGGACGTTTCTAAATTTGTGGGTGTTTTCAAACTGGTTGGTGTTTATAAATCATGCAATGAAAATGATGCCCTTCACCAACCCCACCCCTAAACCCTACCCACACTGTGACGTGGGCAAATCAGTTAACGGTCATAAACACCCCTCTGTTTATGGCCTCACCCACTGATCTGGTAACTCCTATTACTGTCCTGCAGAGACTTATACTTGAGTTTAACCCTGTTTAGCTTCATTAGGAAACCAGGCAAAAGCTGCAGGGTCAAACAACATTGAACATTGTAATCATACCTAATGTTCTGTTTCTGTGTGAAACAACTTTCTGCAATGAAGTGAATCTTCTATTCCCTGACCCATTTAGAGTTGACATAAAGTTGACCATCTGAATTACAATCACATGAACTGATGAATATATTCCTTCAATGCCATGTCAGTTGCTTTGGATAAAAGTGTCTGTCAAATGCACTCATGTTGTAAATGTTCTACTGATCTGCTCTCTGCTTTCATTATTGTAGTGAGTGGACATGATGGATCTGATTCATGGTCTGTGGGAAGTTCTGCTTATGGCTCATTCAGATCACGATCAGGAGCAGACCCAATTGTCGGTTCATCACATTCCAGAGATTCATCTCACACAAGTTACGTGTCGGGGGTCATAAAACGATACAATAGCAGGGAATTGCAACCACCAAGCAGTGAGTGTCTTGTTTTATTTGGAACTTTCAGTACATTTTGGACTCCCTGTGACCTCCTTTACAGCGTTAGAGCTCATGTTTTCCATAAATAACATCTGTTTTGTTGTGAAAATATAATATTTAGTCTACATTGTTGTAAATTTGTCACCACATATTTCCCCCATAATAAAATTTGGACCCTTTCTAGTAGGGCTGGGACAATATATCGATGTATCGCGATTCTTGGATCGATTCCATTTTTTTCCGAATTCATCGCAAATTGATTCTGAGCTTAGTTTTTAACAGGAGATGGCGCTCTAGGCTAATTTTTAACCGGACGCTCAAATGCTCATAAAGAAGAACGCTTGTGCGTTCAGCTGAGTCTGAGAATATACTTGCACCTCAGAATGCTTTTATGATGCGATATTAATTTAAACAGCCCACTGCAAACACCCTTGTAATTCGCTTCAACCTTTTCGAATTATTATTTTCGATTATTTTATAGAAGGTTCACAAGCACGCTGTTTCAAAAGCATGCAGTGCCATCTGCTGTTAAAAACGAAACTCAGAATCGATTCGAGAGAGAATCGCGATGCATTTGTAAAAATTGGAATCGATCCAGAATCATTTCTCGATTCACGATGCATCGATATATTGTCCCAGCCCTACTTTCTAGCATACATCTCCTTCCATTTTCTCAATTTTTGATACTTGAATTTATGACAATAAATGTTCTCGGACATCATATCACTCCTGGCAGATCTTCCATGGGAGATTCCCCTCAGGACGGACCTGCTTTCCCAGAGCTGTGGAAACTGTGGGTCTGGCCCCTGAGGGGGCTCAGTATCTTGTGGCTGCCGTCAGCCGGAGTGATCAAGACCATACTCAACTCTAGAGCTCCATCCACAAGGAGACTGTACGGACTAAAGTGGAATGTTTTCACCTTTTGGTGTAGGGAGCGTGGTTAGGACCCAGTGCCCGGTGGCTTCAATAGTGAAGTTCCTCTATGATCGCTTCTCTGCTGGTCTTACCTCGTCCACTATTAAGGTGTATGTGGCAGCTATTGCAGCTTTCCATGCCCATTAGGTGAATTTTAAAATAAAATAAAAAACATGAAATTGTATAATTTGTGTCCCAAAAAATTCTAAAATTCTAATTCTGATTTCTCTTTATGGTCTTGCCTTTTTAAGGTTTAAAAAGTCTGAACTGAATTTATCTATTGGTGGAGCTACATTAATTCCATCTCATTGTCGCTTACATTTCAATCTCATATAAGTTCTATTAGCAAGACTGCATTTTATCTTCCTGATACTGACCAGGTTCAACGAGTATGGGGTCTCTGAGGAACAAGTGGACGTTTCTAAATTTGTGGGTGTTTTCAAACTGGTTGGTGTTTATAAATCATGCAATGAAAATGATGGCCTTCACCAACCCCACCCCTAAACCCTACCCACACTGTGACGTGGGCAAATCAGTTAACGGTCATAAACCCCCCTCTGTTTATGGCCTCACCCACTGATCTGGTAACTCCTATTACTGTCCTGCAGAGACTTATACTTGAGTTTAACCCTGTTTAGCTTCATTAGGAAACCAGGCAAAAGCTGCAGGGTCAAACAACATTGAACATTGTAATCATACCTAATGTTCTGTTTCTGTGTGAAACAACTTTCTGCAATGAAGTGAATCTTCCATTCCCTGACCCATTTAGAGTTGACATAAAGTTGACCATCTGAATTACAATTACATGAACTGATGAATATATTCCTTCAATGCCATGTCAGTTACTTTGGATAAAAGTGTCTGTCAAATGCATTCATGTTGTAAATGTTCTACTGATCTGCTCTCTGCTTTCATTATTATAGTGAGTGGAGATGATGGATCTGATTCATGGTCTGTGGGAAGTTCTGCTTATGGCTCATTCAGATCACGATCAGGAGCAGACCCAATTTTCGGTTCATCACATTCCAGAGATTCATCTCACACAAGTTACGAGTCAGGGGCCATAAAACGATACAATAGCAGGGAATTGCAAGCACCAAGCAGTGAGTGTCTTGTTTTATTTGGAACTTTCAGTACATTTTGGACTCCCTGTGACCTCCTTTACAGCGTTAAAGCTCATGTTTTCCATGAATAACATCTGTTTTGTTGTGAAAATATAATATTTAGTCTACATTGTTGTAAATTTGTCACCACATATTTCCCCCATAATAAAATTTGGACCCTTTCTAGCATACATCTCCTTCCATTTTCTAAATTTTTGATACTTGAATTTATGACAATAAATGTTCTCGGACATCATATAACTCCTGGCAGGTCTTCCGTGGGAGATTCCCCTCAGGACGGACCTGCTTTCCCAGAGCTGTGGAAACTGTGGGTCTGGCCACTGAGGGGGCTCAGTATCTTGTGGCTGCCGTCAGCCGGAGTGATCAAGACCATACTCAACTCTAGAGCTCCATCCACAAGGAGACTGTACGGACTAAAGTGGAATGTTTTCACCTTTTGGTGTAGGGAGCGTGGTTAGGACCCAGTGCCCGGTGGCTTCAATAGTGAAGTTCCTCTATGATCGCTTCTCTGCTGGTCTTACCTCGTCCACTATTAAGGTGTATGTGGCAGCTATTGCAGCTTTCCATGCCCCATTTGGTGAAGTTTAAAATAAAATAAAAAACATGAAATTGTATAATTTGTGTCCCAAAAAATTCTAAAATTATAATTCTGATTTCTCTTTATGGTCTTGCCTTTTTAAGGTTTAAAAAGTCTGAACTGAATTTATCTATTGGTGGAGCTACATTAATTCCATCTCATTGTCGCTTACATTTCAATCTCATATAAGTTCTATTAGCAAGACTGCATTTTATCTTCCTGATACTGACCAGGTTCAACGAGTATGGGGTCTCTGAGGAACAAGTTGACGTTTCTAAATTTGTGGGTGTTTTCAAACTGGTTGGTGTTTATAAATCATGCAATGAAAATGATGCCCTTCACCAACCCCACCCCTAAACCCTACCCACACTGTGACGTGGGCAAATCAGTTAACGGTCATAAACGCCCCTCTGTTTATGGCCTCACCCACTGATCTGGTAACTCCTATTACTGTCCTGCAGAGACTTATACTTGAGTTTAACCCTGTTTAGCTTCATTAGGAAACCAGGCAAAAGCTGCAGGGTCAAACAACATTGAACATTGTAATCATACCTAATGTTCTGTTTCTGTGTGAAACAACTTTCTGCAATGAAGTGAATCTTCCATTCCCTGACCCATGTAGAGTTGACATAAAGTTGACCATCTGAATTAATTACAATCACATGAACTGATGAATATATTCCTTCAATGCCATGTCAGTTACTTTGGATAAAAGTGTCTGTCAAATGCATTCATGTTGTAAATGTTCTACTGATCTGCTCCCTGCTTTCATTATTATAGTGAGTGGAGATGATGGATCTGATTCATGGTCTGTGGGAAGTTCTGCTTATGGCTCATTCAGATCACGATCAGGAGCAGACCCAATTTTCGGTTCATCACATTCCAGAGATTCATCTCACACAAGTTACGTGTCGGGGGTCATAAAACGATACAATAGCAGGGAATTGCATCCACCAAACAGTGAGTGTCTTGCTTTATTTGGAACTTTCAGTACATTTTGGTCTCCCTGTGACCATCTTTACTGCGTTAGAGCTCATGTTTTCCATGAATACCATCTGTTTTGTTGTGAAAATATAATATTTAGTCTACATTGTTGTAAATTTGTCACCACATATTTCCCCCATAATAAAATTTGGACACTTTCTAGCCTACATCTCCAGCGATTTTCTCAATTTTTGATAATTGAATTTATGACAATAATGCAAACCTGATATGAAATAAAATAAAAAAGCACATATAATATTTAGTTTGATCTTCTTATGTTGATGATCAACATTTTCTGGAATTTAAGCACCTGTTTATACTGATCATTTCTTTTTCTCTATACATCTATGTGCTAAACTTTAAATGATTGCATTGAATAGCAATCAGGCTTGTAATAAAATGATAAATCATAGATATCATAGATAAAACAGGGACAAAACATGTAAAATACTGTCTGATTAATAAAGTATTTGTATAATGTTTTAATGATTACCAATAGGCTGCATTATTTTTAGGAACATATTGAAAGTTTTAAATCTCAGAATTTTGTTTTAAACCTTTTACTGATTTAAATGTTCTTCCCCCAGTGAGTGGAGATGAGCGGTCGGACAGATGGTCTGTAGGAAGTTCTGCTTACAGTTCATTCAGATCACGATCAAGAGCAGACAGCGATTCAGTTTTTAGCTCGTTACGCTCAAAGGTCTCATCTCATAGCTCAGGATTCGGGTCTTTGTGGTCCATCCTGGAGTCTGAGGAACATTCAGGAACCAGAGGAGCACTTGGTGTGACCATGATCTCAAAACCTTTCCCAAGAAGATCAAAGCAGCATGATAAGCATGAAGACACTAAGAAAACTTGAATTATATCAAATTAATGAAAGAGAAATTGTGTCTTTATAATGTTGACATTTATAATTTTGACAACATAATATTGTCGAGTGGAGATGTATAAAGTGCACTTTATTAACATTAACATTAAGGGCCTTATGGACAACAGAATCTGCCTATTAATTTGCCTATAATGATCTAAGCGCATGATCTAAAGCGCAGGGCGCAAGTGCACTTAGGTCGTGTCCGAATCCACTTTTGCTAGTTTAACGACGGGAAAAATGGTCGGCAGTCTCGGCGCATGGTCTAAAAGCGTTGTCCCTATTCTCCTAATGTGTAATGGGTGTGTTTTGGGTGTAACGTGCAAAAAAACAATCAGACTGTAATTTCCCATTCTCTTTAAAAGAAGTTGCGCTCACGCCAAGGCGGATTTGCTATTTACATGACGCAATTTGCAAAGACTGAACGCTTCTCCAGACCGCAAACGGATCTGCTTGTTCGCGAGATTAAAGGTTAAAGCGAGACCATCTACGGGACAAGCCGGATTCCACCATATCTTTATGTACACAATATTCATCTTTTACATTGTAATCCTTTTATTTTTATTTGGCATGTTAGTGTGCTTTTATTTGGCATGTTAGTGTGTTAGCGGGGAACCCTGTGTGTGTAATAAGCAGAGTGTTGTGGACCCGCCTATTGGCTCATTTTACTGACGTACTCTTTAAATTGTAGGATTGAAAATAATCCAAGATATTTTAAATGAACAAAGATATTTGCTTTACTGTTTCCACCCCCTCTTTCCACCACAAGGACCATTTGGAGTTCCTAAAGGCACAGAAGTTTCTGATAGTGATCTAGGTCTGTAGGCCAATATGTGGGTACTTTGGGGGTCGATGAATTGTCACACCTTTAGTATGGTGGGGGAAGTGTAATTATCTGATTGGTCAGTTTGAATGTCTCACATTTGGGTTTTAGTCACATGGTCAGGGAAAGGATAAAAGAAGATTGAAACTGTTGCTCTGGCTCTCTTCTTCTCTGGGTCCCTTTCTTGGGGCTCTCTCTCTCTTTACCTCCTCCTTCCTCTTACTCTCTCTTTCTCTCTCTCTCTCTCTCTCTCTCTCTCTCTCTCTCTCAGGTACCATTTTTCATATATGCTGGGTACAATTAATACTATAAGTTATCATCATCTCATACATCTATTTTGTAACTATTTTAAGTGTAACCATAACCATATTTTGTCATTAAACCTTTTCAGTTACAACTAATGTGCTAAATAGTTTTGATTTGGTATTGACTTTAAAGCGCTGCATATTGCAATACAATATCGACACTCTCTATAGCAACGCTCTCCCACATATTAAGCTATTGTAACTGCGCTTATTTCCGTCGTTGGTATAAGTGGCAGTGAGTGGAATAGACAAGAAATCCTCAAACTCCAGGAGAACATAGCAAACATCCCTATGGTAAAGAAAGCAGGTTTTGCAGTTCCTGTCAGAAAAGAGGCCATACAGAGGAAAAAATGCTGGTCACTGGGAAGGGCCAGACCTCCAATTTATATTCAGAAAAATAGTAAACCACTTTCTAAGAGCAAAAATCAGCGATCTGCACGCACAGGTAAAACTCTTAGTGAGTTAACTGCTTTGTTCATGCAAGGCCTTCAGCTATTAACTTCACTTGCTAGTGGGTTAGCAGCCCAATAGCACCAAGTTTAATATTCAAATTGCAATGATCCTGTTTGTATTTTCAAATTTGTAATTGTGCGTAACACATTGTGCTCATAGAACACACTTTATAGTTGTTTGTGCTACTACATGTGCACATAGGCTAATCAAGTTTATTCTTTAAAACACATGATTGCTTTACTGTAAGTGTTGTATGAAACACTTAGGTTAAAAGGTTGTAGATGCTAAGAATTCTAGGCCATGTATCTTGTGTAAACTGGAATAATTGTTTTACTGGAATTGCATATCAATTTTAAGTTGCATGTGTGAACATGTTGAATTTGTTTGTCTCCTTAGTGTAAAACTCTACTATTTTTCCATATAGTTGCAGTAAAACCATGTACAGGAGCATAGAATCGCCATGTGGCTACAATGTGATTCACAATTTGCATTAACCATGAAAATGCTTTCCTCACAACAGGATTCAGTAACTCTGTACTTTGCACTTTTCTCATGCTCCTTATCTGAAACATTGGTGTTTAAAGATTTTGAGCCAGATCACACCTCATACTTACATTCTCAAGCTGGCTCCCTGTTACAACAACAGGACCATATTTGCATCACAATTGTAAAACCTCCTCACCTTTTGTTTGGGGCATGATGAATTTACACATAGCCACAGCTAAATGCAGCCACATAATTTGATCTTCACACAAAGTCAAATCTGCATCTATCTGATTCTGCCTCACAAAATTAATGCATAGCGTTATTTAAGTCTTTACATCTAGACTGAATTATAACTGTGAATTGCATCCAGTAATTGTTTGTTTTGATTTTCTTTGGATTTACTTTATCACTTAATCATTGTCTCACCAAGTTATATTTTAAATTGTATGTCAGTATTTCTCATTTTTACCCAAGTACAAATATTTGTATTCTCATTAATGCTTTTGAAACGATTTCTGCTTATTTGTATTTTGTCCATTTTACTTTCAACAATGTTTTTGGACAGTAATTCAATTGAATCTCTGTGTTTGGTTACACTGAATATTTTGCTGATATTCTTCATGAAATGTAGGGTTGCCAACTCTCACGCATCTGGCGTGACACTCATGCTTTCGGCATCAATCTCACGCTCTCACGCACACACAAGAAATGTCACGCCAAAATCCATCCATTTTTCTCCCCTCTCAATCTGTTCATTTTCTGTAGATGACTAGACCACAGTGTATTAATGACAGGAGAGGAGTTTAAGGCCCACAGCTGAAAAGTTCAGAGAGAGTTCAGAGCATAGGTTCGGAGTCGGAGCCACTGATGCGCGTTTGAAAGTTTGGATGACAATCAAGGTAAGCAGATAACAAAATGGTGTGCCTTTCCTTGTCACTACAGACACAGCCTTGCCTAATCAGTCTGTGTGCCGAGAGCACAGACTTCAACTATAGTTGCAAACGTTGTCTGACGTGCGTTATGTGGGCTAGCTAATTGATCAATAAAAATAGGTTCATGGTACAAATTACATTTTGTTAGATGAGCTTGCTGAATTTTTTTTTTTGTCACATAATTAATTATGTTCAGCTGTTAAATTGTATTTTTACACTAGGCTACATTAAAAGATGGACAGTGTGCCCTCCACCTGAAACCCCACCACAACTCAAAATATGAACCTGTCCCAATGTTAGCACAGATGTGTTAGCACAAAATGAGCAGCCTTGAACCTTGCTTCAGATACGAACCTCCTGCGGAGGTAGTGAAACAGGCCAAAACTGCCACTGTGGCATACAACAGGCCTAACTTAATTTGTGAAACTTGTGTGTTGTGGTTTTCTGGGGAGGTGGAGTAACTATTATGTCCCTTGTTTTGAGATTTCTTATTGTTTTGAAGTTGTTTTACATGTTTGTTATTAAATCACCTCTATCTTTTTTTTTTTTTTATAGTGCAATAAATAAATAAATTGTAGATTTTGAAAAAGGGATATAATTATCCACTGCAGGGAGACTAAATAATATGTTAATGCAACTGTTAATAGTTTTTTTTTTAAAAAGTATATGATATCTATTCATTGTGGGATTAAGAGTAGTTTATAGGTTTAGGTTTGCCTGGTGAAGTCACTTTCTAAAATATCTGGATTTAAAGATTATCACTTTTGAAAAAATTTCTAATATCATACTTTTTATGCATGTGTAAAATAACCTTGAACATCACCTTTACACCCTACATGTACACCTACACCCAGACCCGCCCATGTGCGCCACTGTTCTGAAGCACCTATAGGTAAGTTCAGTCAAACATACATTGAGTCAAACCTACATTTACTCTGGAACTCAGACTAAAACAGTGTGAATGAAAATGGACTTAAGTGTAGTAAATTAGCTCTATGGAATATTAATAATCAATAATGACTTGTTATAATTGATTATGAATATTTGGATCAGTTAATAGAATTAACTTAATGTTGTAAATTAATATTACAATCAATTAACCTGTTTTTCCTGTGAACACTCAGTGTTAATTAACTCTAATAAATGTACATTCTAAGAAATGTACAAATCTATGATTAGGGACTCCAGATATGAGCTTGAGACACAGACAACTTTACGTGTGACATGAACAAGACTTTTTAAACTACTCTAACATACACATAAATACATACAGTTTACAAAGGGAAAGAGAGTTGAAGCAGAATACAGGAAAGCAAGAAGTTATAGCATTGTTTGAAATTCAGCAGATCAACAGCCTTGAGCAAAGAGCAAACCATCAGTTTAGTTCTAACACTCATTTCTTTAAAAGGGGTAAGGATACTTAATGTATCAAATAATGAGACTAAGTTTGATACTTGCATGTCTCGCCGATTTGAATTAAACTGTCCTGATGCAATTTGTTGAGGCTCCAGTTGATCTTTGCTGATGTGGTCTTGATGAGAGAAAACAAGTGGGAGTCAGAGGATCTTTGGTGAATGGAAAGACAAGGCCGCGGCCTGGCACAAGCTTGGTGGTCCTTAGAAATCTTCTATTTCGGCATCATCTTCACATCAGGATTCCAGAAGAGGACTAAAAAGTAAGAGATGTGATCTTGTGATCAGTGATTTTTAAAGCGTGAAGATGTCACACCCTCTGGAGGTGTGTGAACCAATAAGAAGTTTTCGCTTTGGAGGGAGATTTTACAACCCTTTGTGTTCTAGGAGGGCATTTGAATATGTAATTTCATTGGCTGTTTAAGAAAAAGAATCTTCAAGATTCTTATAATACTAATGCGTCACAAAATCTAATGTAAATTAACAAATGGGGACGAAGATTGGAGTTTATAGAGACTAAACATGCCACACATATGATTTTTGTTAACATTAGTATGCAAAGTCTGAAACATTAACCCAAAAGAGTTTACAAGAATACACATGCCAAACCACATAAAAGGAAAATCACGAGATGGGAAAATGAGATACATGTTTATACATTTCTCAAGTGGTTATATATAGAATATATAGGATTAACAGGGTTTATTTATCCTTCTCAGCGAGAATTAAGTGAGAGGTACAACTCTCTGGAAATTCCTTTTGGGGTCGTAAAACTTCTTATCAGTCTTAAAGGGTAACTAAACCCCTGGTCAGAGCCTGACTCCACCCACTGGCAATATTTGAAAAATGCTGGAAAAGTAGGCAGAGCTCAGCGGAGGGGGGCGTGCATCTTTTTGTGTTATATGCAATTATTCTATTCTAATTATGTCTTTTGGTACATGAAGTACTCATGGGTCATAGTAAATCACCATTGTAACTGTATTAGAAAGAGGTTTTATAAAGAAAGGTACCACAAGTTGTTGTTAACCAATTTTTTAAGAAAGTGTTATATACTGTAAAACACTTGTAAAAATAATCATTGTAACCATATATTGAGAAAATGGTTTATAAGGAAAAACACTGCAATTGTTGTTGTAAAGTAATTTATTGAGAAAATGATTCATTAAGAAAAACACTGCAACGGTTGTTGTAAAATCATTTATTGAGAAAATGGTTTATAGAGGAAAACAAACCACACTGAATGTTGTAAGCATTTATTAAGCATATGGCAGAGTAGAGAGAAACTGAAAATGTATTGGAAAGAGCTGTGCCAAGGAAAGAAGAAAAATGCAAGCATTACCCGTTTGATGACTCAAAACCAAAATAAATAGTGTTCCAACTAGGGGTGTCGCAATATACCGGTGTTGACGATAATCATGATATTCAAAGCATGAAATATCGACAACGTGTTAATTTAGAGTGTGACAATACACCGGTATTGGCGATAACCACGATGTTTAAAATGACCAGGACACTTATGATAACATGACACGTAAATACTCCAGCGCCAGTTCCTGGTTGACCTCTCAGGTGTCTGTATTGCACCCGTTGACACCTATCTAAGAAGAAGACGACGCAGCGCGCGCCCGCGCAGCTAATCTGAGAAGAATGTCGTCTGAGCGAGAGAGTGAAACACTCTGTCCACACCCGAAAAAATTAAGCTCACAACATCTCCTAAAGAAAACATCTCCTTAAAGGGGGTCGCACACCGGACGAGAAGCGCACGTCTTCAATTAACGTATGCTCTGAGGTAAAGTGTTCAGATCACAGACTCAGCAACTATTGTATTTAATTGTACAGTACAGTCATAACATAGTACAGACAGACATTATCTTCATTTCATAATGTCCTTAAACGTAACAGTATTGCTGGCCATAAACTGAGAAAGTGCGCGTCCGGTGTGCGATACTTCGAGCTGTCTTAGACGCGTCGCGGCACTTCTCGTCCGGTGTGCGATCCCCTTAAACCCAATCTGCAGAATGTGTAGCCACCAACCTTTTTACCCATCTCCTTGTTCATCACTCTGCGGATTTCGCAATTTTATAGAGAGTAAATTGTGATTATTTTACTAGTCATGGAATGGGAAACGTGACATTAACCTGTTAACTGTTTCTGTGATCATATATCCCATTTCTTTACTCATCTTATTTTTGCATTTGTATTTGCACTTGATTTTTTTTGTTCAAATCTGCTATCTGCATGACTTGGTGCCAGCACAACAGGTTTAAGAGCTGTTCAGTTCTTCAGGAAACATTCAGACAGTGTTTCGCTTCAGTTTGAAACCAGATAAACTTCACATGCTTGTCTTCCTTCACAAAAATTTGCCATAGATTGAGTATACAAGAAGTAATGCATGTGCCTTGTGTTTATCAGTATCCTTATGTTTGTTGTGTAAAAAAGAAAAACTATAATCAAAGTAAAAATAAAAGATTCTATAGATATCGCGATATATCGATATCGTGAAATCTTTTGGCCACAATAACCGTGGTGTGAAAAATCCAACATCGTGACAGCCCTAGTTCCAACCAATCACCGACAGGAGGCGGGTGTTGTGTGGTTTTGCGCTCATGCACGGCTGCACGCGAAGTCAGTCACGAGCGCAAAACCTCACAACACCCGCCCCCTGTCGGTGATTGGTTGGAACACTATTTATTTTGGTTTTGAGTGGTTGGTGAACCCAGTTGTTTTTGTGTGCAGATCTCAGAGCCTAGGCTGCCTACAGAGACGCGTTTTTTTGTTTATTTATGTTTGGGCCTGAAATCGCTGATACAACCTTTAACAGGTAGGCTATGCAAGACAGTGGTTGAATCTGCGAAATTAGTCATTTGGTATTTTTTTTATTTTATTTATGTCGCTAATGTTTTGCTCTTGGTCTTCTACTAGTGCTAACAACTTGTACAACATATCCACGTTCTTAGAATTAGTTGCTTGTCTAATCAAATCTGGCCATTGAAAAAGACATCCCAATCATAAAAGATGAGGTTATTAAGATCTTTCAGGACATGGTACCAAATACAAAGGTTTTGCTGTAAAAGGAAAAGGTAGCCTAAATACCAAAATGTAAAACGGTAAATAGTTTCTGTTATTATCACCAATGTGTAATTGTGAATCTTAAAAAAAATAGGTTATCAAGATCTTTCGGGACATCATGGTACCAAATAAAAAAGTGTTGCTGTAAATGGAACGGGTAAATATAAAAATGTAAAACAGCAAATAGTTTCTGTTATTATCAGCAATGTGTAATAGTGATGTTCTATCAAAACACTTACAATGAAGTCTAAAATGTATTTGAGCGTGTGCTGTCTTCTCTTTTAATTGTATATTTTGTAATAACTGGATAATTTGTGTTAACAAGCAACCACCCCCTTAGTGCCCCTTTTTTTTTGGTTTAGGCCACTGCCCCTCAAAATGTCTGTGCACGGCCCTGGAGGGTACCACAACTTTCAATAAGAAAATTCAACTGCAGTAGCCACCGTTCAACCTGAAGAGGGCAGCACTCAGATGTTTTTACACCATATTTTGTAGAATTAAAACACTTTAAACACAAATGTCAAAAAGATTACTTGAATCAATTAACAGCATTAATAAAGCCCCAGTCTTACAGATCATTAACTAAAAAAAGTTTTTTAGGGTTTAGTTACCCTCTAATGTGTGTTACAGTGAGAGACACCGAGTTTTGCCAGAGTGTTAGCTTCATTTGATGTTAGTTTTGGGGGAAGTTTCATAGACCTTTTTTGGGTGAGTGAGTTTGCTGGATTATTCATTAAATATAACGAATAATTTGTGTGTATTTGATTGGTCCAGATGCTACATAATTAAGCATTTATTATTCGTCTTTTCCTTGTTAATTCATAGTAAATATGACTTTTAATCAAACTCGACGTGTTAAACCTACTGGTTCTGTGAGATTGCTTCTGATTTCACTTTCATATTGGTCTAGCTAAGATTTTTTTGTAAGACACTTAGAGCTTGCGTTTTGTTCTCCATAGTCGTTTATGCTTATACATAATATGGCTTGTCATGGATTGCGTTTTAGGTTTATTTGCAGAATACAGTCATGTATTTTAACGTGCGTGGCTGTCCAATTATGCGTGTGTCAGGAGGAGTGTGTGTGTCAAGAGAGATTTATTTGTAGAGGCATTCCCAATAGATGGGTTCAAAGCAGCTCACAGTGACGGCCCCTAAAATCTGTTACTGAAGGAAATAAGCAATCCTGTTCTTCATGTGTGCTTTTGATAATGGAAATACTTTTACCTAATCCATGGAAAACAATACCTATATACAACAATACAACCCCCCCTCCCCTCCGCATCCCCCTCCCCTCCCCTCCCCCTCCTGCAAATATCCTGTCCTGAATATAATCTTAAACATCAGCTTTACACGTATAGACATGCCTCATGTTTGTCGCTGTTCTGAAGCATCAGGAAGTGAGTCCCGTCAAACACACTTTGAAAGTCCATTACAAGTAAAAACTACTAGACTGCTGGAGGATCAATAGAGTGTGAATGAAAATGGACTTAAGTAAGCATTTATTATTTTACAAAACTAATCGTCTTTTCCTTGTTAATTCATAGTAAATATCACTTTTTAAACTCGACGTGTTTAACCTACTGTTTCTGTGAGACATCACTACTGCTTTCACTTTTATATTTGTCTAGCTAAGATTTATTTGTAAGACACTTAGAGCTTGCTTTTTGTTCTCCATAGTCGTTTATGCTTATACATATGGCTTGTCACGGATTGCGGTTTAGGTTTATTTGCAGAATTCAGTCATGTATTTTAATGTGCGTGGCTGTGCAATTATACGTGTGTCAGGAGTGTGTGAGCGCCCAAGAGAGATATTAAATTACTTCAATTTAGTTTGCATTTTAACTCCATTCATGAGGCATTTGTATTATTATGATTAGAATATTTTTAGCACAGCTTTCTTGTTAACTTACATTTACATTTAGTCATTTAGCAGATGCCTTTGCCCAAAGCAACTTACAAATTATTTACAAATTAACTGTTCAGAAAGCACACACTTCAGGATAGCCTAAGAGTGTTTGTTCTGTATTTGTTGCAGGTGACGCCCAACATCTCTCAGAGCTCAGGATTGTGTTGATGGGATATAGAAGAGCTGGTAAGAGTTCAGCTGGAAACACCATCCTGGGCAGAGAGGAGTTTGACTTGAAGAAATCTGCTCAGTGTGTGAAGAGACATGGAGAAGTAGCAGACAGACACATCACTGTCATTGAAGCTCCAGGATGGTGGAGGAATTACTCTGTAGAGGAGAGTCCTGAGTTACTGAAACAGGAGATTTTGCTCAGTGTGTCTCTGTGTCCTCCAGGACCACACGCTGTTCTACTGATCATACGCGTGGACGCTAGTTTTAAAGAAAATGTAAGAAAAGCATTGCAGGAGCATCTGGATCTTCTCAGTGAGAGAGTCTGGAGTCACACTATAGTGCTGTTCACTGGTGGAGACTCTCTGTTAGACACATCTATAGAGCAGCACATTGAGAGTGAAGGGCCGGATCTCCAGCGGCTGCTGGACAAATGTGGGAACAGGTTTCATGTTCTCAACAATCACAACAGGAGTGATGACACTCAGATCAAGGAGCTGCTGGAGAAGATTGAGGAGACAGTGGCACAAAACAACGGCTGCCATTTTGAAATAGACAGAAAGATTTTACACAAGATGAAAAAGAGAAGAAGAGCAGAGGAAGAGAGAGCAGAAGAACGAATGAAGAGGACGCAAAAAAGGAGAGAAAACATCAGATCACAGATGAGTGAGTCCATATACTATATAGTGCAGATACACACTGAGTATATTAAGTAAATCATTCAAATGTAACAGTCACAGCAAATTATCCTGTTCTTCATGTGTGCTTTTGATAACGGAAATCCTTTTACCTAATCCATAGAAAACAATACAAAAAACAAAAACCCTGCAAACATCTTGTCTTGAATATAATCTTAAACATCAGCTTTACACCTATAGACACATCTCATGTTTGTCGCTGTTCTGAAGCACCAGGAAGTGAGTCCCGTCAAACACTTTGAAAGTCCATTACAAGTAAAAACTACTAGACTGCTGGAGGAACTATATTTTATTTGGAGCTCCAACTAAGGCAAAAATATGTCATGTAAAATGGACATTTGTAAGATTAGAAGCTATTTTTATAAAAGAAAAAATATCAACATGTTCACAGTTTTTGCAAAACCCTTTTACTGCTTTCATATTGGTCAATACAGATAAGATTTTGGATCTGTTTATGCCAATTTAGGCTGTTTTTTTGTTTGTTTTTCATAAGGTCTTTTATAAATATAAGCAGTCACAAATGGTCTTTTTTGGCTTTCTTTCCATCTAGTAAATGAATGTAAATGTTCTACAGTCATGTAT
The DNA here is from genome assembly GCA_022829085.1 of Abramis brama. Taxonomy (NCBI): domain Eukaryota; kingdom Metazoa; phylum Chordata; class Actinopteri; order Cypriniformes; family Leuciscidae; genus Abramis; species Abramis brama. Next base: position 44,935,115 of record CM040771.1, on the reverse strand, counting down.
TTGCTGGTGCTAATAGCCACCAGTGCATTGATAATGCTTTCCCCGGTGAGAACACACACAAGAGAGAGATTTATTCATTGGGTTTAGAGGGACAATTTAATCTCAGTAACTCCTTTTTCACAAAGAGAGATTATTTAAGAAGATTTAAGATGTCACCCACCTTAAGAAGTGTGTTTGTTCTGTATTTGTTGCAGGTGACGCCCAACATCTCTCAGAGCTCAGGATTGTGTTGATGGGATATAGAAGAGCTGGTAAGAGTTCAGCTGGAAACACCATCCTGGGCAGAGAGGAGTTTGACTTGAAGAAATCTGCTCAGTGTGTGAAGAGACATGGAGAAGTAGCAGACAGACACATCACTGTCATTGAAGCTCCAGGATGGTGGAGTAATCTCTCTGTAGAGTTCAGTCCTGAGTTACTGAAACAGGAGATTTTGCTCAGTGTGTCTCTGTGTCCTCCAGGACCACACGCTGTATTACTGATCATACGTGTGGACACTAGATTTAAAGAGACTGAGAGAAAAGCATTTCAGGAGCATCTGGATCTTCTCAGTGAGAGAGTCTGGAGTCACACTATAGTGCTGTTCACTCATGAAGACTCTCTGTTACACACATCTATAGAGCAGCACATTGAGAGTGAAGGGCCGGGTCTCCAGCGGCTGCTGGACAAATGTGGGAACAGGTTTCATGTTCTCAACAATCACAACAGGAGTGACGACACTCAGATCAAGGAGCTGCTGGAGAAGATTGAGGAGACAGTGGCACAAAACAACGGCTGCCATTTTGAAATAGACAGAAAGATTTTACAGGAGGTGAAAGAGAGAAGAAGAGCAGAGGAAGAGAGAGCAGAAGAACGAATGAAGAGGATGCAAAAAAGGAGAGAAAACATCAGATCACAGATGAGTGAGTCCATATACTTTATAGTGCAGATACACACTGAGTATATTAAAGGAGAACTCCGGTCAATTTTAACATTGAGCTCATTTTTTTGTCTATTTGGAGTGCTATCAGTACAGAGAACAACGACAAAAATCGGTGTTGCCTACACCGTGTTATCCTCTTTTTAAAATTTGCACCCTGTTGACTTCAATGGGGCAAGTTTTAAACCTGCTTTAGCCTCTTAACATCCTTGATGTGTCATTACAAGTGCACAGCCAATGTGAGTGATTCCTTCAGAGTGAACACGGGTGAATCTGACTGCAGTAGATGTGAAAGATATGAATAAAAATGATAATAATTCAGCCAGCGCTCATACCTGTATTTACATCCTGTTTTCGGTCTAAGTCCATAGTAATCGATTGTCGAGTTCACGCGCGTGATCATAGGCACTAAACCTATGTGCGTGAACTCGACAATCGATTACTATGGACTTAGACCGAAAACAGGATGTAAATACAGGTATGAGCGCTGGCCGAATAAACATCATTTTTATTCATATCTTTCACATCTACTGCAGTCAGATTCACCCGTGTTCACTCTGAAGGAATCACTCACATTGGCTGGGCACTTGTAATGACACATCAAGGATGTTAAGAGGCTAAAGCAGGTTTAAAACTTGCCCCATTGAAGTCAACAGGGTGCAAATTTTAAAAAGAGGATAACACGGTGTAGGCAACACCGATTTTTGTTGTTGTTCTCTGTATTGACAGCACTCCAAATAGACAAAAATATGAGCTCAATGTTAAAATTGACCGGAGTGCTCCTTTAAGTAAATCATGAAAATGTAACAGTCACTGCAATAATAGCAAGAAACTTCTCGTCATTAACCGCTATTTGTAGAGGAATTCCCAATAGATGGGTTCAAAGCAGCTCACAGTGACGGCCCCTAAAATCTGTTACTGAAGGAAATAAGCACTTTCATTTCTTAAAAAAATCCTGTTCTTCATGTGTGCTTTTGATAACGGAAATCGCTTTACCTAATCCATAGAAAACAATACAAAAATAATTAAATAAATAAAAGAAAACTGCAAACATCTTGTCTTGAATAATCTTAAACATCAGCTTTACACCTATAGACACGCCTCATGTTTGTCCCGTCAAACACACTTTGAAAGTACATTACAAGTAAAAACTACTAGACTGCTGGTGGAACTATATTTTATTTGGTTACAAAAGAGCTATACTTTTTTAGGCAAAAATATGTCATGTAAAATGGACATTTGTAAGAATAGAAGCTATTTTTATGAGTGAAAAAATTGCAGTGCATTGATAAAGCTTTCCCAGGTGAGAACACGCACAAGAGAGAGATTTATTCATTGGGTTTAGAGGGACAATTTAATTTCAGTAACTCCTTTTTCACAAAGAGAGATTATTTAAGAAGATTTAAGATGTCACCCACCTTAAGAAGTGTGTTTGTTCTGTATTTGTTGTAGGTGACGCCCAACATCTCTCAGAGCTCAGGATTGTGTTGATGGGATATAGAGGAGCTGGTAAGAGTTCAGCTGGAAACACCATCCTGGGCAGAAAGGAGTTTGACTTGAAGAGATCAGCTCAGTGTGTGAAGAGACATGGAGAAGTAGCAGACAGACACATCACTGTCATTGAAGCTCCAGGATGGTGGAGGAATTTCTCTGTAGAGAAGAGTCCTGAGATACTGAAACAGGAGATTTTGCTCAGTGTGTCTCTGTGTCCTCCAGGACCACACGCTGTACTACTGATCATACGTGTGGACATTAGATTTAAAGAGACTGAGAGAAAAGCATTGCAGGAGCATCTGGATCTTCTCAGTGAGAGACTCTGGAGTCACACTATAGTGCTGTTCACTGGTGGAGACTCTCTGTTACACACATCTATAGAGCAGCACATTGAGAGTGAAGGGCCAGATCTCCAGAGGCTGCTGGACAAATGTGGGAACAGGTTTCATGTTCTCAACAATCACAACAGGAGTGACGACACTCAGATCAAGGAGCTGCTGGAGAAGATTGAAGAGACAGTGGCACAAAACAACGGCTGCCATTTTGAAATAGACAGAAAGATTTTACAAGAGATGGATGGTAGAAATAAAACAGAAGAGCGACTGGACAAATGGAGAGAGGAATCCAGATCACAGACTAGTGAGTGACATCATACAATTTTATGAATATTATCTACATATAGTCTCAGATGTTTTTCTTCCTCATTGTTCTAGACTATGGGTCTAATTTTTAAAACGTGTGAATGCACAGAATTGATCTTATAGTGTGTGTACTCTAAAATCCATGCCAACATTACTGTTTATAAAAATGGTCTTTGACGTGGAAAAGTGCTTATCGCCACATCAGGGTCTAAGCAGACATAAACACTTTTCCTTGTGACAGAGAGTCGGAGTACTGCAGGTATTTGGAAATCTAATCTGCAGGTATAAGCAATTCTAGCCATTCCTCATTCATGTTAATGACATTAATAAGGCAGCAATTACAAGGCAGAGATCGGAAACCATTCTGCTGCACACAATTTTAAAATCACTTGCGATTTATAAATTGCACATCTGGAAGAGAGGCGTACGCAGCTTTTTTGTGTCACAAATGCACATTGGAGAAATTATCGTAATATCAAATGTAGGAAGGTTTATACGCATTTCCAAATGAAGAAGGTTTAAAATCTGATTACATAGCAACTTCCTAAAATTTAATAATGTGCGTCAAGCGTCAATAATGAAAAAACTGAGGTTATTGTTTTTGGTCCACCACCCCTTTTAACCCTAAAAGGGGCAACGTATCCTGGGTAATACAAACATTTGAGTGGCTGTGGGGATTGTGTACAGTCTTTGTTTAACTCACAGGCAGCATTTAAAAACAACATAACCACCTGTAGTGGGAAATCTACTCACCTTCAGATAAAAGTTGATATAGTTAAAATATTTGGAGACATGTTTAAAGGAACACACAGACTTTTTGGGACTTTAGCTTATTCACTGTATCCCCCAGAGTTAGATAAGTCCATACATTTTCATCTCTGTGCGTGCCGTAACTCTGTCTGACGCACTCACCGCTAGCCTAGCTTAGCACAAAAACTGGAGGTAAACGGCTCCAGCTAGCATACTGATCCCAATAAGAGACAAAATAACGCCAACATTTTCCTATTTACATGTTGTGATTTGTATAGTCACTGCGTGTACGAATAACAAGGTCACATGAGACACAGCATCTTCTAACCGTACACACACTGGGAACTATATTCTCAGAAGGCGAAGCACTGCTACTTCTGCGGAGTGATTTACTCCAACTCTGAGTGAACTCTCTGCTCCTCACCACGGGGCTTCTCAGGCGCTGCGAGTAAATCACTCTGCAGAAGTTGTCACAGTGTCTGGTTTGTGTATTCCTGGTGTCCACTAGAGGTCCTCTTCCCCACGGTGTCATCCACATTATGAACTGCATTCCCCACAATCCTTGTCTGTACCAATCACTGTTCATTGCACTCAGCTATTCCCCGTCATCATTGTTCCCAGCTGTTCCCTGTTTCATTGTTAGTTCTGTGTGTATATATACCCTGGTTGTTTCAGTGTTTGTCACGGAGTCCTTGTCTATTATCACACCACTTCCGAGTTCTGCTTTGTTGCCTGTTTTGTATTGTTTTATGTTTTGGATTGCTTCTTTGGTTTTGACCTTTGCCTGGACTGTTTACGAGTACGGATTTCCCCAATAAATATTACTTGCTGCTATTGGATCTTCTCCTCTTTTCCTGTGAGTGGATTGTGACAGAAGGACTCCGTCAAACACAAGATCCAGCGGCATGTATGCCAATGTCTCTTCCCCAGCCACCGAACGGGAGAGAAGACAGATTTTTGAGGGGACTCGGTTGGTCAAATTTCGCGGGACCCGTGGAGGCTGCAATAGAGGAGGTGGTCGAGAGGAATCCCGACACCACTCTCCACTCTGGCCCCTCTTCGACCCTGGGTTGGTGATGTCCAGCCCAGAGCCCCATCCGCCGCTGATTCCGCCCAGCCCAGAGCCTGCACACTGCCATCAGAAACAGCGGAGGAGGGGTAAGACCTCCTGTCTCCCCAAAGAACCAGAGGTGGAGCCTCACTTAACCTTGTTTGAATGTTTCACTTGGTGGGATCGTCTCACTGAGCAGAGTGCTGCATTTCTGGTAGATTCCCGGGAGACCGCAGCATCCACTCGCTCTCGAACACGGAGGAGGAGAAGGAAGACGCCCTCCGTGACGGTTCCGGTGGTCCCTGTTCCGGTGGTCCCTGTTCCGGTGATCCCGAGTCCAGTGGTCCCAGTTCCGGTGGTCCCGAGTCCGGTGGTTCCAGTTCCGGTGGTCCCCAGTCCGGTGGTCCCCAGTCCGGTGGTCCCGAGTCCGGTGGTCCCGAGTCCAGTGGTCCCGAGTCCAGTGGTCCCAGTTCCGGTGGTTCCGAGTCCGGTGGTCCCAGTTCCGGTGGTCCCAGTACCGGTGGTCCCGAGTCCGGTGGTTCCAGTTCTGGTGGTCCTGAGTCCGGTGGTCCCGAGTCCAGTGGTCCAGAGACGGAGGAGGAAGAGAAACCCCTCCTCAACGACTTGTCCGGTGGCTCCTAACCCAGAGACCATTCCGGAGGTGACTGCCATCCCTGACGCGCCGCCCAGGTGCCCTGCTCTGCCCACGCCGCCCAGGCGCCCTACCCTGCCGGCCCCGCCCAGGCTGCTCGCCCTGCCGGCCCCACCCAAGCTGCTCGCCCTGCCGGCCCCGCCCAAGCTGCTCGCCCTGCCGGCGCCACCCCAGCGACCTGGCACGTCACGTCTGCCGATCCAGAGACTGTTCACTTCACGTCTGCCGAGCCAGGGTTTCCAGACAAGATAGACGCCAATGTGCCTGTGTCCGTTCCTGAGCCGGTGCCTGTGTCCGTTCCTGAGCCGGTATCTGTTCCTGAGCAGCCGGGGTCTGTCCCTGTTCCATGGTCGCCCGAGGTAGAGTCTCCGCCCTGGCCGCCCGAGGGAAAGTCTCCGCCCTGGCCGCCCGAGGTAGAGTCTCCACCCTGGCCGCCCGAGGGAAAGTCTAAGCCGTGGACTTTTGTTTTGTCTTTTTCGTCTTGGAGCGTCTGGTAGCCGCTCCGTAGAGGGGGGGTTATGTCACAGTGTCTGGTTTGTGTATTCCTGGTGTCCACTAGAGGTCCTCTTCCCCACGGTGTCATCCACATTATGAACTGCATTCCCCACAATCCTTGTCTGTACCAATCACTGTTCATTGCACTCAGCTGTTCCCCGTCATCATTGTTCCCAGCTGTTCCCTGTTTCATTGTTAGTTCTGTGTGTATATATACCCTGGTTGTTTCAGTGTTTGTCATGGAGTCTTTGTCTATTATCACACCACTTCCGAGTTCTGCTTTGTTGCCTGTTTTTTATTGTTTTATGTTTTGGATTGCTTCTTTGGTTTTGACCTTTGCCTGGACTGTTTACGAGTACGGATTTCCCCAATAAATATTACTTGCTGCTATTGGATCTTCTCCTCTTTTCCTGTGAGTGGATCGTGACAGAAGTAGCAGTGCTTCGCCTTCTGAGAAAATAGTTCCCAGTATGTATACGGTTAGAAGATGCTGTGTCTCATGTGACCTTGTTATTCGTACACGCAGTGACTATACAAATCACAACATGTAAATAGGAAAATGTTGGCGTTGTTTTGTCACTTATTGGGAGCAGTATTTTTTTTTTCACAGATCGGGCTTGGTCGGACTCTATCGGGGTTGGTCTTCTCTACTTTCATCGTGCCCATAATATACATGCAGAGCGCAGACTACTGTATGAAATATTGTTATATTAATAATATTATAAATATGCAACGCAATATGTGATTACGCGAGTCACGCAACGCGCCTGCAATGCATTAGGTGACAGTTGACCATGCAGAGCATCAGGGAGAAGTTGGAGCATGGGGAGTTACTAAAAGTTCCCAATACTTCAGGAAAAGCTGCATTTTGAAAGAGTTTTGATTTGATTACCACAACAAACAATGGATTCAACAGTGGATGCTATTCTTTTTCTTCACAACACTCGCAAATAAACAGTGAATGAGCCTATCAGTTCAATGGATTTTTTTTTATTTATTATATTTTTATTATTAAAAATTGTTGGCGAAGAGTTCTTTGAAATGTTGTTCTTCAGTAACGTTACTTAACATCAAAAAAGGTAGGCCATAAATCTTTATTTACTGCTGGATCACATTTGGCTATATATGCTCTAGGCTACTGCATGCTTATGCATGCTTCTCTGTAATGGACAGTCTGTATTAATATTTGTGGGCATAATTGTCGGTGGTGGTAGTTATGTTTGAGGCCTATAATAAAATTTTACCTAGTAGCGTGTGTGTATGTGTATGCGTCTAGCAGAGACAGCGCGCATCAGAGAGCGCACGTCAGAGAGAGCTTAAAGTGATATTGATGTTGGTCTCGGGTCGGGTTCGGACTGAAAAATTGCAGACGTTTTCGGGCCTGGGCCGGATTAGGGCTTGAACACCACGGGCCAGGTCTCGGATAGGGCTGGATTTTTTGCCCCGTCCAGGGCTCTAAGCAGTATGCTAGCTGGAGCCGTTTACCTCCAGTCTTTGTGCTAAGCTAGGCTAGCGGTGGGTGCGTCAGACAGAGTTACGGCACGCACGGAGATGAAAAGGGTATGTATGGACTTATCTAACTCTGGGGGATATGGTGAATAAGATAAAGTCCCAAAAAGTCGGCGTGTTCCTTTAAGAAGTTGTTAAGCATTAGCTTATTATGTTTTTGTTTAGACTTTATACATTAAATGTTTGTATCTCCCAGGTCACGTCGCCCCTTTGGGGGTATACATTTATTGAAAACAGAATGCTTGTTTGGCAATGTGTACTAAAACATTTTAGCCAAATTTTTAAAACATTTATTCTCTCAGTATCATTTACACTAAACATTATTTGTAAAATTCTGTTGAAAAATAAGTATAATGCCTATTTATGAATATATTAGTCTACTGTATCATATTTAATACACACATTTCTAGGAAATCGATGTTTGTATTCCGCCGTCAAGTGCGTTTCGGGACACACCAGTTTCCAGGAAGGAAGTGCACTCCCTCTTGGTGAAGGAGGCCATAGAATGTATTCCTGCTCCCGAGCGGGAGTCCAGGTTCTACAGCCGGTACTTCTTGGTTCTAAAGAAGGATGGGGGTTGCGTCCCATTATAGATTTGCGGCATCTGAACTGTTCTCTGAGGAGATTTAGGTTGACTATTCCCACCATCGTGAGTCAAATCAGCTCCGAGGACTGGTTTGTCACGATAGCTCTGAAAGACGCATACTTCCACATATCCATCCTTCCTTCTCACAGGAAGTTCCTGAGGTTCGCTTTTGGGGGCAAAGCTTTCCAATATCAGCTTTACCAAATGCTGTTTCATTAGCCAAGGCTGCAAAGCTGACTCTGTGTTACAAATATGTTAGACCTATCACTTCTGCTTTATTAATGATATTGAGATGCTTTATTGCATGCTTTATAGCATGATAAATTATGCTTTATTGTTTTATTAATAATATTTCTGATCAGTTTTGTCTCCTCAGCATCCCAGATAGTTTAGAAGAACTTGATATTGCGACAGAAACTTTTGACTCTCTCTTTTCCAGCACTTTAGACACATTTGTTCCTTTGCGCTTAAAGAAGATTAAAGAAAATAGTCAAACACCGTGGTACAACAAGCACACTCAGGCCCTTAAGAGAGCAGTCAGAAAAATGGAGCGCAACTGGAAGAAAACAAAACTAGAGTTTTTTTAGGCCGTTTTTTAGGCCGAAACATTTTTTGTCACATACAGCAAACATCTCCTCACTAACCGCTAGCTGCCTGTCCCCTGAAAAAACGCAGCCTCTGTAGACAGCCCAGGCTCCACAAATGGCAACAAAAACAAACTGGTCCAACCTGCACCACGAAACATAACAAACAGTGTTCCAGCCAATAACCGACAATAATGATTTGGGGGTGGTGTTTGGGGGGTTAGTGCGCATGCACATGAAGGGGGGTGTGGGGAGTGGACGAGAGAGAAGCATGAAGAGGGAAGTTAGCTAGAGGAGAGATGTCCTAGACAACGAAAACGACTAACGTTAAAAAATGTTATTCTTGAGAATTTTTATATGGCCGACACACGACCAAAGAGACGACGTTCCGATGAACAAATAGCAAAGAAAAGGAGAATGAACGCGCAAAGTCCCGAATTTACATCGGAAAAGGCTGTTTCAGGAAGCACGGAAGGGAGGGGACGGGATGATGAGGAGGGAGGGTCGAGCTAGCCTCCATTTTGTTTGACAATACTTCGAACGTCAACAAGAAGTGACGTCACCCAACATCACTTAGAGCACCTTTAAAAAAATGCAAATTGATCCTACAGAATTAGTCAATTACAGGCCAATCTCGAATCTATCTTTTCTGTCAAAGATACTAGAAAAGGCGGCATCCTCACAACTATGTTCCTTTTTAGAAAGAAATGATATCTGTGAGGATTTTCAGTCAGGATTTAGACTGTACCATAGTACTGAGACTGCTCTCATTAGAGTTACAAATGATTTGCTCTTATCATCCGATCGTGGTTGTATCTCTCTATTAGTGTTACTCGATCTTAGTGCTGCATTTGATACTATTGACCACAACATTCTTTTAAATAGATTCGAAAATTGTGTTGGCATTAGTGGAATTGCATTAACATGGTTTAAATCATACTTATCTGACCGTTATCAGTTTGTAGCAGTAAATCAATGTCTTATCGATCACAAGTTCAGTATGGCGTACCACAAGGCTCAGTACTAGGACCATTGCTGTTCACTCTGTACATGCTACCCTTGGGAGATATCATTAGGAAGCATGGCTTTAGTTTTCACTGTTATGCTGATGATACTCAGCTCTATATTTCTTCACGCCCTGATGAAACTTACCAATTCACAAAATTAACGGAATGAATAGCTGATATAAAAAAATGGATGACTAGTAATTAGTAACTTAATTCTGAAAAAACAAAGATTCTAATTATTGGACAAAAAACTTCCTCACGTAATAATCTAGAATACTGTCTAACACTTGATGGCTGCTCTGTCAAGTCTTCATCGTCGGTTAGGAACCTGGGTGTGCTCTTTGATACCAATCTTTCATTTGAAAGTCACGTGTCCAGTATCTGTAAAACCACATTTTTCCATCTTAAAAATATATCTAAATTACGTCATATGCTCTCATTGACAAATGCGGAACAATTAGTTAATGCGTTCATGACCTCATGGCTAGATTATTGTAATGCTATTATGGGTGGTAGCCCTGAACGCTTAATAAACATCTACAGCTGGTCCAAAATGCTGTAGCTAGAGTTCTTACCAGAACTAGGAAGTATGACCATATTAGCCCAGTTCTGTCAACACTGCATTGGCTCCCTATTAAACATCGTATAAATTTGAAAATATTGCTGAATACTTACAAAGCACTAAATAGTTTAGTTCTCCAGTACTTGAGCGAGCTCTTAACGCATTATAGTCCTTCACGTCTATTGCGATCTCAAAATTCCAGCCAGTTGATAATACCTAGGGACTGTTCGTTTTTTATTTAAGGGGCCACCGGAGGAGTTTTGAGATCTGTTGTCAAAAAATACATGACCCTCCCTTCGCCAGCAATACATTTTTGAACATCTTTTTTCACAACACTATTGCTGATGTCACAAACTACCTTGTAACGAACCAATCAGGTCAACGTTTGATCGTCACGACTGGATCTGTTTCGAATGCACATGCGTCGCGTCTGAACGCGTTGTTGTCTTTGGAGCTCCCGATTGATATATAATTCTTGATTTCTCTTTAAACTCACTTACAACGAACATTTTCTATTTTTCCTCACCTCATAGTTACAACGCGGACTGTTGAGCAGACGCGTCTCAAGCCTATTAGTGATCCAACGTCGGATACTCTTATAGGTTACTCCTGTGGATCACGGCTGAACGCGTCTTCTCCACACTCACTTACGGTACAAACAAACATTTTTTCGCCTATCGTGCGTCTACTCTACACCTGTACCACTAAAAAGACGGATTATATCCAAGACTTCAGTCATAAATTAGTATTAATATTGATAGCATCACTGGTAGCGTTGTTGCTAACTTAACTTACTATCCATCTGTTAAAATGGCGAATATATCAGATGTAAGTAGTCTACCTTTTGGTGCAGGTGAGGACACATTTGAGCTACACGCGTTGCAGTCTGAGCTGGAAGCTGTTGAGAAACAGATCCACGACCTTTTAGTGAGAAAAGCCGAGCTGATAGACCGGCGGTTAGCTCTTGAAACATCACGCGCCGATGAACACAAATCAGTGATCAACGTTACTAACCCGCTGACTCCGACCTCGTCTACTCCGTGCGTTACTCAGCATCGGTCACGAGCGTCGAGGCCGCGATCAGCTATGGTCTCGTTTACGCCGGCTCCAACATGCCACCACGAAGCCTGGATATTTCCGCAGCGGAAGACGCGAGTCAGGTCTAGACCAAGAAAACTCTCTCCGACCCTCCCGGTTTTCGAGATATCCACACAAAACCGCTTCTCCCCTCTTCGCGAAACAGAACGCGATGCTGTGATCATCGGTGATTCCATCGTTCGACACGTACAAGCTACGTTAAATAAAAGTAAGGTGCATAGTCACTGCTTTCCTGGTGCTCGTGTTTCTGAAATCGCTGCTCACGTTCCCGAGATTCTGAACGAGCGCGTCGGAACTGTGGTCCTGCACGCGGGAGGGGCCGACATCAGGCTGCGAAAGACTTCAGGAATCTGATCGATACGGTACGCAGCACATCGCCTGATATAACGATCATTGTGTCAGGACCGCTTCCCACGTACCGACTAGGTCATGAAAAGTTTAGTAGATTATTCGCGCTAAATGAATGGTTAATATCATGGTGCAATGAGCAGAAACTGCTCTTTGTAAATAATTGGAATCTGTTTTGGGAGCGTCCTAGGCTTTACCGTGCTGATGGCTTACACCCAAGCAGATTCGGATCGGATCTTCTGTCAGATAACATCTCCAAAATGTTAAATACCTTTTGACTAGTAACCAAAAGTTCAAATCATAGTCTCTGCTGCACCAAATTAACTGATATAAATAGTGTAGAACATTGCATAGAAACTGTGTCTATTCCTCGTTTAGTGAGATCAAATAATAAATCTACTGCAGGATCTGGAAAAAATCTAATTGTTATTAAACCAGAAAATGTTGCTATTAGTAACCAAAAACAATTTCTAAAGCTAGGTCTTCTAAACATTAGATCACTCACACCTAAGGCAGTTATTGTAAATGAAATAGTCACGGATAATAGCTTCGATGTACTTTGCCTTACTGAAACTTGGCTTAAACCTAATGATTATTTCGGTCTAAATGAGTCTACTCCATTAGGATACTCCTATAAGCACGAACCCCGTCTGATTGGTCGTGGCGGCGGTGTTGCAGCGGTCTATAGAGATATTCTCAATGTTACTCAGAAAACGGGTTATAAGTTTATTTCGTTTGAAATACTTGCACTAAATGTTACGCTCTTAGATGTTAGAAAAAAATCCATATTATCTCTAGCCTTGGCTACCGTATATAGACCGCCTGGGCCTTACGCTGATTTCCTAAAAGAGTTTGCAGATTTTCTCTCAGATCTATTGGTCAATGTAGATAAAGCATTAATTGTTGGAGATTTTAACATACACGTAGATAATCCAAATGATGCGTTAGGGGCTGCGTTTATAGATTTATTAAATTCCTTTGGGGTCAAACAAAACGTCACCGGACCAACTCATCGTCTTAATCACACACTCGATTTAATTATATCATATGGATCCGATCCAACCGATATAGATATCATTCCACAAAGTGATGATGTCACTGACCATTACTTGGTAACTTGCATATTACGTACTGCTGTAATATGTCATGCGGCGCCGCGTTTTCGACCAGGCAGAACAATCCTTCCATCCACCATAGATAATTTCTCGAGTTGCTTGTCTGATCTGTCTCAGCTGCTGCCTGAACCCAAACAAACAGATGAACTAGAAGAACTAACTAGCACTATGAGCACCATTCTCTCTAGATCATTAGATGTTGTTGCACCTGTTAGATTAAAAAAGGTCACAGAGAAAATTAAAGCACCATGGTACAATAATACTACGCATGTTCTAAAGAGAGAAACCCGTAATTTAGAGCGTAAATGGAAACAAACTAATTTAGAGGTCTTTAGAATCGCGTGGAAAGACAGTATGTCACGTTATAAAAAGGCCCTAAAAGCGGCCAGGGCTGAGCATCTCCGCAAACTAATAGAAAACAACCAAAACAATCCTAGGTTTTTATTTAACACCGTGGCTAGACTAACAAATAAACAGACGTCACCCGAACAAAATATCCCGTTACAGTTTAGTAGTAATGATTTCATGAACTTCTTCACTGAGAAAATAGAAAACATCAGAACCACAATTGTAAACGTTCAATCCTCAATCGCACCTTATAATTCAGCCTCAATTTTCCCCCCGCAAGAACAATTACTGTGCTTTACAACTATAGAACAAAAAGAGTTAAATAAACTTATCACTTCATCTAAAACAACAACATGTTTATTAGATCCTATACCAACTAAACTACTGAAGGAAGTGTTACCTGTAGTGGAAGAGCCTCTCCTCAATATTATTAACTCGTCTTTATCTTTAGGTCATGTTCCAAGAACATTTAAACTGGCAATGATAAAACCTCTCATTAAGAAACCACAATTAGACCCGCATAATCTAGCAAATTATAGACCCATTTCAAATCTACCTTTTATGTCTAAAATACTAGAAAAAGTTGTGTCCACTCAACTGGGCTCTTTCTTGCAAGAAAATGATATCTATGAAAAGTTTCAGTCAGGATTCAGGCCGCATCATAGCACTGAAACTGCGCTCGTTAAAATCACAAATGATTTACTCTTAGCTTCTGACCAAGGCTGCATCTCAATACTAGTTTTACTTGATCTAAGTGCTGCGTTCGATACTATAGATCATACAATACTCTTAGATCGACTACAAAATTATACTGGTGTTCAAGGACAAGCATTAAGCTGGTTTAGATCATACTTATCAGACCGCTACCATTTTGTCTATTTAAATGGAGAAAAATCGATCATAATTCCAGTAAACTATGGAGTGCCGCAGGGATCTGTGTTGGGCCCTCTGTTATTCTCAATATATATGCTGCCACTTGGAAATATTATAAGGAAACATGGAATTAGTTTCCATTGTTATGCTGATGACACTCAAATATATATTTCATCACGGCCAGATGAAAACGCTAAATTATCCAAATTGACAGAGTGTGTTAAAGATATAAAAGATTGGATGACGCGTAATTTTCTTTTATTAAATCCAGACAAGACAGAGGTAATACTTATCAGTTCAAAAAACCGCCCACAGAACCTCTCACAATACAACTTTGACATCGTAGGATGTCCTGTTACTTTATCCTCTACAGTAAAAGACCTGGGTGTTATACTCGATTGTAACCTGTCTTTTGAAAATCATATTTCGTATGTTACAAAAACAGCCTTTTTCCACCTTAGAAACATTGCTAAGCTACGTAATATGCTATCAGTTTCTGATGCAGAAAAGTTAGTTCATGCATTCATGACCTCGAGACTAGATTACTGTAATGCTTTATTAGCCGGTTGTCCTGCATCCTCAATAAACAAGCTACAGTTAGTCCAAAATGCAGCCGCTAGAGTTCTTACTAGATCAAGAAAATATGATCATATAACACCGATTTTATCATCACTACATTGGCTACCTATAAAGTTCCGTATTAATTATAAGGTATTGCTATTGACTTATAAAGCCCTAAACGGTTTAGCTCCAGTCTATTTAACGGATCTTCTATCACCCTATAATCCATCACGCCCTTTAAGATCAATAAATTCGAGGCTTTTGGTCATACCTAGGATATCCAGATCAACCAAAGGAGGGAGAGCATTTTCGCATTTGGCTCCAAAACTCTGGAATAGCCTTCCTGATACTGTTCGTTACTCGGACTCACTCTCCCAGTTTAAAACTAGATTAAAGGCGCATCTTTTCAGCCAGGCATTCATATAATATTGTTAATCTCACAGTTTCAAACTACAATCCGGCCTCTAGTTCATAAATGCCAGAGGAGAACTGGCCCCCGACTGAGCCTGGGTTCTCCCAAGGTTTTTTTTTCTCCATTAGGTCACCTGATGGAGTTTTAGGACACCATTAGGTCACTTGATGGAGTTTTTCGGTTCCTTGCCACTGTTGCCTTTGGCTTGCTCAGTTGGGGATATTTTGGGGATATTTAATTTAATTTTATTCTATCAATCAATAAATTCCACTAGAAACAAACTTTGTTGTATTATTTTATTTTAATACTGTGAAGCTGCTTTGATACAATCTGTATTGTGAAAAGCGCTATACAAATATACTTGATTTGATTTGATTAGATTTTTCTATGACCCTCCAAAATGATTGTGAAAAAAGGCATGACCCTCCCCGATAATTTATTGATTAGCCTACTTCTGTACTGGTTTGCGCTTGGCAAAGATGTTCAGATAGCCATTGTTTTTTTGTTTTTTTAAACCATAAACTCTTGCTTTCTCATCTTACTAGGGCTGTAACGATAGACCAAACCTATGATTCGGTTCGTATCACGATTTTTGATTTTAGATTTGAAAAAAATCATGTTTTCGGTGCTGATGCGGTGTGACTCGTTCAACATGTGGGTGGCGCTGCCACCAAAGCATCTAAAAGCTGTCACAAAGAACCGGCAAAAGTAATGATTATTAATATGTCAAATATAGCAAGGAGACATTTTAATTAATAAACAAGTGTTTTCTGTGTCGACTGCAAAGATGAAGTTGACGATGCGTCGCGATCTTCTCAGAACGCGCCAGAGAGAGATGCACATTTCATAAGCAGAAAGCAGTCTGTTTTCCTTCGTTTTGAATTGTTCTGTTTAAAAGTAGACATTTAAAGCTTTCTATATATTTCTCAGGTCTGTGAGGCAAGTAGCTTACCTTACGCTGAGTTTCGGTTCATTTATGAGACAAGAGTCCAGTTCACTCGCCCGCGCCTCCGTGTCATGATTATCTATTTTCTACTATATTTACTTCTTATTTATTAAATCCAGATGAAACATTGATTAAAATTAAGATATTAATAAAAAAACGAAATTCACTTTAAAGAAAGGCTTTGTGCTTTCTGTTTGAGGTCTCTGTGAAATTTTTAAAGTCGCTTTCAGAGCAGTCATGTCTGTAATGAAGAACTGTCACGCCCCTAACATTGTTTTTTTTTTTTTTTTTTTCTTCACATAATATGCGAACACGAAAAATAAAATAAAAATAATATTTTATGTTCTGTGGAGGCCGATCTTTATTCATCCGGTGGGTATATATCTTTTGGTTTGCACAGTGTAATTTATAGAATTACTAAAAAATATTTTACCACCTAAAAGTTAAAGATTTTTTCACGTCACATGTGTATTTCCCTCATATTAAATATAAAACGCATGTGTAGACTGATATTTTTCTAATGTCTTGACTCCTTTCAGACGTTTCAAAATATTGGTATTAAATGCATTTTCTGAGAATTTATATTTCAAGTTTTGACTGCAAATTTGACGTCCATAACACTGGAATCGCCCAATTTTAACGAATTTATCCTCAACTAGTCTTTGTGGTGTAGGTCTACGTATTTTATTATGTTAACTTAAATAATACTAATAGTAATTTAAAGATGTGGTAGCCCTACATTTTACACATCGTGGAAACAAAATAAGAATGGAAATATGGTAGTATCGCGCAACAGCGCACATTCTATCAGCTGCAGTTCTGGGCTGGCGCCTCAGTCCCAATACTGTAAAACTTGACGTACATTCACATCACGTTAATGCAGCGGTAGAGTTACACTCACAGGACACTGCACTTATTCGCAATCACAAAAGTTCATTATTTGCTCGTGCTTTAAAGCTTTGCCGGGTAAACATTTCATTGGCGTTCTGTTCTGACATGATGCACTTTTTCTAAGCGCGAACTGAAGTGCGCGCGCACTGTCAAACAGCGCCAAACTGGATTTTTGATGGGTCAGACCCATCTGATATTGAAGGGGGGCTGATAACGCGAGATCAACATGGAGCTAAATGGAAAAAAATAGCACCAAACAAGCCACTTTGAAATGTTGCTGTTTTCATGAATATAAAAGTTGGGTGACCCTCCCCCTAGACTAAAAAAAGTTGGATGACCCTCCCCTCAACATAGAATAAAAAGACATGACCCTCCCCTATTTTCCTCCGGTGGCCCTTTCGATAAATACCGAACGGTCCCCTAGAATATCAAAATCGACTGCTGGCGGTAGATCCTTTTCCTATTTAGCACCAAAACTTTGAAACAGTCTTCCTAACACTGTCCAGGAAGCAGACACACTCTGTCAGTTCAAATCTAGACTAAAAACACATCTCTTTGACCTAGTATACACAAAACACATTATAGACTCAATGTTAGGCTGCATAGAATAGGTCAGCCGGAAACGGGAACACTTCCCATAAATCCTGATGTACTTGTTACATCATAAGAAGAATGGCGTCTACGCTAATATTAGTCTCTCTGTTTATCCCGAGGTTTACCGTAGTCCGGTTATCCAGATATGATGAAGGACCTGCGCCTGGACACGACGACAACGCAGTCCTGAAGTGTCAACTAGTCTCTTCCCTGTGAAGGCCTCCTTCCCTTTCCTTTACCTCTGAGATAAAGATAAAAGAGAAATAGATAAAACATTGTTAAATAATTATAGGTCACATGGATAGGGTTAGGGTTAGGTTAGATAAATATAATTGGGGTTATAATAGGGTTAGGGTTAGGTATGATAAATAATTCTGTATTATAAATTTTTAAGGCCAGACAAGTAACTTGTTGAGGTCAATTTGTAAAAAAAAACTACATGAAAAAACTATACCTATAAACTAAATGCGTAATACGCATGTGCACGTTGTCAGCGTTTTCACAGGTTTGCGCAGAGATAACCTTTTTTCAAAAATTCGCAAGGCTTGCACCTTGGAACCTATTTCAAGGTTTGCGTTCTCAAGCCACTAGGCACTGTTTTGTGCAGATGAGCGGGCCAGAGTGCGTTGAGGGTTTTCTGTTAGAATGGTGTCGTGTTAGCGCCCCTTAAGTTAATAACTAATGATCTTTGCAACGGAAGTGAAATCAATCAATCAAAACTTTAGCTAGACAATAACTTTATTCTAAAGCTGCTGTAAACCCAAAACAATCTCTGTTACTTTAATTTCCTATTATCACTGTAAAATTGCTTTGAAACAATCTATATTGTTAAAAGGGCTATATAAATGAAGGTGACTTGACTTTGTGGCTGAAAACCAAGGGGTTTTCCCCAAGGGGAAATCCATTCCGTATGATCAGGGTAACGTGCAAATGCCTGTTTTTTGTCCCAGGGCCCAGTGTTGGTAGTGTCTTGTTGCCGGAAAACCGTCTTGATGGATGCATCCTAGGATGTGGTGCAGTCATGCAGGGCCGCTTTTCGAGAAGTCTATGGGGGGAACCATCAACTCTCTTGGCACATAAATTGGCTGAAGATGTTTGCTGTATTCAAGGCTCTGAGGAGCTTTCCCCCGGATCTCATGGGCCACCACGTCCTGATTCAGTCGCACAACATGTCGGTGGTCTCCTATAAGAATCATCAGGGGGATCTGAGGTCGAGCTCTCTTTGCAGACTGGCAAGATCCTCCTGTGGTCCCAGGGGAAACTGTTGTCCCTCAGGGCAATGTATGTCCCCGGGAACCAGAATTTGGGAGGAATTTGGGACATCCGGTCAAGGCAGGGTTTGAGGCCTGGGGATGGTGGAGTCGATATTGGAGAGATTCGGCCCAGCGGAAGTGGATCTATTCGCATCTCATGAGACGACCCACTGACCGCTGTGGTTCTCCCCATACCCCAGAAGAGCTGGATGCCATGGTACAGGCCGAGGCTGCACCTCTATGCATTTCTGCTCCCTGGAGTTCTAGAGAGTGTCCGTCAGGACAGGGTCAGTCTACTCTTGGTAGCCCCGTTCTGGTCGGTCTGAGTATGATTCTCAGAAATCATATCACTCTTGGCAGGTCCTCCGTGGGGGATTCCGTGTAACTTTTGAATCGTCACTTTTCTATTTCAATATAAGTTCTATAAGCAAGACTGCATTTTACCTTCCTTATACTGACCAGGTTCAACCCTGTTTAGCTTATTTAGGAAACCAGGCAAGAGCTGCAGGGTCAAACAACATTGAACATTGTAATCATATACCTAATGTTCTGTTTCTGTGTGAACCAAATTTCTAAAATGAAGTGAATCCTCCATTCCCTGACCCATTTAGAGTTGACATATAATTGACCATCTGAATTAATTACAATCACATGAACTGATGAATATTTTCCTTCAATGCCATGTCAGTTGCTTTGGATAAAAGTAGGGATCGACCGATATGGATTTTTTAGTGTCGATGCCGATACCGATTTTTTTTCATCAGCCTTAGCCGATGACCGATACAGGCTACCGATTTTCTTGGGTCGATATTTGGAGCCGATGCTGCTTTTGCTCACTCAATTTACATCATAAAAATGACACAATGATGATAACAAATGTTACAAGTCTCAATTTAAAAAAGGAACATTTATTGAACTTAAAAAAGGAACATTTATTGAATTTAAAAAAAAAACAATATTTGACAAATATTAAAAAAATGTGAGGTAGAACAAGTAAAAAAAAAAGTTCAGTGCTGAAAATACTGAAAATAAATATAAACATAATTCAAATTCTGAAAATAAATTCTAAAAAATAAATTCTGAAAATAAATATTTAAGCATAAATAAAATAATTACACTATTGCACACAGTAGCAACAAGAAAGCAGCATAATAAAGTGCAAACTGTACTATACTTAGCAAATGGCTTTCCTAAGAAGATAAGGAAAATGTAAACGGCAATACTGAACAAAAAACAAAAGAATTGTGCATAATATGTGCATTGCCCCACTTCTTTACCCCACACACCCCTCACTGAAAGTTCTTAATACTCCCAGTTTAGGAGCTGCAGGTTATAATGGAGGAAACAGAGACGCTCTGCATTTTCTCCCGTCAGCCTATTCCTCTTTTTCTCATATATCTGGCTGACCTCGCTGAATACCCTCTCACTGGGAACAGAGGAGGGGGGTGGACTGAGAAATTTTCTGGCGAGTGGTGCCAGAAGGTGCAAGCGGGATGCATTTTGTTTCCACCATGCAAGTGGTTGGCCCGTCTGTCTGTCGATCAACGGCTCCCGTAGGTATTGATCCAGCTGCTGAGTGAAAAGCTGCTCCTCCTCATCATCAGTCTCCTCAGAGGTTGGTCCGTGTGCCCCGAGAAGGTTGGCATACATCTGTTCAAGCATGTCAGACGGACTAGCATCTTCCTCCTCTTCTTCCTCCACCCTTATCCGTTTTGGATCCGGGCCTTGATCTTCTGAGGAAGCCCTTATCCGTTTCTTAGCCTCAGACTGAGTGGCATGCTCATCCATTATCCAGTCTTTTGCAGTGCTCAGTGTGCCTGGTGCCAAGGCATGACCCCTGTAACGAGGATCTAGCAGTGTTGCGAGGACCAAGCATTTGGTCTTGTCTGCGTTTTCGAACCTTGCCTTTAAACTGTCCAGTATAGTGTCACAGAGTGTTTTGATGCCCCTTGCTTTTGCACCCTCAACTTCAAGTAGCATTTTTAGGATGGTGATGCTGGGAATTATGCATGATATTGATGAGTCTGATCTGCTCATTTCCAGTGTTACCTGTTCAAGGGGGCTCAGTGTGTCAATCAAATTGCCCACAAGAGTCCACTGATCTGCTGTTAAGATTGATATCTTTCCATGTTCCCCTGCATATACAGTAAGTGCCCGTTTCTGCTCCAGCATGCTCTCCAACATGTGAAGAGTGGAGTTCCAGCATGTTGGCACCGACTGGATTATTCTGTGCTGGGGGAGGTCAAGTTCTTTTTGAATGTCCTTCAAATGCTGTTTTGCCAGTATCGAATGGTTAAAATGGGTAGCAGAAGACTTTAATTTTGCAACAATGTCCATCACTGCTCGCTGGCTGTTGATCCCGTCATTTACCACCAGCTGAAGTGTGTGAGCACTGCAGCTGAGATCAGGGACGGACTGGGGCTAAAAAACAGCCCTGGACTTTCTCCCAAATAGGCCCATCATCCGGCCATTCGCCCCTAGCCGTGCGCTACAGACACTATAGCCAGGATGTCCTGATACTATGCCACATACTGTAGCCTATCAGACAAGCAAGTAACATCTCAAAATCAATCATGATAATTGGGGTTGTGTTTATTAATGAAGCCTCAGCCTTCAAATAAAAACAAAAAATTTGTACAATGCCATTACATCTGCATTGAAAATAAAATACAAATAATGAAATGTCACTGCCCACAGAAACTCCAAATTACACAAACTTGTAATTATAAAACATATAGTTACTATATACCAGGGGTCTCCAACCTTTTTGTGGGCTACCTCAAGGGATACAATAATCTAGAAGGGTTTGTTTGTTTGTTTGTTTGTTTGTTTGTTATACTCAAAAATATTTATTATACATATAACATGGTGCTTTTTAACTTTACCTTTAACTTTTTTTTTTTTTTTTTACTTTTCACCATAATATGCGAAATAATAAAATATTTTGAGATCTGGTTCTGGTTCAGACAGTTTTAAACAATTCCTGAAAAATTATGAAAATATATATTGATTTTTAATTCTCTATAAACCTATAGTATGTGTTATCAAAAACAAATATTTAGTATTAATATAAATGCAAAATAAATAAACTGCCATAACTTCTAAACAAAAACATTACTGCATTACTTTTAATAACATTAGGCTACGTTTAATAACAACTTAATAACTTTAATAACATGACTATATATAAAATCATTTTTAATATGAATATATACAGGCACATTTCTGCCAAAAAAGTTAGTTTTGCTACAGTTTTACTACAGTAAAGTTGTGGAGTGAATTTTTTCTAACTGGTTTGTTGTTTCGCCTGTTTTTTGCTCTGTTTCATCTGTCTTTTAACTAACTTGAATCACATAGTCATCTGTGGGTTTATAATAGAGAATTCTGCGCTGAATTGAAATGCTTCTCAGTGGATCGCGCAGCTCTGTGTAATAATGTTCGCGTTATCGAGATCAGCCCTGCTTGCTTTGGCCGCGCACAGATCAAACAAGTTTCGTTCCGCTTTTTGAGCGTTTCCCATTTGATGTTTATCAGACGCAACTGCTGTATAGCCTACTATAACTTATAACTATTCAAATATAATGTAAGCAAATTTAAAAGTGCAATAGCAAGGTAAGCCTTATAAAACTATTAAGTCAGTGGCTAGTAGGCCGACTCTTTTTTTTTTACACGTAGCATATATGTATCGTATTAGTGCCCCTGCTGTTGGCTGTTCATATTGCTTTATTAGACTTTTTTTTTGTGCCGACGGCCCTCGGTTGGACGGCCGTTCTGGACTTTTCCAGAACGTACAGATTGTCAGTCCGTCCCTGATTAATCATGAATTACAGTAGAAATACATGTTAATAAACCATTTATTACCACAGAAAGTAACAATTACTATATTTTTGAATAATAAGATGTATGAATGTACATTTAAATAGGTTATTAATCATTTACTCACACTTTCTAAGTTATCTTATGAACCACTGACAACTCCTAAATAACTGCTTTGTAAATAATGCTATACTTCATTTAGAAATGATAAATTGATCATTAATAAAGTATGAAAATACAATTATTAAACACATTATAGATATGCTTTTAAAACAAGAATAAAGCATTTATAGATGTGTTTATATACTGCTTATAAAATGTCTATTAATGCTTTATAAATTATGAATTAATTGTTTACTAATGCTTAACTAATGATTAATAGCGTGGATTTATTATAAAGTGTTATCGTTACGTTTATTTTTATTAAAGTATTGTAAGGACCACCCATTGGCCCAAAGACAGAATCCAACAGCCTGGGCGAAGGGATAATGCGTGTATGTCTTTTCAGTGCTCCACTTAATTTATTGGAATTTAGTTTAAATATTACTTTAGCTCTACGCTTAATCTGACTCCAGTTTCAAATGATAATCAAATTTAGATTGTGTTTCTTATTAGAAAATAGTCATAAATGTTGATTATTGATTAATTTAGATCTTTGATTATTCTGAGTATCCCATACTTTCAATTAATAATTCATTAAGGGACCCGATGCCGCACAGAGTCACCCGCCCCGGGTTTACATGGATTTCACGGACACAGCCTCGCCAGTCTGATCTTGGTCAGAGGGTGCAGGGTTTGCTAATACCTCTTAAGTCGGTTGCCTACTGCTCACTCAAACAAGAAAGTGTATTTTATTTAGCCACTTCCGTACAACTTGCCAAGTCAGTGATAGACTGAAATCAAAAGGTCTTCAGATGACGTGCTACTGCTCCGTTCATATGCACCTTTAGTTTGACCTATCCTGGACACAGAGCTGCGGTAGCTCCAGCCTCCTCATAATCTACTAAAATAATGATTTCAGAAAACTTCAGAATAAATCAGGATGTAAGATTTATTTGTCAGGTAAAAATGTATCATGCCAATTACATGTGTAAGTAAATGATTAAAAGCCAATTCAGAAATAATAAATACATGACATCAATTACTCAAAATGATTTAAAATGATACCAAACATGAAAAGGAAAATCAATAGATTCACAAGATACATCATATGTGATATATAGACATTCTTAGTGAACTTTTGGTGACTTGACTCAGGGGGAGAGGAAGGGTGGAGGGAGAGGGGGAAGCAGAGATAAGGTAGGAGAAAAATTTGGACAGAACAATGTCCTGTGCTCTGTCTTTGCCATCTTCTGTCCAGGGTGCGTTTTATGGCTTTATTGCAGGGTGAGTTATCTTAGCAGGAAAATCAGTTCTTACAGTATGATATCTGTTCATTGTGGGATTAAGAGTAGTTTATAGGTTTAAGTTTGACTGATGAGGTCACTTTTTAAAATATCTGAATTTAAAGATTATCACTTTTGAAAAATTGTCTGACATCATATTTTTGTGCATGTGTAAAATAACCTTGAACATCACCTTTGCACCCTACACGTACACCTACAGCTAGACCCGCCCATGTGCGCCACTGTTCTGAAGCACCTGTATGCAAGTCCAGTCAAAGATAAGATAAGATAAGATAAACGACTACTAGAGTGCTGGTAAACCTACATTTACTCTGGAACTCCGATTGAGACAGTGTGAATTAAAATGGACTCAAGTAAGTATTTATTATTTTAAAAATGTATCATCTTTTCCTTGTTAATTCATAGTAAATATGACTTTTAATCAAATTCGACGCGTTTAGCCTAATGTTTCTGTGAGACATTGCTACTGCTTTCACTTTCATATTGGTCTATACAGCTAAATACATTTTGAAAAGACAATGAGGGCTTGCTTTGTTCTCCATATACTCGTTTCCTATACATATGACTTATCACGGATTTCGTTTTAGGTTAATTTGCAGATGACAGTCATATATTTTAAAGTGCGTGGCTGTGCAATTATGCATGTGTAAGGAGTGTGCGCACGCAAGAG
Source organism: Abramis brama (assembly GCA_022829085.1). Lineage (NCBI taxonomy): Eukaryota > Metazoa > Chordata > Actinopteri > Cypriniformes > Leuciscidae > Abramis > Abramis brama. Next base: position 44,910,537 of record CM040771.1, on the reverse strand, counting down.
AGAGATTTATTCATTCATTTAGTTCGTCTTTTTACATGTTGCATATTTTTAAAGAATATAGAATTACTGAAAACATGTTATTTTTGAAACAAATGGCAATTTAGCCCTGAGTTTTATGTAATCTCTGTGTTTTTGTTTTCTCCAGATTGAGAAAAAAAAATTCTCATTTCTTCATAATTTAGTTAACCATGGTCCATGGATGATGATTAACGTAACTCCATTCATGAGGCATTTGTATTATTATGATTAGTATATTTTTAGTGCAGCTTTCTTGTTAACTGTTCAGAAAGTGATAGCCTAAGTGTGTTTGTTCTGTATTTGTTGCAGGTGACGCCCAACATCTCTCAGAGCTCAGGATTGTGTTGATGGGATATAGAGAAGCTGGTAAGAGTTCAGCTGGAAACACCATCCTGGGCAGAGAGGAGTTTGACTTGAAGAAATCTGCTCAGTGTGTGAAGAGACATGGAGAAGTAGCAGACAGACACATCACTGTCATTGAAGCTCCAGGATGGTGGAGGAATTACTCTGTAGAGGAGGGTCCTGAGTTACTGAAACAGGAGATTTTGCTCAGTGTGTCTCTGTGTCCTCCAGGACCACATGCTGTACTACTGATCATACGTGTGGACACTAGATTTAGAGAGACTGAGAGAAAAGCATTTCAGGAGCATCTGGATCTTCTCAGTGAGAGAGTCTGGAGTCACACTATAGTGCTGTTCACTTATGGAGACTCTCTGTTAGACACATCTATAGAGCAGCACATCGAGAGTGAAGGGCCGGATCTCCAGCGGCTGCTGGACAAATGTGGGAACAGGTTTCATGTTCTCAACAATCACAACAGGAGTGACGACACTCAGATCAAGGAGCTGCTGGAGAAGATTGAGGAGACAGTGGCACAAAACAACGGCTGCCATTTTGAAATAGACAGAAAGATTTTACAGGAGATGAAAGAGAGAAGAAGAGCAGAGGAAGAGAGAGCAGAAGAACGAATGAAGAGGATGCAAAAAAGGAGAGAAAACATCAGATCACAGATGAGTGAGTCCATATACTTTATAGTTCAGATACACACTGAGTATATTAAGTAAATCATGAAAATGTAACAGTCACAGCAATTACAGCAAGAAACTTCTTGTCATTAACCGCTATTTGTAGAGGCATTCCCAATAGATGGGTTCAAAGCAGCTCACAGTGACGGCCCCTAAAATCTGTTACTGAAGGAAAAAAGCACTTTAATTTCTTAAACAATCCTGTTCTTCATGTGTGCTTTTGATAACGGAAATTCCTTTACCTAATCCATAGAAAACAATACAAAAGAAAAATAAAAGAAAACTGCAAACATCTTGTCTTGAATATAATCTTAAACATCAGCTTTACACCTATAGACACGCCTCATGTTTGTCGCTGTTCTGAAGCACCAGGAAGTGAGTCTCGTCAAACACACTTTGAAAGTCCATTAGTAAAAACTACTAGACTGCTGGTGGAACTATATTTTATTTGGAGCTCCAACTAAGGTAAAAATATGTCATGTAAAATGGACATTTATAAGATTAGAGGCTATTTTTATGAGTGAAAAATTGTCGACATATTCACAGTTTTTTCCAAGACCTTTTTACTGCTTTCATATTGGTCAATACAGATAAGATTTTGGATCTGTTTATGCCAATTTAGGCTGGGTTTTTTTTTCCTCCATAAAGTCTTTTATAAATATAAGCAGTCACAAATTGTCTTTTTTGGCTTTCTTTCCATGTATGACTGTACATGTAATACAGTCATGTATTTGCTGGTGCTAATAGCCACCAGTGCATTGCTAATGCTTTCCCAGGTGAGAACACACACAAGAGAGACATTTATTCATTGGTTTAGAGGAACAATTTAATTTCAGTAACTCCTTTTTCACAGAGAGAGATTATTTAAGAAGATTTAAGATGTCACCCACCGAAGTGTGTTTGTTCTGTATTTGTTGCAGGTGACGCCCAACATCTCTCAGAGCTCAGGATTGTGTTGATGGGATATAGAGAAGCTGGTAAGAGTTCAGCTGGAAACACCATCCTGGGCAGAGAGGAGTTTGACTTGCAGAAATCTGCTCAGTGTGTGAAGAGACATGGAGAAGTAGCAGACAGACACATCACTGTCATTGAAGCTCCAGGATGGCGGAGGAATTACTTTGTAGAGTTCAGTCCTGAGTTACTGAAACAGGAGATTTTGCTCAGTGTGTCTCTGTGTCCTCCAGGACCACACGCTGTACTACTGATCATATGTGTGAACGATAGATTTAAAGAGAATAAGAGAAAAGCATTTCAGGAGCATCTGGATCTTCTCAGTGCGAGAGTCTGGAGTCACACTATAGTGCTGTTCACTGGTGGAGACTCTCTGTTAGACACATCTATAGAGCAGCACATTGAGAGTGAAGGGCCGGATCTCCAGCGGCTGCTGGACAAATGTGGGAACAGGTTTCATGTTCTCAACAATCAAAACAGGAGTGACGACACTCAGATCAAGGAGCTGCTGGAGAAGATTGAGGAGACAGTGGCACAAAACAACGGCTGCCATTTTGAAATAGACAGAAAGATTTTACAGGAGGTGAAAGAGAGAAGAAGAGCAGAGGAAGAGAGAGCAGAAGAACGAATGAAGAGGATGCAAAAAAGGAGAGAAAACATCAGATCACAGATGAGTGAGTCCATATACTTTATAGTGCAGATACACACTGAGTATATTAAGTAAATCATGAAAATGTAACAGTCACAGCAATAATAGAAAGAAGATGTCTACAGAACAAGCCAATGAACGTTGGCGTGCGTGAATCGCGTCATGCGCCCCCGTCCCGCAGCGCGGGTATAAACAGGAAGCGGGCGCACACACACATTGTTTTTCGCTGAGGAGCCGAGATTTGTGATGGCCATGCAGCGATGGTCAGCAACGGCCACATCCAGCGCCCTACGCAAGACTCTCAAACCCCCAACTGCTGGGGCGGAAGACCTGCGTAGAGAGAGTTCAACTGCTGTTCCATTATACCCCACACAGAGGAACTCTTGGATAACACTGGGAAAGCGTGCCTTTCCGGGGAAAGGACGCTGCGGAGCCACATCCTGCCCGAAGGGAGGTAACATGTGGAGAATACACATATGGACTGGCCGGAGGGGCAGTGCAACATATGGAATGTCACTGGGGTGGCTCCACCCGAAGGGGGAGACTACACCGGACAGTGACGGCAGTCAACGAACAGGTTCCACTTCAACGCATAGAGGCGCCTCGTAGAGTATATGGACTCACTCATCTGAGGGGAAACCGTCCTCTTCTCGTTCTCAAAGGCAATCTTTTCCTGTAGATTTCGGAAGTGAAAGCAAAAGCTCGGCTCCGAAGTGAAAGACAATATGTGTGTGCGCCCGCTTCCTGTTTATACCCGCGCTGCTGGGCGGGGGCGCGTGACGCGATTCACGCACACCAACGTTCATTGGCTTGTTCTGTAGACACTCGAAGTTGATAGGGCTCCCTGAAGTGATCCCAATTACGTTGTCACGTCGATGTTACGTTGAACGTGAGCGACTGAAAGGGAACTGTCAACATGTTCACAGTTTTTGCGAGACACTTTTACTGCTTTCATATTGGTCAATACAGATAAGATTTTGGATCTGTTTATGCCAATATAGGCTGTTTTTTCCCCCATAAAGTTCTTTTATAAATATAAGCAGTCAAAAAAAATTTTTTTTGGCTTTCTTTCCATTTAGTAAATTAATGTAAATAAATGTAATACAGTTGTAAGCCCATCTAGATCGGTCCAATGGCGGTATCCGATAGAACAGGTGAAGGTCTCTGCGTGTTACTGTCTTTCTTTTTTTTACGCAACACAAGATTAAATGAAACACATTTTCTCAAATGTATTACCTCGTTATTTCATCTGACTCCATTAATGAAAAAGGTTTTAATGATATATCCGAACATCATTAAATGTGAGCGAATGTTTGCTTATTCCTTTGAACTCCTTACTTATATTTTACCCGTTCATATTCGGAAGCTATGTCACTCAGAGGTCCTCACGGCTTCTGTTTAACGCGGGTCTCACGATCACAAGCTCGCCAGCTTCGGTCACTAAACAGAGGTAATTGCCTTTATGCCTGAGATCCGTCGCATTCACGCTTACACAATCAAAGATACTTTGGTAAAGCCCCCACGATTTTGCATTCACTTGAATTTAAAGTAACGTTTACTTCAGTAGAGGTATGGCCACTACTACAGATATAAGTCGACCAATATTACTTATCTTATAATAGCTTTGGATTGGCCATGCCGTGGTTTCCCACGTACACTTATCTAAAGTAACATTTAATTAAAACAGACGTACGACACCCAGATTTAGGTTGGTCAAGCAACATTTTTGATGTTCTAAACGGAAATTCACTTCTTGTCTTTGCGTACACTTGAATTAATGCCAAATATTAGTCGTCACTAATCTAACGCAGACTTGCAGTAACATATGAATCTGTTTAATCTACTTGGGAAAACAATTTCAGAGTGAGTCAGAATAAATCAAATGTAACAATTTATTATGTCAGGTAAATGTATCATGCCAATTTCATTATCAGTTCAAAGATAATAAATACAAAACATCAAATGCTCTGGAATAAAAGGAAAAGATGCGAACCTGACATTAGAAAATACATGATGCAGAGTGTCTCGGCCACACTCCGCATCACGGGCTAAACATGAATTCACAATGGGATTTTGCATTAGTCACCGTCCCAGACTTACTGGGGACAGAAGATGTGAATGAGACCTTTGTACCAGTCGCATTGAGACATTTCAAGTGACCATATAGATTGTTGGGTGAATTGAGGTAGGGATGGGTGAAGGGAATGATGTGTAAATTGGGAGGTGATCAACTCAAGTGTCATCTTGTCTCGAATGGGGATGGTAATATAGCAAGAGAGTTCAAATGTTAATTTCCTTTGTTTTCTCAGAGAAAAACAGTTTCTCTTTATCTTACAGTTCTTCCAGTTTCTCCAGTCTTACACAGTCATGTTTTTGCTGGTGCTAATAGTCACCAGTGCATTGATAATGCTTTCCCCGGTGAGAACACACACAAGAGAGATTTATTCATTGGTTAAGATGGATAATTTAGCCTAATTATTTAAAAATATATATACTTTCTGAAAACATTATTCTGAAGCTATTTGGAATTTAGTCTTGCTTAATCGGTGTGTTCTGTGATCTGTCCTTTTGTCGGCAGATCATTGAAATTAAGCAATTTTCTTTTCTTAATAATTATTCTCCATCGATAACTTTTGTTCAACTCTGATTACAGAGTTTAATTAATATAAGATACACTTATATGCAGTGGTGTGCCGTCAGAGCCAGCAGAGCCTTCTCTGTCAAAATCAAAAAAATATATTTTTTCATAATTAAATTAAATTATTGTGTATCTGAACATGTCGTAGTGTTGATCGTTACTGAAGGCCCTGACTGAAACCCCACAGTACGCTACTGCTTATATGTCATTTTTAATCAATAATGTGTAGTTTGACACCCATACAGATAAGGTGAACCTAATTTCAGGAACCCCTTTTTCTCAAAGAGAGATTATTTAAGAAGATTTAAGATATCACCCACCTTAAGAAGTGTGTTTGTTCTGTATTTGTTGCAGGTGACGCCCAACATCTCTCAGAGCTCAGGATTGTGTTGATGGGATATAGAGAAGCTGGTAAGAGTTCAGCTGGAAACACCATCCTGGGCAGAGAGGAGTTTGACTTGAAGAAATCTGCTCAGTGTGTGAAGAGACATGGAGAAGTAGCAGACAGACACATCACTGTCATTGAAGCTCCAGGATGGTGGAGGAATTACTCTGTAGAGGAGGGTCCTGAGTTACTGAAACAGGAGATTTTGCTCAGTGTGTCTCTGTGTCCTCCAGGACCACACGCTGTACTACTGATCATACGTGTGGACACTAGATGTAAAGAGACTGACAGAAAAGGATTGCAGAAGCATCTGGATCTTCTCAGTGAGAGAGTCTGGAGTCACACTATAGTGCTGTTCACTCATGGAGACTCTCTGTTAGACACATCTATAGAGCAGCACATTGAGAGTGAAGGGCCGGATCTCCAGCGGCTGCTGGACAAATGTGGGAACAGGTTTCATGTTCTCAACAATCACAACAGGAGTGATGACACTCAGATCAAGGAGCTGCTGGAGAAGATTGAGGAGACAGTGGCACAAAACAACGGCTGCCATTTTGAAATAGACAGAAAAATTGTACAGGAGATGAAAGAAAGAAGAAGAACAGAGGAAGAGAGAGCAGAAGAACGAATGAAGAGGATGCAAAAAAGGAGAGAAAACATCAGATCACAGATGAGTGAGTCCATATACTTTATAGTGCAGATACACACTGAGTATATTAAGTAAATCATGAAAATGTAACAGTCACAGCAATAATAGCAAGAAACTTCTTGTCATTAACCACTATTTGTAGAGGCATTCCCAATAGATGGGTTCAAAGCAGCTCACAGTGACGGCCCCTAAAATCTGTTACTGAAGGAAATAAGCACTTTCATTTATTAAACAATCCTGTTCTTCATGTGTGCTTTTGATAACGGAAATCGCTTTACCTAATCTATAGAAAACAATACAAAAAACAAAAACAAAAACCCTGCAAACATCTTGTCTTGAATATAATCTTAAACATCAGCTTTACACCAATAGACACGCCTCATGTTTGTTGCTGTTCTGAAGCACCAGGAAGAGTGAGTCCAGTCAAACACTTTGAAAGTCCATTACAAGTAAAAACTACTAGACTGCTGGAGGAACTATATTTTATTTGGAGCTCCAACTAAGGCAAAAATATGTCATGTAAAATGTACATTTGTAAGATTAAAAGCTATTTCTATGAAAGAAAAATGTCAACATGTTCAAAGTTTTTGTGAGACACTTTTACTGCTTTCATAATGGTCAATACAGATAAGATTTTGGGTCTGTTTATGCCAATTTAGGCTGTTTATTTTAATAAAGTCTTTTATAAATATAAGCAGTCACAAATGGTCTTTTTTGGCTATCTTTCCATCTAGTAAATTAATGTAAATGTAATACAGTCATGTATTTGCTGGTGCTAATAGCCATCAGTGCATTGATAATGCTTTTCCAGGTGAGAACACACACAAGAGAGAGATTTATTCATTGGTTTAGAGCAGTGGTTCTCAAACCTGTCCTGGAGGACCACCAACACTGCACGTTTTCTTTGTCTCCCTAATCAAACACACCTGATTCAACTTATCAGCTCATTATCACATGAGTTAATGAGCTGATGAGTTGAATCAGGTGTGTTTGATTAGGGAGACAAAGAAAACGTGCAGTGTTGGTGGTCCTCCAGGACAGGTTTGAGAACCACTGGTTTAGAGGGACAATTTAATTTCAGGAACTCCTTTTTCACAGAGAGAGATTATTTAAGAAGATTTAAGATGTCACCCACCTTAAGAAGTGTGTTTGTTCTGTATTTGTTGCAGGTGACGCCCAACATCTCTCAGAGCTCAGGATTGTGTTGATGGGATGTAGAGGAGCCTGTAAGAGTTCAGCTGGAAACACCATCCTGGGCAGAGAGGAGTTTGGCTTGAAGAAATCTGCTCAGTGTGTGAAGAGACATGGAGAAGTAGCAGACAGACACATCACTGTCATTGAAGCTCCAGGATGGTGGAGGAATAACTCTGTAGAGGAGAGTCCTGAGTTACTGAAACAGGAGATTTTGCTCAGTGTGTCTCTGTGTCCTCCAGGACCAGACGCTGTACTACTGATCATACCTGTGGACTCTAGATTTAAAGAGACTGAGAGAAAAGCATTTCAGGAGCATCTGGATCTTCTCAGTGAGAGAGTCTGGAGTCACACTATAGTGCTGTTCACTGGTGGAGACTCTCTGTTAGACACATCTATAGAGCAGCACATTGAGAGTGAAGGGCCGGATCTCCAGTGGCTGCTGGACAAATGTGGGAACAGGTTTCATGTTCTCAACAATCACAACAGGAGTGATGACACTCAGATCAAGGAGCTGCTGGAGAAGATTGAGGAGACAGTGGCACAAAACAACGGCTGCCATTTTGAAATAGACAGAAAGATTTTACAGGAGGTGAAAAAGAGAAGAAGAGCAGAGGAAGAGAGAGCAGAAGAACGAATGAAGAGGACGCAAAAAAGGAGAGAAAACATCAGATCACAGATGAGTGAGTTCATATACTTTATAGTGCAGATACACACTGAGTATATTAAGTAAATCATGAAAATGTAACAGTCACTGCAATAATAGCAAGAAACTTCTTGTCATTAACCACTATTTGTAGAGGCATTCCCAATAGATGGGTTCAAAGCAGCTCACAGTGACGGCCCCTAAAATCTGTTACTGAAGGAAATAAGCACTTTCATTTCTTAAACAATCCTGTTCTTCATAGGGTGTGCTTTTGATAACGGAAATCGCTTTACCTAATCTATAGAAAACAATACAACAACAAAAACAAAAACAAAAACCCTGCAAACATCTCATCTTGAATATAATCTTAAACGTCAGCTTTACACCTATAGCAGAGCTGCCAACTCACGCAATTAACACTTTTCACACCTCTCACGCCACACATCCATTTTCTCACGCACAGAAAAATCGCGAAGCAAAGAGGACACGGAGACCGACTGTCAGGGTTCCACCAGATTTGCTCACTCCTCCCACTCGTTCACTCACTCCTCCCACTCGCTCATCATCTCCAGAGTACTAATCATCATCACCTGCATCTCATCATTCCACTACCCTTTATATTCAGCTCCTCTACTCACACTCATTGTCTGGTCTCGTCTCTACAAGAAACTCAGACTCTATTATGCTACTTACCTGCTACTCACCTGTGATTCATCCGCCATCTGTCTTCATCCGACGTTCCGTCTGCCTTCTTCAGTCATCTGCCATCTTCCTGGGATCTTCCAGCCTCCATCTGAAAACAGAGACTTTGATTATTCTTCAGTTAAGTTCCTGCCTGATTATCATCTGCTTGCATACTCACCATATCTCCATCTGGTTCCTTGTTTCTGTAAATAAAGCTACATTTCACTTACCACCTGTCTGACTCCTGTTCCATCCGTGACAGAAGATCAGACCAAAATGCAGAATCCAACGGAGCCCGTGGAGAATCCATCATGCGATCTATTCGCAGAGCTTGTTCTGGCTGTTCGTCAGTCTTTACTTCCATCTCCACCGGTTAACCCACCCACCGTCCCCGAAGACGTCTTTCACACTGCACGCCAGCATGCTTCGTCAACTGCCTCTGCGAGTCCCATGGCATGACCAGCGACATTCTCCGGAGAGGCGGAGGACTGCAGCGTTTTTTTGCTTCAGGTATCACTATATTTTCAAATGCAGGCACATCAATTCTCCAATGATTCAGCCCGAGTGGCTTTTGTTATCTCCCTGCTGTCCGGCCGAGCTCTCCAATGGGCTCAATCCCTTTGGAACTCGAATTCTCAAGTGGTTAAAACTCTGTCAAGCTTCATTCAACATTTTAAAGAAGTTTTCGGCCAGACAGTTTCTGATCTCACCATTCATGATCAACTCTACAACCTTCATCAAGGGAAGTCTTCAGTGAGTACATACGCTCTTCAGTTCCGCACCCTGGCGTCATCTAGTGGCTGGAATGAGACCGCTCTGATTACTGCTTTTCGACATGGTCTCAATCCTGATATCCGTCAGCTGGTGGTGGTATATGACGATTCCATGGGACTCGAGTTCCTCATTCAGAAAACCATTCGAGTATCTCAACGTTTGTCTGCCTGTGATATTCCTGCAACCGCTGTAAGTCCTCCGCCCTCGACTCCATCTGTCGCTCCTCCAGCACCTGAGCCTATGCAGATCGACTCCACTCATCTTTCTCCTACGGAGCATCAGCGCCGAATTCAACTCAACCTCTGTCTTTATTGTGGGGGTGATAAACATCTCATCAGCAACTGCCCAGTTTGACCACAGCGCCCGGCGGTAAGCTCCATTCAAATTCCTCCCAAGATAGAAGCCTTGAATCGCACTACTGTTCATTTGTTAATCTCTCATGTCTGTGTCTCAGCGCAAGTTCTCCTCGACTCCAGCTCAGCGGGGAACTTCATTTCAACACAGCTCCTTGTCCTTGTCTGAATGTCTGTAAGCGCCGGAGTCATCAAGATCTCAGAGTCCAAACCATCCCCACACTGACGCTCCGCATTGGCTGCTTACACTTTGAAGACATCTCTTTCATGGTGCTGGAGGAGTCCACTGCTGAGCTTATCCTGGGACGCCCTTGGATGGTACAACATCAACCCACCATCGACTGGAAATCCGGGGAGATCCTTCGCTGGGGGAAGAACTGTTTTCATACCTGTCTAGCTCCGGTTAAGAAGATCCAGAGATTTTCCCCTTCTTCTTCATCTTCAGTGGGAAGACCCAAGATTACCGTTTGCTCCACTTCCATTGATAGTCCAGAAGTCCAGCATCAGGTGGAGATTCCTGCAGAGTACAGGGCGTTCCAGGATGTGTTCAGCAAGCAGTTGGTGACCAAGCTACCACCTCACCGGCCATGGGACTGCGCCATCGACCTGCTACCTGGAGCCACTCTACCTAATGGCCGCGTTTATCCTCTGTCCATCCCGGAACAGAAGGCCATGGAGGAGTATGTGGAGGAAGCTCTTCAGCAGCAGTTCATTCGTCCATCTAAGTCCCCTGCTGCTTCCAGCTTCTTTTTCGTGGCCAAGAAGGACGGAGGCTTGAGGCTGTGCATTTACTATCGACATCTCAGCTCTCAAACTGTGAAGTTTAGTTATCCCCTTCCTCTGGTCCCAGCAGCCTTTTCTAAGTTGGATTTACGCAGTGCGTACAACTTGATTCGTATTCGTCGGGGTGATGAATGGAAGAAGGCGTTCGTCACGCCCTCAGGACACTATGAGTATAGGGTCATGCCCTTCGGATTATCTAACGCTCCAGCAGTCTTCCAGGGTTACATGAATGAAGTCTTCCGGGGGTATCTCAACAGATTCGTGGTTGTCTATATAGATGACATTCTCATCTACTCCTCTTTGCTCTCAGAGCATAAGCGCCACATCACTCAAGTTCTGGAGAAATTGAGAGCTCATAAGTTGTACCTGAAACTGGAGAAATGTGAATTTCACACCACCACTGTGCAATTCCTGGGCTACGTCATAGACCAACATGAAGTCCAGATGGACCAGAGGAAGGTGGAAACTATCCGAAATTGGTCCCTGCTCTCTACTGTGAAGGATCTTCAGCGATTCCTTGGGTTCGCCAACTTTTATAGAAGATTCATTAACAACTACAGTCTCATCAGTGCTCCTCTGACCTCATCTTTAAAGGGCCAGCCCAAGTCTCTTTCCTTAACTCCAGAAGCCATCTTATCCTTTCAACATCTCAAGGAAGCCTTCCTGACCGCTCCAATCTTAGTCCATCCTAACCCTGACCTGCCTTTTGTTGTCGAGGTTGACGCATCCTCAACAGGGGTAGGAGCGGTCCTCTCCCAACGGCAGGGTGATCCTCCCAAACTCCATCCATGCGCTTTCTTCTCTAAGAAGCTTTCCCCGGCGGAGCGGAACTATGATATTGGGAATCGGGAACTGCTCGCCATCAAGCTCGCATTAGAGGAATGGAGGTATTGGCTGGATGGAGCCAATCACCAGTTTGAGGTCATAACCGATCATCGCAACTTGGAATACCTCAGAGAGGTGAAAAGGCTGAATCCTCATCAAGCTCGATGGGCCCTCTTCTTTACCCGCTTTGATTTCATTGTATCATACCGACCTGGCAGCAAGAATTGTAAAGCGGATGCTCTCTCCCGTCTTCATCATTCTTCGTCAGAGCATTTTCTACCTGAACCCATTCTCCCTCCAGCCATGATCGTCAGCCCGATCATCTGGGACATCGAAGAGCAGATTTCCCAGGAGAACCTTCGCCATCCCGCTCCGCCGGGAGGTCCAGAGGGGCTTATCTTCGTACCTCGTCATCTTCGTGCCGCCCTTCTGGACTCCGCTCATACCGCTCCGGGCTCTGGACATCCAGGTAGCAGGCGTACCCTCTCGCTCCTCAGTAATCGGTACTGGTGGCCGTCCATCTCGCAAGATGTTTCCCGGTACGTCAGAGGATAATCAGTCTGCGCCATAACCAACACCCCCAGAAGACTCCCGGAGGGCAAGCTCGTGCCACTTCCCATCCCACAACGACTGTGGTCCCACATTGGTATTGATTTCATGACTGACTTTCCCAGATCCAATAACCACACCTGTATCCTCGTCGTTGTGGATTTCTAAGGCTTGCAAGCTGATCCCTCTGCCTGGACTTCCAACCACTTTCGAGGCCGCAGAGGCCCCCTTCAACCATGTGTTCCGAAACTTCGGCATCCCCGAAGACATAGTGTCGGATAGAGGACCACAGTTCATTGCAAGAGTTTGGCAAGCATTCTTCAGACTCCTCGGGGTTACTGTTAGCCTTTTTTCTGGATACCACCCTCAGACAAACGGCCAGACTGAGCGGAAGATCCAGGAGATCGGACGTTATCTGAGGACCTATTGCCACCAGTACCAGGACAGCTGGAGCCGCTTCCTCCCCTGGGCAGAATACGCCCAGAACTCACTTCTTCTCCTACAGACCCAGTTAACAACGTCTTGGATACCTGGTCGACTGGGAAGATTATGGCCCAGAGGAACGTTCGTGGGTACCTCGCGAATACATCCTGGACTCAGATCTCCTCACTCAGTTCCATTCCGACAATCCTGATCGTCCTGCCCCCAGGGGTTGTGGTAGACCTTGTCGCTGTCTTCGTCCCTCTTCACAGTCGTCAAGAGCCGCCTCAGGAGGGGGGGTATTGTCAGGGTTCCACCAGATTTGCTCACTCCTCCTACTCGTTCACTCACTCCTCCCACTCGCTCATCATCTCCAGAGTACTAATCATCATCACCTGCATCTCATCATTCCACCACCCTTTATATTCAGCTCCTCTACTCACACTCATTGTCTGGTCTCGTCTCTACAAGACACTCAGACTCTATTATGCTACTTACCTGCTACTCACCTGTGATTCATCCGCCATCCGTCTTCATCCGACGTTCAGTCTGCCTTCTTCAGTCATCTGCCATCTTCCTGGGATCTTCCAGCCTCCATCTGAAAACAGAGACTTTGATTATTCTTCAGTTAAGTTCCTGCTTGATTATCATCTGCTTGCATACTCACCATATCTCCATCTGGTTCCGTGTTTCTGTAAATAAAGCTACATTTCACTTACCACCTGTCTGACTCCTGTTCCATCCATGACACCGACAGACTAGACAGAGCAGGGCTGGGTTTCCCAAAAGCATCGTAAGCCTAAGAAGTTCGTAAAAACTATCGTACGACTGATCTTAATATTATGGTCTGTTTCCTAAAAGCATCGTAACTTAAGTAGCACTTGAAAATCTTCGTAGAACTACGAGTGCTCTGGAGTAATCGTAAATCCCCAAGTGCATCGTAAGAAGACAGATTTATGAGGTCACCTGCAGGACAACCGGCAGATTACACTTTTTATCTAGATTGAACAGATTACACTGCAACGTGAGTATAATATAAGGTTTTGATTGTACTTTATTTTACACTTTATTGTACTCGTGTTTTGTTTAAATGAATTTATAAATGAAATAATTAAAAAGGGAAGAACAAATAGAAATACACATCTAAAATTAAATGAATGAGCAACAAAAAAATCATAAAAGAAGTAATGTGGGAAATATGCTTTAAAGACTGGGCAAAATAGGGATGAATTAAAAAAAATATGTCAATGACTTGCTGACGTGCACGAAAATCAGCCATGTATTGGGCATCTAAAAGAACATTCATTTTATCTTTTTGAAAGGTATCTTCTCTTGTTTTTTTGTTTTTTTTGTTCAGCCATTTTGTCAGTGCCTCCGCCTGTATAGGTGCTTTATATAGATTTGTTTTGATTTCTTATCCACAACAAATGACGATTCTTAGGTTAAACGTTCAGAATACGATTCCATATAAGGTTATATTTCAGCACTTCATGAATGGACAGCGACACTTAAGTAGCACGTAGTTCCCTTTCGAGGGAACTCGAACTGCGTCGATTGACACTTTGGGGGAACGCCCCTCAGCGTAGCGCCTCTGAAGTATGAATGAAACTAAACCAATCCTGATTGGTGTTGCGTCATGACGTAATGTGTGACGGCTTATGCGGAAGCTACAAAAGGACGCCGGCACACAACAGAGATAGCTTTCTGTTCTTCAGCAAAGCGCTCTCTGTCTGAACTTGTATGTCTTATTTGGTGTTGTTTGTCTCAAAGTCACAAGCATATATATATCATGGCGAGCAGCAGTTACACGAGATGTGTGCATCCCTGCCCACGTTATATTATGGGTGGGGACACACACCGTATGTGTGTACACTGTTTGGGATCGCAGCACGCTCGGGCAGCTCTCGAGGGGGCTGCTTGCAAGGATTGTGAGAGATTACCAATCCGTGTGCTGCGCTCCCGCCTGGCCATTTTCAATGAGGATGGCCAGGCTCACGAGCCCCGTGGTGCGGGCAAAGCTCTTCATGGGGCTCGCAGATGGATCTGGCGGGGGATCCCAAGACTGCCGAGGCACGCTCCCGTGATTCATCCGCCAGTTCCGATGCTCTCCCGCCCCGCGGTAGACGTGCTCAGCATCGAAGGCGGGGATTTTGGGGATGACTCGCAGCCCCATGTCCACGCATATGAGGAGCTGGTGGAGGTTGTCTCTCGTGCAGTGGCCCGTCTTAATATCAGTTGGCCACATGAGAGGCAGGAAACGCTTATTAAAAGCAAGTTGGACGAGCGTTTCCTGCAGCACAGAGAGCAACCTCGCCATCGGGGTTTACCGTTTTTTCCTGATTTGCATAATGAGTTGTGTAAATCGTGGAAAAATCCACTCATCTCGCGTGTCCAACCCCCCTGTTTTGAACTATAGTAACATCTTGGGGGTGCGAGAGAACGGTTATGGGATGATGCCTCGGGTGGAACAGCCGCTTGACACCTATTTAGCCCCCGAGTCTGCATCATCCCTGAAAACCCCGGTGCTGCCCACTAAACCGTGCCGTGATACATCTACGTTAGTGGGCAGGGCTTATATGGCTGCGGGTCGGGCTGGTGCTAGTCTGCATACAATGGCAGTACTACAAGCATACCAGGCCGACCTTCTTAAGGATATTGATGAGGGCGAGGGTCCAACAACCGGAAGATATTGCGGAGTTGAGGAAGGCTGCAGATCTGTATCTCCGAGTCACCAAGGAAACGGCCCGTGCTATCGGCCGTTCCATGGCGGCAATGGTGGTCTCGGAGAGACACCTTTGGTTAAATCTGTCGGGCATCAAGGAGAAAGACAGGGCTTTCCTCCTTGATGCCCCGATTTCGCCTTCTGGCCTGTTCGGCGATTCCGTTAATATCGTTGTCGACAGGTTTCAGGAGGCGAAGAAACAATCTGCAGCCTTCAGGCAATATCTCCCTCGCCGCTCCAAACCTAAGAAGCCTGCCCCCAGCGGGCAGCCATCCACCAGCTCCTCCGCCTACAGACAGGCGCAAAAGGAGAGCGTCGCTTCTAGAGCCCCCCCTCAAACAGCATGGGGGCATAGACGACGCTCTCAGCCGAAGCCGAAGCCAAAGCTTAAGCAGGGCGACCTGAGGGCCGTCCTGCAGGCAAAGAAGGCTTCGACAAAGAGGTCTTAGCCAGCCTAGGTCCTCTGCGGGCGGCCCCACCCGTGGGGGAGCGATCGAGGTCGCCTCCTCCGCGGAGCCCGCATGAAAATCGATGTCGACTTCCCGCCGTCAAGTGCGCTTCGGGACACATCGGTTTCCAGCGAACGCGCCCTGCACTGTCTCCCCCACAGGCTTGCGGCCAGGCAGCACTTGCGTCCGCACATCGAGAATCGTTTTCGGTCGAACCCTGCCGGAGATCCGCTTCAGGGGGCCAAAAACGAATCCCGATTAATACCCGAAGCCAGCCTTAGTAGAGTATTTCGATGCATGGAAAAATCTCACGAATATTTCTCCTTGGGCTCTGCGCACTATTCAAAAAGGGTACAGACTACAGTTCAATTCCCGCCCTCCAAAGTTCAACGGGGTGGTCTGGACTGTAGTCGACCCAGAGCAGAGTCGGGTATTGGAACAAGAAGTAAACTCTCTTCTGGTAAAGGAGGCTATAGAACGTATTCCTTCTCCAGACAGGGAGTCCGGGTTTTACAGCCGCTACTTTATAGTTCCCAAGAAGGATGGGGGGTTACGTCCCATAATAGATCTCAGGCACTTGAATCGTTGGTAACACTTTAGAATACTGTATCTTACTTACTGCATAACTAATAAGTAATTATTGAAGAACTAATAGGTAATTATTCATTAACTACTTCTTCACTACTGTTAACTACTAAGGAAGATGTGTTAACTAATCAGTATGTAATATATTTTTATGATTGTGTTAAGTAACAGTTAGTTAATCAATAAATAATGAATTCTGTCATAACTCTTGAAGAACTACTACTAATTATCTACTAATTAAGGTTCAAGAAAAATAACTAAGTAACTACTAATGAACAGTCATACAAAACTAACCTCAGATTAGTTTTTATATTTTATAGTACTGTGTGTGTCTGTTTTCCTCAGCATAGAATGCCATTGAGTAAATTCATGTTTGAGGCAATGACTAAGAGAAACTGAAAATATAGGGAACTTATTAGTAATTCATAAATAATTATCAAATAATTCTGCAGGAATTACTTAGAACCTGGAACAGTATTCTAAAGTGAGAATATAGGGAACTCATTAGTAATTAATAAATAATTATCAAATAATTATCCAGGAATTAGGCTACTTATAACCTGAAACAGTATTCTAAAGTGAACATATAAGGAAATGAATTGGTAATTAACAAATAATTATTAGATAATTCTTCAGGAATTACTTGGAACCTGGAACAGTATTCTAAAGTGAGAATATAGGGAACTCATTAGTAATTAATACAGAATTACCACATACTTCTGACTCAAATCAAACTTACTGTAAAAAACACATTATTAACGGTATTATCTAAACCTTTGTAAAATAGATAAGTTATCATACATTATGATACATTTTGCTAATTAAATAAAAAGTTTTCTTATTTGCAGATCAATATATAGCCTAGTAAATGTCTGCACTTATCTTTCTTATTAGTGCTGAAGAATGACTAAAACTGGCTAGAAAATAAAATAAAAAACATTGATCAGTGCTTTTTACTTTTCAAGTAATTACCTTTGTACTTTTACTAAGGTAATTTTGAAAATGAATAGGCCAATAGTTTATCATTTTACTGGAGTAATATTTTATTGGGTTATCTGTACTTTTACTCAAGTACTTGATTTGTGTACTTCATCCACCACTCCACTGCTAAAATAAAACGGTGTATTGTAGTAACCACTGTGTATGACTGTTCATTAGTAGTTACTTCTTAGTTATTTTTCTTGCACATTAATTAATAGATAATTAATAATAGTTCTTCAAGAATTATGACATAATTCATTAGTTATTGATTAACTAACTGAAACTTAACACAATCATACAATTCTATTACATACTAATTAGTTAACACATCTTCCTTAGTAGTTAACAGTAGTGACTTAAGTGTTAATAAATAATTATCTATTAGTTCCTCAATAATTCCTTATTAGTTATGCAGTAAGTACGATACAGTATTCTAAAGTGTTACCGAATCGTTCTCTGAGGAGATTCAGGTTCAAGATGCTCACTATTCCCATCATCGTGAACCAAATTCAATCCGAGGATTGGTTTGTCACGATAGATCTGAAGGACGCATACTTCCATATTTCCATCCTTCCATCTCACAGGAAGTTCCTGAGGTTCGCTTTCGGGGGCGAAGCGTACCAATATCGGGTTCTTCCGTTCGGCCTAGCTCTCTCTCCTCGCACATTTACAAAATGTATGGATACAGCTCTAGCACCGCTGAGGCTTCAGGGTATCAGGGTTCTAAATTATATCGACGACTGGCTGATTCTGGCCCAGTCACAAGAGCTGGCAGTTCGGCATCGAGATGTCGTCCTTGCCCACATCCAGAGCCTGGGGTTGAGACTCAACACAAAAAAGAGCGTGTTGGCACCAGCCCAGAGAACCACGTTCCTGGGAGTGGTGTGGGATTCGGTCACGATGTGGGCACAATTGTCTCCTGCACGGATCGAATCCATCCTGGCCACGGTAACCAGGATAAAGCTAGGCCAGGCCATCACTGTGAAACATTTTCAGAGAGTGTTAGGACTCATGGCAGCAGCATCCAATATCATTCCATTCGGTCTCCTGCACATGAGGACCCTGCAGTGGTGGTTAAAAACCAAGGGGTTCTCCCCGAGGGGAAACCAATTTCGCATGATCAGGGTTACGCGCAGATGCCTTCGTTCCCTATCTATGTGGAAGAAAGCTTGGTTTCTGTCCCAAGGTCCCGTGCTGGGAGCGTCATGTCACCGGAAAGCCGTTTCGACAGACGCCTCTCTCACGGGCTGGGGCGCGGTCATGGACGGCCACTTTACGAGAGGTCTATGGCAGGACCATCATTCCTCCTGGCATATAAACTGCCTAGAAATGTTGGCGGTGTCCCGAGCTCTGAGGAGCTTCCTGCCGGATCTCAAGGGTCATCACGTCCTTGTGAGGACGGACAATATGTCGGTGGTGGCCTATATAAACCATCAAGGGGGTCTGAGGTCTCGCCCTCTATGCAGACTGGCGCATCAGATCCTCCTGTGGTCCCAGGGGAAATTGTTGTCTCTCAGAGCAACATACATCCCAGGGAATCAGAATCAGGGAGCAGACATCCTGTCGAGGCAGGGGCTGAGGCCCGGGGAATGGAGACTCCATCCCGAGGTGGTGGAGTCAATATGTCAGAGGTTCGGCCCAGTGGAAGTGGATCTATTCACGTCTCGAGAGACGACTCACTGTCCACTGTGGTTCTCCCTCACACATCCAGCCCCGCTGGGGTTGGATGCCATGGTGCAGACGTGGCCGAGGCTGCATCTGTATGCATTTCCCCCGATCGCTCTGCTCCCGGGAGTTCTAGAGAGGGTTCGTCGCGACGGGATCAGTCTATTATTGGTAGCCCCGTTGTGGCCGGCCCGAGTATGGTTCTCAGACATAATATTACTCCTGGACGGCCCTCCATGGGAGCTTCCCATCAGGAGGGACCTGCTGACACAGGCAGAGGACTCAATATTTCACCCTCGGCCCGAACTATGGAAACTGTGTGTCTGGCCCCTGAGGGGGCACAGTACCGAGAGGCCGGCCTGTCAGCAGGAGTAGTGGAGACCATACTCAGCTCTAGAGCTCCCTCCACAAGGAAATTGTACGGCCTAAAATGGAATGTTTTCACCGTATGGTGCAGAGAGCGTGAGGTGGACCCAGTTAACTGCCCAGTGGCTTCAGTGCTGGAGTTCCTCCAAGATCGCTTCTCGGCTGGTCTTACCCCGTCCACTCTCAAGGTGTAGGTGGCTGCCATTTCGGCTTTCCACGCTCCTCTGAGTGATGGGCCTCTGGGGAGACAGCAGTTGGTCGTACGTTTCCTCCGTGGGGCTTGGAGGATGAGACCTGCGGCTCGTACCAGGGTTCCCACTTGGGACCTGGCGGTGGTTCTCGAAGGGTTGGTTGAGGCCCCCTTCGAACCGCTGGAGTCGGCTGAGGCCAAGAACCTTTCCCTAAAGGTGGCTTACTTGTTGGCTATTACTTCTCTGAGGAGGATAGGAGATCTCCAGGCGCTCTCTATATCTAACGGTTGCCTGGAGTTTGCTCCAGGCAACATCAAAGCCATCCTACATCCTAGGCTGGGCTCGGATGTAGGATGGGGCCCCTCTTATCAGGGGCCCCGATCCAGGAAGTCTGCGATGCAGCAGGATGGGCCACCCCTCACACTTTTATTAGATTTTACAGCCTGGACATTCCATCGACACCTGGCACCCTTGTGCTCTCGTCCTAAGTGTGCCTGTGCGCAGCTTCACACTAGGACAGGCAGGGCTCGTTGTGGCATAGTGGGTACTCGTTCCCCCAAAGTGTCATTCGACGCAGTTCGAGTTCCCTCGAAAGGGAACGTCTCGGGTTACGACTGTAACCCTTGTTCCCTGAGAAAGGGAACGAGAACTGCGTCCCTTCGCCACGCCTCCCCCTGCCTGGGAGCGCTTGCTTCATCACAGAAGGCTATCTCTGTTGTGTGCCGGCGTCCTTTTGTAGCTTCCGCATATGCCGTCACACATTACGTCATGACGCAACACCAATCAGGATTGGTTTAGTTTCATTCATACTTCAGAGGCGCTACGCTGAGGGGCGTTCCCCCAAAGTGTCATTCGACGCAGTTCTCGTTCCCTTTCTCAGGGAACAAGGGTTACAGTCGTAACCCGAGACGTTTTGTTTTCTGACCTTTTTAATTATTTATTTTATACATTAATTTAACCAACAACAAAAAAAGAGTAATAAAGTGTACAATAAAGTACAATCAACACCTTATATTATAATCACATTGCATTTGAATAAAGTTAAAGGTGTAATCTTCCGGTTGTCCTGCAGGTGTCCTCATAAATCTGTCTTCTTACGATGCACTTGGGGATGTACGATTACTCCAGAGCACTCGTAGTTCTACAAAGATTTTCAAGTGCTACTTAGGCTACGATGCTTTTGGGAAACAGACTATAATATTAAGATCAGTCGTACGATCGTTTTTACGATCAACTTAGGCTTACGATGCTTTTGGGAAACGCAGCCAAGGTTAGTTATGATATAAAAAAATACTCAGCTTTCAGATTCTGTCAATTTTATTATGAAATTCAAACAATAAATACCGTTTTGCCGTTTGTAAATGTGACGTGACAGATCCCTAGCAGCACGTGACCCGATCATCTCTACTAGCTAATAGTAAATAAACACGAATGAACAATGTTAAAAGAAAGAGTACAACTTACCGAAATGTATATTTATCATACATAATATCGATCAATCAGTGTTTTTCAACTGCGGAAAGAGGTAAAACAGCTGGAGAACAATTATGTCACATTACATTTACCTCAGGAAAGCCATTTGATGACCATAATATAGGCTATAGCACGTTAGTTGGCTAGAAAAAAAAGAGCTATAGAGAGTATTTAGCTACATACAGTATGTGTACTAAATTACATATTTATTATATTTTTACTTGTATCATTAAATAAAGTTGTTATTATAATAAAAAACGCATTATATTTAATTTGAGTTATTTCTAACCTTAAATAATACTACCAGCTGATAAGGCTCTCTGTATGTTTACTGCATTAGGTGAGTTTTTTTTTTCTTGAGAAAAATGAATGCCTATCTTGTGTACCTAATATTTATCCAAATTAGTCCATATTAAATCAAATCACAAGAATTGAACTGAATTGAAATCCTGAAATTTGTTTCAAGCAATAATAAAAAACATAGCTTACCAGAAATTGAACCATATAAACATTTTAACATGTTGTCACTAAACCTAATAAAATTCTGTTTAGTTACTAAAATGTTTTGACAATCACAATACATTTATTGTGATGCAAGATTATCCCCGAACTAAATCTCACTCCAAGCAAAACTCAAAAGTTGGCAGCTATGCCTATAGACACGCCTCATGTTTGTCGCTGTTCTGAAGCGCCAGGAAGTGAGTCCTGTCAAACACTTTGAAAGTCCATTACAAGTAAAAACTACTAGACTGCTGGTGGAACTATATTTTATTTGGTTAAAAAAGAGCTATTTATTTTTTAAGAAATTAGGCTTTTTGCCAATTTAGGCTTTTTTTTTTCAGTCACACATGGTCTTTTTTTACTTTCCATCTAGTAAATGAATGTAAATGTAATACAGTCATGTATTTGCTGGTGCTCATAGCCACCAGTGCATTGATAATGCTTTCCCCAGTGAGAACACACACAAGAGAGAGATTTATTCATTTAACCTAATTATTTTTAAAGAAGTCAAGTCAAGTCAAGTCATCTTCATTTATATAGCGCTTTTAACAATGTAGATTGCTTCAAAGCAGCTTTACAGAGATAAGCGTATAATTTAAGGTAACAGAGATTGTTTTGGCTTTATAGCAGAGTTAAGTTATTTCCATCTAAAGTTAGTTTTGATTGATTTGCTTCCGTCGCAACGATCATTTGTTATTAAATTAGGGGCCGCTAAGACGACACCATTCCCTCTACACAGACTTTAAACGCGAACCTGTGAGAAACGCTGATGGCGTTCACATGCGCATTTAGAATGGGTTCTATAGTTATGTGCGTTTGAATATACGCAGGTTTGGAATTCCCTACAAGCCAAGCCTAAACGAAGTACTTGTCTTTCCTTATAAATTTTGATAAAGAATTTTATTTTATTTTGTTGCTTTGGGGTAGGAACGCGAAACGAATTTTCCCGACAACGCCTTATCTGTATAGTGGTAGTGGGATCCTCCATAGGGAGAGACTAGTTGGCACTTCAGCACTGCGTTGTCATCGGGTCCAGGCGAAGGTCCTTCGTCAGATCTGGATACGGCCTGGATCCGGCAGGCTGCAGGAAAACCTCGGGATAAACACAGACACTAAAATTAGCGTAGATGCCATTCTTCTCATGATGTAACGAGTACATCAGGATTTATGGGAAGTGTTCCCGGTTCCGGCTGACCTAATATATGCAGCCTAACATTAAATTATAGAAGTCTATAATGTATTATGTGAAAGCTAGGTCAAAGAGATGTGTCTTTAATCTGGCTTTGAACTGACAGAGTGTGTCTGCTTCCCGGACAATGGTAGGAAGTCTGTTCCAGAGTTTTGGTGCTAAATAGGAAAAGGATCTACCGCCAGCAGTCGATTTTGATATTCTAGGTATTAGTAACTGGACGGAATTTTGAGATCGCAATAGACGTGACGGACTATAATGCGTTAAGAGCTCGCTCAAGTACTGCGGAGCTAAACCATTTAGTGCTTTGTAAGTGATCAGCAATATTTTAAAATTTATGCGATGTTTAATAGGGAGCCAATGCAGTTTTGACAGAACTGGGCTAATATGGTCATACTTCCTGGTTCTGGTAAGAACTCGAGCTGCTGCGTTTTGAACCAGCTGTAGTTTGTTTATTAGGCGTGCAGGGCAACCACCCAGTAGAGCATTACAATAATCTAGCCTTGAGGTCATGAACGCATGAACTAATTGTTCCGCATTTGTCAATGAGAGCATATGGCGTAATTTAGATATATTTTTAAGATGGAAAAATGCAGTTTTACAGATACTAGACACGTGATTTTCAAATGAAAGATTGGTATCAAAGAGCACACCCAGGTTCCTTACCGACGACGAAGACTTAACAGAGCAGCCATCAAGTGTTAGACAGTATTCTAGGTTATTACGTGAGGAAGTTTTTTGTCCAATAATTAGAATCTCTGTTTTTTCAGAATTTAGAAGTAGGAAATTACGAGTCATCCAATTTTTTATATCAGCTATGCATTCCGTTAATTTTGTGAATTGATAAGTTCCGTTAGGTTTTGAAGAAATATAGAGCTGAGTATCATCGGCATAACAGTGAAAGCTAATGCCATGTTTCCTAATGATATCTCCTAATGGTAGCATGTACAGAGTGAACAGCAGCGGTCCTAGTACTGAGCCTTGTGGTACGCCATACTGAACTTGTGATCGATAAGACATCTCATCATTTACTGCTACAAACTGATAACGGTCAGATAAGTATGATTTGAACCATGCTAGTGCATTTCCCGTAATGCCAACATAATGTTCTAATCTATTTAAAAGAACGTTGTGGTCAATGGTGTCAAATGCAGCACTAAGATCGAGTAACACTAATAGCGAGACACAACCACGATCGGATGATAAGAGCAAATCATTTGTGACTCTAACGAGAGCTGTCTCGGTACTATGGTACGGTCTAAATCCGGACTGGAAATCCTTGCAGATATCATTTCTTTCAAGAAAGGAACACAGTTGTGAGGATACTGCCTTTTCTAATATCTTTGACAGAAAAGGTAGATTCGAGATCGGCCGGTAATTGACTAATTCTGTAGGATCAAGTTGCGTTTTTTTAACAAGCGGTTTAATCATAGCCAGCTTAAAGTTTTTTGGTACGTATCCTAGAGACAAAGACGAATTAATGATATTAAGAAGAGGATCTATGACCTCTGGAAGTATTTCTTTCAGTAGCTTAGTCGGTATAGGGTCTAACATACATGTTGTAGATTTAGATGATTTAATGAGTTTAGTAAATTCTTCCTCTCCTATAGCAACGAATGAATCAAATTTTTCCTCAGGGAGACTACAATGCACTGCCTGATGCGATACTGTAGTAGACGGTTGCATAGTTATAATTTTGTCCCTGATATTATCAATCTTATAAGTGAAGAAGTTCATAAAATCATTACTGCTGTGTTGCTTGGAAACTTCGGTGCTTGAAACTTTATTTTTCGTTAGTTTAGCCACCGTTTCAAATAAATACCTAGGATTATGTTTATTTTCTTCTAATAGGGTTGAAAAAAAGCAGATCTAGCAGCTTTTAAAGCCTCTCTGTAAGTAATTGAGCTCTCCTTCCATGAAATGCGAAATACCTCTAGTTTTGTTTTCTTCCAGTTGCGCTCCATTTTTCTGGCTGCTCTCTTAAGGGCCCGAGTGTGCTCGTTGTACCACGGCGTTGGACTATTTTCTTTAATCTTCTTTAAGCGCAACGGAGCAACTGTGTCCAAAGTGCTGGAAAAGAGAGAGTTAAACGTTTCTGTTGTAATATCTAGTTCTTCTAAGCTATCTGGGATGCTGAGATGATGAAACTGATCAGGAAGATTATTAATAAAGCAATCTTTAGTAGCAGAAGTGATAGGTCTCACATATTTGAAACACGGAGTCGGCTTTGCAGCCTTGGCTAAATGCAAATTACACGAGACTAGATAATGATCTGAGATGTCATCGCTCTGCTGCAGAATTTCAGCGGCATCAACATCTATTCCGTGTGATAATATTAGATCTAGAGTATGATTACGACGATGAGTAGGTCCTGACACGTGTTGTCTAACTCCAATTGAATTTACAATGTCTTTAAATGCCAATCCCAATGCATCTTTTTCATTATCGATGTGTATATTAAAATCACCAACAATTAGTACTTTATCTGCAGTCAATATTAATTCTGATAGAAAGTCCGCAAATTCTTTGATAAAGTCTGTATGGTGCCCTGGTGGCCTGTATAAAGTAGCCAGCACAAATCTCAAACGTGATTTATCGTTTACACTATATATTTTTACATTAAGCACCAATGCTTCAAAAGAATTATATTTAAAACTTGATTTCTTAGTGGTTTTGAAACTATTACTATAAATTACAGCAACACCATCCCCTTTGCGTTTCAGACGAGGCTTATGTTTATAACAGTAATCTTGCGGGGTTGATTAATTTAAAGTAATGTAATCGTTTGGTTTTAGCCAGGTTTCTGTCAAACACAGCACATCTAGGTTATTATCTGAAATCATATCGTTAACAACAAGTGCTTTTGAAGTAAGCGATCGAATATTCAGCAACCCAAGCTTTAGCATTTGCTCATCTGTAATATAGCTGTTTTTTATTTGTTGAACATCAATTAAATTTTTAACCTTAGATGGGTTTAAACGTTTTTTGGATTTCCAAATTCGGGGAACAGACACAGTCTCTATATGATGATAGCTAGGTGAAAGAGGCTCTATGTGATAGGATTTATCTGACCTTGGTGACGTGAGGCCGCTAGCAGACAGTCGGTTAAGCCAGTCTGTCTGCTTCCTGACCTGAGCCCCAGATTGTCATGTTTGAGCTCTAAGACTAAGAATACAGTATACTTTCTGAAAACATTATTCTGAAGCTATTTGGTATTTAGTCTTGCTTAATCGGTGTGTTCTGTGATCTGTTGTTTTGTCTGCAGAGTGCAAATCATTGAAATTAAGCAATTTTTTTTATCTTCAGAATTATTCTCCATCGATAACCTTTGTTCAACTCTGATTTCAGAATTTAATTGATGTTAGATACACTTATATGTCATTTTTAATCAATAATGTGTAGTTTGACATCCACACAGATAAGGTGAACCTAATTTCAAGAACCCCTTTTTCACAGAGAGAGATTATTTAAGAAGATTTAAGATGTTACCCACCTTAAGAAGAGTGTTTGTTCTGTATTTGTTGCAGGTGACGCCCAACATCTCTTAGAGTTCAGGATTGTGTTGATGGGATATAGAGAAGCTGGTAAGAGTTCAGCTGGAAACACCATCCTGGGCAGAGAGGAGTTTGACTTGAAGAAATCTGCTCAGTGTGTGAAGAGACATGGAGAAGTAGCAGACAGACACATCACTGTCATTGAAGCTCCAGGATGGTGGAGGAATAACTCTCTAGAGAAGAGTCCTGAGTTACTGAAACAGGAGATTTTGCTCAGTGTGTCTCTGTGTCCTCCAGGACCACACGCTGTACTACTGATCATACGTGTGGACACTAGATTTACAGAGACTGACAGAAAAGGATTGCAGGAGCATCTGGATCTTCTCAGTGAGAGAGTCTGGAGTCATACTATAGTGCTGTTCACTGGTGGAGACTCTCTGTTAGACACATCTATAGAGCGGCACACTGAGAGTGAAGGGCCGGATCTCCAGTGGCTGCTGGACAAATGTGGGAACAGGTTTCATGTTCTCAACAATCACAACAGGAGTGACGACAAACAGATCAAGGAGCTGCTGGAGAAGATTGAGGAGACAGTGGCACAAAACAACGGCTGCCATTTTGAAATAGACAGAAAGATTTTACAGAAGGTGAAAAAGAGAAGAAGAGCAGAGGAAGAGAGAGCAGAAGAACGAATGAAGAGGATACAAAAAAGGAGAGAAAACATCAGATCTCAGATGAGTGAGTCCATATACTTTATAGTGCAGATACACACTGAGTATATTAAGTAAATCATGAAAATGTAACAGTCACAGCAATTACAGCAAGAAACTTCTTGTCATTAACCGCTATTTGTAGAGGCATTCCCAATAGATGGGTTCAAAGCAGCTCACAGTGACGGCCCCTAAAATCTGTTACTGAAGGAAATAAGCACTTTCATTTCTTAAACAATCCTGTTCTTCATGTGTGCTTTTGATAACGGAAATTTCTTTACCTAATTCATAGAAAACAATACAACAACAAAAACAAAAACCCTGTAAACATCTTGTCTTAAATATAATCTTAAGCATCAGCTTTACACCTATAGACACGCCTCATGTTTGTTGCTGTTCTGAAGCACCAGGAAGTGAGTCCCGTCAAACACAATTTGAAAGTCCATTACAAGTAAAAACTACTAGACTGCTGGAGGAACTATATTTTATTTGGAACTATATTTTATTTGGAACTCCAACTAAGGCAAAAATATGTCATGTAAAATGGACATTTGTAAGATTAGAAGCTATTTTTATGAAAGAAAAAAACTGTTTTTGAGAAACACTTTTGCTGCTTTCATAATGGTCAATACAGATAAGATTTCGGATCTGTTTATGCCAATTTAGGCTGTTTTTTTTTTTCATAAAGTATTTTCTAAGCAGTCACACATGGTCTTTTTTGGCTTTCTTTCCATCTAGTAAATGAATGTAAATGTAATACAGTCATGTATTTGCTGGTGCTAATAGCCACCAGTGCATTGATAATGCTTTCCCCGGTGAGAACACACACAAGAGAGAGATTTATTCATTGGTTTAGAGGAATAATTTAACCTAATTATTTTTAAAGAATATACTTTCTGAAAACATTATTCTGAAGCTATTTGTGTTCTGTGATCTGTTGTTTTGTCTGCAGATCATTGAAATTAAGCTATTTCTTCAGAATTATTCTCCATCGATAACCTTTGTTCAAATCTGATTTAAGAGTTTAATTGATGTTAGATACACTTATATTTCATTTTTAATCAATAATGTGTAGTTTGACACCCATACAGATAAGGTGAACCTAATTTCAGGAACCCCTTTTTCACAGAGAGAGATTATTTAAGAAGATTTCAAATCCACTATAAGAAGTGTATTTGTTCTGTATTTGTTGCAGGTGACGCCCAACGTCTCTCAGAGTGCAGGATTGTGTTGATGGGATATAAAGGTGCTGGTAAGAGTTCAGCTGGAAACACCATCCTGGGCAGAGAGGAGTTTGACTTGAAGAAATCTGCTCAGTGTGTGAAGAGACATGGAGAAGTAGCAGACAGACACATCACTGTCATTGAAGCTCCAGGATGGTGGAGGAATATCTCTGTAGAGTTCAGTCCTGAGTTACTGAAACAGGAGATTTTGCTCAGTGTGTCTCTGTGTCCTCCAGGACCACACGCTGTACTACTGATCATACATGTGGACACTAGATTTAAAGAGACTGAGAGAAAAGCATTGCAGAAGCATCTGGATCTTCTCAGTAAGAGAGTCTGGAGTCACACTATAGTGCTGTTCACTGGTGGAGACTCTCTGTTAGACACATCTATAGAGCAGCACATTGAGAGTGAAGGGCCGGATCTCCAGAGGCTGCTGGACAAATGTGGGAACAGGTTTCATGTTCTCAACAATCGCAACAGGAGTGACGACACTCAGATCAAGGAGCTGCTGGAGAAGATTGAGGAGACAGTGGCACAAAACAACGGCAGCCATTTTGAAATAGACAGAAAGTGTTTACAAGATATGGATGGTAGAAATAAAACAGAAGAGCAACTGGACAAATGTAGAGAGGAATCCAGATCACAGACTAGTGAGTGAAATCATAAAATTTTACTACATATAGTTTCCTCATTGTTCTAGACTATGAGCCTAATTTTTAAAATATATGATTTTTTAAATGTGTGAATGCTCAGAATTGATCTTATAGTGTGTTTACTCTAAAATCTATGCCAACGTTCATGTTTAAAAAAAACGGTCTTTGACGTGGAAAAGTACTTAGCAGCACATCAGGGTCTAAGCTGACATACACATTTCTGAGTATTGCAGGTGTCTGGAAATCTAAGCAATTCTTGCTGCTCTTCATTGTCAAGTAAAAGATGTGGATGTTGACTGGTGCCCTTTTACATGTTAATGACATTAAGGATTAGTTCACCTCCAAAACATTTTTTGGTGATAATTTACTCACCCCGATGTCATCCAAGATGTCCATGTCTTTCTTTCTTCAGTCGAAAAGAAATTTAGGTTTTTGAGGAAAACATTCCAGGATTTTTCTACACAGAATGGACTTCAATGGCAACCAACTATACCAATGTTCAAAGAAGGTTCAAATGTCCGTCTCAATGCGAAACGATCGGTTATTTTCACCAAAAAAAATATCAATTATATACTTTTTTTTTACCACAAATGCCCGTCTTGTACCATCTCTGAGATGCGTCACGTATTACGTCATCACGTTGGAAAGGTCACAAATTTTTTTAAATTAAATTAAAAAAAATTAAAACAAAGATATCAGACGATTTTGAAGTTGGAGGAGAAAATGAGATGGAGTTTTTTGCCCTTCCCTACCTTTTTGAACCGGAGTACACAGACAAATAACTTAGATGACGTGACGCATGACCTTTCCAGCGTGATGACGCAATGCGTGGCCCATCTCAGAGATGGTACATGACGGGCATTTGTGGTTAAAAAGTATGTAATTGTTTTTTTTTTGGTGAAAATAACCGATCGTTTTACTTGATAAGACCCTTATTTCTCGACTGGGATCATGTCGAGCATTTGAAGCTGCATTGAGATGGACATTTGAACCTTCTTTGAACATTGGTATAGCTGGTTGCCATTGAAGTCCATTATATGGAGAAAAATCCTGGAATGTTTTCCTCAAAAACCTTAATTTCTTTTTGACTGAAGAAAGAAAGACATGGATATCTTGGATGACATTGGGGTAAGTAAATTATCAGCAAAATTTTTTTTGAAGGTGAACTAATCCTTTAATAAGGCAGCAATTACAATGCAGAGATCGGAAACTATTCTGCTGCACACAATTTCAAAATCATTGCGATTGATAAATTTCACGTCTGGAAGAGAGGCGTACGTTTTTTTTGTCACGTACGCACATTTGAGAAAATTATCGTAAGATCAAATTTAGAAAGGTTTCTACCAAGCGGCAACCTCCCTGTCTCTCTCTTGAAACCAACACGGAAGTGAATTCAACGGCAATTCATCGACTGGCCGCTTGAGGCTGGATGCAGAAGTGAGTCAAATCTGTATCTCCCCCATGTTAAAATGCCCAACTTTACAGCAGAAAAAAACATGTTTACAGCCTGGTGCAAAAAGTGTTTTTTGTCTATATAGCTAATTTTGCCCTTCATGACAACTGTGAGGGGGGTGAATTTTTTTATAACTCATCCATTTAAATTATACTAAGCCTTGAAGTTCTCCATAATTAAGGGCGTGACCATTTGAGTGACAGGTGGATTGCCGCTGATGTCAATGCTAGCCGTTTGTCTGCTGTTACTTCACCTCAGCAAATTTTAGCTGCTGAACTTGCCATCTCTGCAGTGTTTGTGCTTTTTTTCGGGATTATTTCATACAATCTAATACACCCATTACTTCGCCCATGGCTTTGGATTCTGTCGATGTCGTCGAGTATCGTTCGAGAGAACAACCAGCGCTGTATTTCAGTTGTTTTCAGTTGTCTTTCCTCTGTGAACATGCACTAATGGATGTCTGACAATTTCGTTGGTTTTTGGAGTTTTCAGATTTAAAAACGTCTATAGATAAAGGCTTGTTCGTTCTGCTCTCACGGAACAGATAGATTATAATATGCTTATGTACCGTCAGATGAAATCCTGCAGGTGTCGATGCTTTCTCCGTCCATGCAATAAATGCACATCCTTGAACTTCATAAGTAATATATCTATGGTTTAACCCATTTGAGAGGCGGCCAAAATCAGAATTTAATTTGACGAGCGATGCCGCGCTGACGGACCATAGACTATAAAAAAGAGTGACTGACATGTATGCACATAAATCACTGTCACACACACACTCTCAGAGTAATATTAAGTTACTGCATAATACATTTTCAACTAGCAGAATAGTACAGAATCACGATACACAGTCTCACTTGTAGCCATGTCTTTTAACTATTATAATATCTCGAAGGGCAAAAACAGGAACTTTTAATTGGCTTTACATCATCAACTGTCACTTCAGCGTGAGGCCCTGTGCAGTCACAGACTTGGTACTGTCAGTAGCATATAGCATTACCTCCCAAGCCTGAGCTAACTTGATCACGTCGAGCTAGGTGGGCGTGGTTTCAGATAGCCAGGCTCCTCAGCTCCACCCACGCCCCGCCTCTTTGCCCATTTTCTGTTATCCGGGAGTGACGCAAGGTGACGCGAGGCCAAGATGGCGACGGCAGGCTCCGCCCACTTTAGTCTTCAAAAATGCTCTTCAGAAACCTACGGGTGACGTCACGGACACTACGTCCATATTTTTTTTACAGTCTATGGTTTCTACGCATTTCCAAATGTAGGAGGGTTTAAAATCTGGTTATATAGAGACTTCCTAAAATGTAATAATGATAAAACTGAGGTTATTGCTTGTGGGTCTAAGCAACACTCTCACCCGAAGCCTCATCTTGCGAAGAAGGGGAGGGGTGAGTGAGAATTGCTCCTCCATGGAATCTTCAGGAAATCGATGTCTGTACTCCACCGTCAAGTGTGCTTCGGGACACACCGGTTTCCAAGAAGGAAGTGCACTCCCTCTTGGTGAAGGAGGCCATAGAATGTATTCCTCCTCCCGAGCGTGAGTCCAGGTTCTACAGCCGGTACTTCTTGGTTCCAAAGAAGGACGGGGGTTGCGTCCCATTATAGATCTGTGGCATCTGAACCGTTCTCTGAGGAGATTCAGGTTCAGGATGTTGACAATTCCCACCATTGTGAGTCAAATCAGGTCCAAGGAGGTCCACATATCTATCCTTCCTTCTCACAGGATGGATGCAGTTATAGCCCTGCTGAGGCTCCAGGGCATCAATGTATTGAACTCTATCAACGACTGGCTGATACCTTCCTATGAGGGTTGTCTGTACGATCAGATGCCTTCGTTCCCTGACGATATTGAAGAAGCCTTGGTTTCTGTCCCAGGGTTCGGTGTTGGGAGTCGGAAGCAGGGGTCTTGTTGCTGGAAAACCGTCTCGATGGACACATCCCTCAAAGGATGGGGCACAGTCATGGAGGGCCGTTTCTCGAGAGGTCTATGGGGAGACCATTATCTCTCTTGGCACATAAAGTGCCTGGAAATGTTGGCTGTATTCAAGGGCTCTGAGGAGCTTTATCCCGAACCTCAGTGGCCACCATGTCTTGATTCAGTTTGACAACATGTCAGTGGTCTCCTATGTAAATCATCGGGGGGTCTGAGGTTGAGCCGTCTTTGCAGACTGGCGCACCAGATCCTCTTGTGGTCCCAGGGGAAACTGTTGTCCCTCCGGGCAATATATGTCCCTGGGGACCAGAATTTGGGAGCAGACGTCCGGTCGAGGCAGGAGCTGAGGCCCGGGGAATGGAGACTCCACTCCGATGGTGTAGTCGATATTGGAGAGATTCGGCCCAGCGGAAGTGGATCTATTCACATCTCATCAGACGACCCATTGACCGCTGTGGTTCTCCCTCACGCATCCAGCTCCTCTTGGGCTGCATGCCATGGTACAGGCCGAGGCTGCGCCTGTATGCATTTCCCCAGATCGATCTGATCCCGGGAGTTCAAGAGAGGGACCGTCTGGCCGGCACGAGTAAGGTTCTCGGACATCATTTCACTTCTGGCAGGTCTTCCGTGGGAGATTCCCCTCAGGAGGGACCTGCTTTCCCAGAGCTGTGGAAACTGTGGGTCTGGCCCCTGAGAGGGCTCTGTATCTAGAGGCAGGCCTGTTAGCAGGAGTGATCAAGACCATACTCAACTCTAGAGCTCTATCCACAAGGAGACTGTATGACCTAAAGTGGAATGTTTTCTGGATTTGGACCCAGTGCCCGGTGCCTTCAGTGCTGGAGTTCCTCCATGATTGCTTTGCAGCTGGTCTTACCCCATCCACTATTAAGGTGTATGTGGCAACTGTAGTAGCTTTTTATGCCTATTAGGTGAAGTTTAAAATAAAATAAAAAACATGAAATTGTATAATTTGTGTCCCAAAAAATTATAAAATTATAATTCTGATTTATCTTTATGGTCTTGCCTTTTTAAAGAAGCATTTCACCCATGGGAACATTGATCTTTATTGAAAGTGGGTCATATATGTAGTCGAAATGTAAAATAAATTTCGAATTTGGTGCCTTCTTGACCGAGGAAAGACAGAAAGAAACTTTAGGGTGCATTTGTATGAAAGACAACAACTCCCACAATGCACCACATTGCACAGCTCCGCAAGCCACTCCCACGAGTCCAGAACTCCGCCTATGAGGTATCCACCTATAAGAGAAATCACTCTTCCGTCTACAAGTGACGTGGGCAAATCAGGGAACACTGTCGAAAACGCCCCTCTGTTTATGGCCTCACCCACTGATCTGGTAACTGTCCTGCAGAGACCTATACTTGAGTTTAACAACATTGAACATTGTAATCATATAGCCTACCTAATGTTCTGTCTCTGTGTGAACCAAATTTCTGCAATGAAGTTCACTCATCCTCCTTCCCTGACCCATTTAGAGTTGACATAAAGTTGACCATCTGAATTAATTACAATTACATGAACTGATATTCCTTCAATGCCATGTCAGTTGCTTTGGATAAAAGTGTCTGTCAAAGACATTAATGTTGTAAATGTTCTACTGATCTGCTCTCTGCTTTTATTATTATAGTGAGTGGAGATGATGGATCTGATTCACTGTCTGTGGGAAGTTCTGCTTATGGTTCATTCAGATCACGATCAGGAGCAGACCCAATTTTCGGTTCAGCACATTCCAGAGATTCATCTCACTCAAGTTACGAGTCAGGGGCCATAAAACGATGTAACAGCATGGAATGGCCACGACCAAGCAGTGAGTGTCTTACTTTATTTGGCACTTTCAGTACATTTTGGACTCCCTGTGACCTTCTTTACAGCATTAGAGCTCATGTTTTCCATGAATAACATCTGCTTTGTTGTGAAGATATAATATTTAGTCTACATTGTCGTAAATTTGTCACCACATATTTTCCCCCATAATAAAATTTGTACCCTTTCTAGACTAGTATACATTTCCTTCCATTTTCTCAATTTTTGATAATTTAATTTATGACAATAAATGCAAACCTGATATGAAATAAAATAAAAAAACACATATTATATTTAGTTTGATCTTCTTATGTTGATGATCAACATTTTCTCGAGTTTAAGCACCTGTTTATACTGATCATTTCTTCTTCTCTATACATTTTTATGGTCAACTTTAAATGATTGCATTAAATAGCAATCAGGCTTGTAATAAAGATATTTCATAGATAAAACAGGGACAAAACATGTAAAATACCATCTGATTAATAAAGTATTTGTATAATGTTTTAATGATTGCCAATAGAGTGTGTTATTTTTAGGATCATATTGAAAGTTTTAAATCTCAGAATTTTGTAATAAGAGTTTCAAACCTTTTACTGATTTAAATGTTTGTTTTCCCCCAGTGAGTGGAGATGAGCGGTCGGACAGATGGTCTGTGGGAAGTTCTGCTTACAGTTCATTCAGATCACGATCAGGAGCAGACAGCGATTCAGTTTTTAGCTCATCACGCTCAAAAGTCTCATCTCGCAGCTCAGGATTCGGGTCTTTGCGGTCCATCCCGGAGTCTGTGGAACATTCAGGAACCAGAGGAGCACTTGGTGTGACCATGATCTCAAAACTTTTCCCAAAAAGATCAAAGCATGATAAGCATGAAGACACTAAGAAAACTTGAATTATATCAAATAAATGAAAGAGAAATTGTGTCTTTATAATGTTGACATTTATAATTTTGATGACATAATATTGTGGAGTGGAGATGTATAAACATAAATCATATTGATATGTAATTTACATTAAGGTCTCTATTAACGACAGAATCTGACTATTAATCTGCCTTTAATGATCTAAGCGCATGGTCTAAAGCGCAGGGAGCAATCCACTTTTGCTAGCTTAACGACGGGAAAAATGGTCGGTGCTCTCGACGCCAAAGCGTTGTCCCGAATAATGGGTGTGTTTTGGGCGTAAGGTGCAAAAAAACAATCAGAGTGTAACTTTGGTAACTTTAAAATGGTAACTTTAACCATTCTCTTTAAAAGCCAGTTGTGCTCGCGCCAGGGCGGATTCGCTATTTACATGAAGCAATTTGCAAACAGAAAGACTGAACGCTTCTCCAGAGCGCAAACAGATCTGCTGAGATTAAAGGTTAAAGCGAGACCGTCTACAGGTCAAGCTGGATTCCACCCTACCTTTATGTACACAATATTAATCTTTTATATTATAATCGTTTTATTTTTATTTGGCATGTTTGTGTGCTGCTGCGAGTCCCTGTGTGTAATAAGCAGAGTGTACTATTACTCTGACCCACCTATAGGCTCATATTATTAACGCGATCTTTAAATAACAAAAAAAATATTGCGCCATTGACTTTAGACCAGGTTTCAGTTGGTCAGTGTCTCAGTCTTTTTCAGTTCCTCAAAATAGCAGCGCGCCAACAATGACCCTGAACACACACCTCATTCTCAGACCAGCAGCCCATGGGCCACAGATGGACACAAATGCATTTGCTATTTTAATAACGCGGCGCAGGATGTGAAAATGAAAACTGCGTCAGACTGAAACTAGCAAAACGCACTTTTCGTCACACTTAGCTCTGCATTGCGCCGGGTGTATGATAGGAACCTGAGTGTTTTTTGATTATTTTGTTTATTTTTAAACTTTCTTTATAAATCTTTTCATTTTTAATCCCAGATGTATGTGTGTGTGTTCTTTTGAAAGCTAAAGTGTTTATTTATATATATATATATATATATATATATATATATATATATATATATAAACACTTTAGCTTTCAAAAGAAGCGAGCTGCATTTGAAAAGCATTGGAACAGCGCTTCTGTGTCTGTATATATATATATATATATATATACAAATATTTGCAAAGGGGTAATTAAATGTAACAAATCATGTAAAATAGTATCATCTTTCAAAAATGACTGTCAAAATGTATAACGTACAACACATATTGAATGATGTTCACTATCCCGGTAAAATTTTCAATTGGATCTGTGTGTTTTCTTCTTTAGTCTGCAGTGTAAAGTATTTCACTCGGTTCCGTGATCATTCCCGATTCAATTTCAGTGAGTGAAGAACAAATTCAGGTGCATTATGTATTATGTATGTTATCGTCTCTGACAGACTGAAGCCTTATGCTGAAGCCGCTCTGGAAGCCATTTTCCTCCTCTTCTCGGAAAATGATGATGTAATGCATTTACTGTCTGGACCGCTGTTTTTAGTTCTAATATTCCAACCGACAGAGTTTAAGGTTTTGACGGACGTGTGTGAGGGGTGACCGATGTTTGATTTTTGGGTAATTATAAAACGTGCTGGAGACATTAATAAATTGCAAGAGACTGACATGTTTGACTTGTCAAAAATGTTACATTCAGCTGTTGCAAATCTGTTGACTTTTCTTTTTTTTTTAACCAGGAAAGGCGTGTTTTTTTCATTTGTAATCAGACAGATCAAAAGTTATATTTAAAATCAATATTTTATCATAATGCATTACGTTACTTGTGAAGGATACATGTTCTCTTCATAATTTCGCTGCCAACATAAGGGAACATGAAGCATATTATGGAGTTTGATGATGCCTAAATTCAGTCTGCAGCTCAAACCATGCCTGCCTCTTCTCCACCGCACTGCTTCAGGCCGATGTACAGGTGTTTGCCAAATGAAGCACAATCTACTCAAGACTTCCCGTCTGTCCTGCAGCAGCTTCTCCTTCTGGTTTACACTGGAAAGACTCGTTTAGCACAGAACCTGCTGCAGAAACAAGCGGCTGATGGCGACGGTCAGACTTCAAGAACGGTGTGTTTTGTGTCACTGGATCACTGTGTGTGTTGAAAAAGTAAAATGTATTTTTGAATGGTGTTGGTCCAGGGCATCGGCTTCTTCAGTGTTCATTCAGTTCAGCTGGATATGGACGGGATCTCAGTCATTCAGAAGAGCTCTGAACATCCTGAACATCAGCAGACGACAGGGTTAGATAGTGGATTACTGTGAGTAGAAGGTCGAGAAACTGAGATAAACGCTGCTGTTCAGTACAAGTGTGTTGTCAGGGATCTGATTGGTTGCTCCCAAACTTTATTTAACCGGATAACTTTATGAATAACAGCAAAATTACATTACTATGGATGTCTGTATTTCTATGTTCTGAATATGAATAAGAATAAAATTTCCCCTGATTATTTTCTCCTTTTGTTTTGTGTGTTAAAGAGAAACAAATCTTGGGCGAAGCCAATCTCCAGATCACATTAAAATGCATGGCCCACAATTCAAAGCATATAATCCACCATTTAATAAGTATCTTTTGATGAGTATGATCTTGAAATTTACATTTAATATTAACTGAGGCCTTGTCCACACGGAGACGTGTTTAGCTGTATACGTAAAAATGTAGTATCGTATCGGTGTTTCGTCCAGACGGATCCAACGTTTTGGGAGCCTGAAACCGGGTCCCAGAGTGGATAAATCTGAAAACGACACCCTTGCTTTTTCATGTGTGCAGCCAATACGTTTATTTTGTGAAACGATGATGTCATCACCCCACGTGTCGACCCGAGTCAGACACACTACGTCAAGTAACAGCAACAACAACTGCGGACGACATGCTTGTGTTCGTCCTGCAGAAGCTACTGAGAATCTTTTATTTCTTTATTTATTATTTACTTGAGTGTATTTTTATTTTATTTCTTTATTTTACTTATTTATTTATTTATATTTTCTTTCTTATGCTATGATGCTTGTTAATGTGCATGCTCCAAGTCTTCTTCTGCGTTTTTAGTGTATCTCCGTGGCAGAATTACAGCGCCACATACTGGTCTGGCATGTACCAGTATACTACATAGTTTTGAGTCTGTTTTAGTGGTTTTGTGTGTACACAGATATTTCTTGAGACAATGTCGTGTTTACGGATTTCTTTTTAAAACGAGAGGAAACGATACTTGGTTACTCACGTAACCTCGGTTCTCTCTAGAGAGGGAACGAGTATTGCGTAAGGAACTTACGCTACGGGAAAAGTCATCTTTTCTCGAGATACTGAAGCCAAAAAATTATCCTTAATTTTTCATAATTTGTCAACGCAGTGCAGCAGGCGGCACAGCAGAGCTAGAGCGGGCAATACTGCGTGCTCATTGGCTGCCGCGCGGCAACTGCTTAAGCCTACCAGTGAGCCCCGCGTGACGTCACGCCCAATCAGGGCGCGTGCGCCCTCGCGCGTCACAGCCCGCCAGAAGGGGCGGCGTCAGAGCGTATAAAAACAGGGCTCGGAGGCTTAATTCTCTGGTTTCTGTCGAATGAAGCGACATGAGCTCGGGGCGCAAGCACGGCAGGGAACGCAATACTCGTTCCCTCTCTAGAGAGAACCGAGGTTACGTGGAACTTACGCTACAGGAACCCTTTGTCAACGCCGTGCGCGCCATGCATCCACACACAACTCCAGGGGGAGGGGACCTGGGGAGTGAAGAGTGGGGAGAGAGGTGGCCAGCAATGCGGGCCAACACATGTACATAAGCACCCATAGGGAGAAACAGAGCGGCACAGCCGGTCTGTATATAAGAGCTTTCCCTGAAAGTGCGGCTCGACCAGAAGAGTCAAATCTAATATCCAGCCTGCGAAGAGCAGGGCATGAACATGATTTTAGACTGCAAGAAGTTTAGCCTGCAGGGCGGGAACTTCCAGGTTATAAAACCTAACAAATGTAGACGGGGAGGCCCAGCCTGCTGCCGTACAAATGTCAATAAATGGAAATCCCACTGGACCATGCCCACGATGAGGCAACGCCTCTGGTGGAATGAGCCCGTATGCCCAGAGGGCACTGCAGGTCTTTGGACGCGTATGCTGTCGCGATAGCTTCCACTATCCATCTGGATAACGTCTGTTTCGAGGCGGCGAGACCCTTGGTGCGCCCACCAAACGAAACAAAGAGCTGCTCTGAGAGCCTGAAGGCTGCAGAGCGCGTAATATAAAGCCTTAACGCCCTGACAGGGCAAAGGAGGTTATTATCGACCTCGTTGGCTGCCGGCGGCAGGGCTGAGAGGGAGATAACCTGTGCTCTGAAAGGAGTACCCAACACTTTAGGGACATAGCCATGTCTGGGTTTGAGAATGACTAACGAGTCGTTAGGTCCAAACTCGAGACACGACGCGCTAACTGATAGCGCATGTAAGTCACCCACGCGTTTTACTGAGGCGAGGGCCAGCAGAAAAACGGTTTTGAAAGTGAGGTATTTGAGACCCACAGAGTCTAGCGGCTCGAAGGGAAAAGCTTTAAGGGCCTCCAGGACCAAAGACAGATCCCATATCGGAACCGAAGGTGGCCGCGGAGGGTTCAGCCTCCTGGCGCCTCGCAGGAAACGGGTAACGAGTTCGTTTCTTCCAAGTGCGCGGCCGCGCGCCGAGTCGGCGAACGCAGCAATCGCCGCAACATACACCTTGAGCGTGGAGGGGGACCTGCCCGCGTCCAAGAGCTCTTGGAGGAAGTTCAGAACCTGTGGAACCTCACAGGACTGAGAGTTCAAACTCTTCCCTGTACACCATTTATTAAACACTGACCATTTAGACGCATAGAGCCGCCTCGTCGAGGGGGCTCTGGACTGCGAGATCGTGTTAACTACCCCTTCTGGCAGATCAACGAATATTCGTTGATTACCCACGCATGCAGAGACCAGTGCTCTGGATGGGGATGCAGAATTGACCCTCGGGCTTGAGAGAGAAGGTCTCTCCTCACCGGAATCGGCCACGGGGCTGTGTCTGACATGTTCACCAGCTCCGGGAACCAGGGTTGGTTCTCCCAGTGCGGGGCTATGAGGAGCACTGCGCAGCGCGTTTCCCTGATCTTCGCTAATACCTGAGGCAGCATAGAGATCGGGGGGAAAGCGTACAACGGGACACTGGGCCAAGCCTGGGCCAGCGCGTCCTCGCTCTTCGAAAAGAACCTTTTGCACTGAGCGTTCTCGCTTGTGGCAAAAAGGTCCAATTTCGCTTCGCCGAAGCGGAGCCACAACGTCTGTATCGTCTGGCTGTGTAACGCCCATTCCCCTGGGGGAACATTGTCCCTGGACAGTTTGTCCGGGCCGTCGTTCAGGTGCCCGGGCACGTGCGCGGCTCTCAGCGAGCGCAGCGAGCCCTGAGCCCAGACCAAAAGGCGTTCTGTTAGAGCGCGCATGGCTCTGGATCTGAGTCCGCCCTGGCGGTTCACGTAGGACACCACTGACATGTTGTCTGAGCGAACTAGCACGTGGTGTCCCCGCAAGTATGGGAGAAAATGCTTCAAAGCTTTCTCGACCGCTAACATCTCCAGACAGTTTATATGGAGGTTCTGCTCTGGGCCCGACCAGGGGCCGCAGATTGGTCTGCCCTCGTAAAGCGCTCCCCAACCCATGTTGGACGCGTCTGTCGAGACCACTTTGCGGTGTGAGATGGCTCCCATTGTCACTCCCTGACGGTACCATTCGGGCGCTAGCCAGGGCTGCAGGGCTGAGACACAGACCTGAGTCACGCTGACTCGAGCGCTGCCCGAAACCCACGCTCCGCGGGGTACTTTCGATTTCAGCCCGCATTGTAGCGGGCGCATACGAAGTAAACCCAGCCGTAGGACCGCTGCGGCTGATGCCATATGGCCTAACAGCCTTTGGAAGCGTTTCAGAGGGAGGTATCTGCCCTTTTGGACGGATGCGGCGAGGTGTCAAACACAGCGCGCGCGCTGTTCTGACAGCCTGGCAGTCATCGCCACCGAGTCCAGTTCTATTCCTAGGAAGGAAATAGACTGACTGGGGATAAGTGAGCTCT
Source organism: Abramis brama (assembly GCA_022829085.1). Lineage (NCBI taxonomy): Eukaryota > Metazoa > Chordata > Actinopteri > Cypriniformes > Leuciscidae > Abramis > Abramis brama. The sequence goes on along the minus strand of CM040771.1, from coordinate 44,869,572 downwards.
TGTCCCAGTTCACCGAAAGACCCAGGCTTTCCAGATGACTGAGAAGCGCTATCTTGTGAGAGATGAGTTCCTCTTTTCTGGAACTAGAAAGCGCTAGAATGAGCCAATCGTCCAGATAGTTCAGGATTCGCATGCCCTGTTTTCTCAGGGGAGCGAGAGCTGAATCCATGCACTTCGTAAATGTGCGGGGTGCTAGGGACAGGCCGAACGGCAGGACGGTATATTGATACACCTGGCCGTCGAAGGCGAATCTCAAGAATGGCCTGTGACGGGGTATAATCTGGATTTGAAAATACGCGTCTTTCAGATCGAGAGATATAAACCAGTCCCTCGGGCGAATTAGCGCGAGGATCTGCCTGGTCGTAAGCATTTTGAACGGCCGTCTCATGAGGGCTCTGTTCAAATGTCTCAGATCTAATATGGGTCTGAGCCCGCCGTCCTTCTTGGGCATGAGGAAATAACGGCTGTAAAAGCCTGCCTCGGTCAGAGAAGGAGGAACTCTCTCTATCGCCTTTTTTCGCAGCAGCTTCGCTATCTCTGCATGCAGCAGATGGGCCGCTTCTGCGTTCACTTTCGTTTCGGTCCGGGCTAGAAAGCGCGGAGGCCGACGACTGAACTGTAGCGAATAGCCCTGTATTACCGTGTCCAGCACCCATGTCGACACACCCGGAATAGCCTTCCATGCATTCGCACTCATAGCTAGGGGTCGAATGGCCTCTGAGTCCCGTCCGTCGCATAGCGCGGGACGAGGAATCTGCAGTGGCGGGCGCGCACTGCGCGCTGAGACAGTGCTGCGAGACGGGGACTCGCTGATAGCAGTGACTGGCCAAATTGCGCTGGGAGAGCGCGCGTGAGTGTTTACAGCAGAGTGAGAACGCGGGGGAGCGGGCACAGGACTCTTTATTAAAACACGGCCGGTGGCGGTGGCGATATCTGAACCCTGAATGTGTGAGACAGAGCGAGCAGTGTGTGGTTGTGAGCACTCGTGAGCGGGCACATTTCCTACACTTATCGCTCGAGCGGCAAGAGCGCGCTTTATGCGAGTGTGCTCTGTAGGGTACACAGGGGGATTTGTGCTTGTGTGTAGAAATGAACACTGGGTTGTGGGCATATTCACTACACTCATAACACTGTCGGCAAGAGCCGAATGGCCAGATATTATGCTCATATTGTGATTTATCTGGGTCGCCGTAAAAACGGCGTTTGAGTGCAGGCGAGTGAGTCGACAGACTGGCTCGTTGGCTGCTGAAAACACTACTGCAGTAGCCTTTCTTAAGGGGACTGGCAGAGGAAGACAGATGAGTTTTGACGGCGGTCCGGCCGCAGCGGGACCCGGCCGTCTTTTCCTCCCGACGAGTGCTAGGAGGACTTCGCAGGCTCGGACTTCAGCGAGACTCGAGGCCGAGGCCCTCACGGGGGCGGCGGCCTGTGCTGGCTGGTTGAGCGGGACCTAGGGCGGCCGCGCTGGCGCTGCTGTGTGGTCGGAGGGCGGGAAGAGCGCTGGGCAGAGCTGCGTGCAGGAGGCTCTGTGCTAGAGCGGCCTGCAGCGGAGCTCGAGCGGCGAGGCAGGAAGAGGCTCATAGCCTGTGATGCCTTCTGCACCTCCGTAAACCGGTCCACGAGGCCACTCACTGCTGGTCCGAAGAGGCCGGTGGGGGAGAGCGGGGCGTTAAGGAAGACGGACCGCTCTGATTCTCCCATATCGGCTAGCGTCAGCCACAGGTGGCGCTCTGTGACGGTGAGCGAGGCCATTGAGCGACCGATAGCTTGTGCAGCTACCTTGGTAGCGCGGAGAGAGAGATCTGACGCGCTGCGCAGGTCGGTCAAGGTGGTCTGGTCGGGGCCCTTCTCGTCCAGCTGGCGGAGGAGGTCGGCCTGAAGGACCTGAAGGACCGCCATCGTGTGCAGGGCTGAAGCGGCCTGTCCGTTAGCCGAGAAGTGGTGGACGAACGCCGAAGTAGTCCTGCAGGCCTTGGACGGGAGGGCAGACTTTGAGCGCCATCTCGCGGATGGGGGGCAAAGGTGCGCTGCGACCACCTGTTCGACTTGAGGGATGTTGTTGTATCCCTTCTCCGCGGCTCTGTCCACTTGGGAGAGAGCAGCTGAAGCTGAAGAGCGGAGCCTGGCCGAAACCGGAGTGTTCCACACTTTGGAGAGTTCCTCGTGGAGCTCGGGCAGAAAAGGCGCTGGTCTGGACGCTGTAGACTGGCGGCGGTTGGGCAGGAAGCATCCATCGAGCCTGTTCGGTGGAGGCACCGCAGGCAGGGACCACTCGAGGCCTAAGCGCTCGACTGCCGTCGTGAGGAGGCGGAGAAGCTCGGCGTCCACACCGGTATGGGTCCTGCCAGACACTCTTGAAGACGAGGCGGAGCGGATTAAACCAGAGCACTCTTCGCTGTCTGACGCCAGAAGAGAGCAGCTGTCCAGAAGCGCGTCCACTTCCGCTTCATTCTCAGAGGCGACGGCATCGCGGGCCGTAGCCGGCGGCTGCGCGTCGGGAAGCGGGGGAGGCGAGGGAGAGAGCGAGGCTCGCGGGAGGTGCTCCGGCGAGGGCCTGGCTCGAATCTCCGGCTCCGGTGGTCTCTGCGAGCGGCGTTTCTTCTTACGCGGCCCGGAGACAGTTGGAGCGGGTTCTGCATTGAACAAGGCGAGTCGAGCCCGCAGGGTCGACATCGGCAGTTCCTCGCAGAATTTGCAGCCGCCCGAAGACAAGGCAACGGCTGCATGGTCACGTCCCAGGCAGAGAGCGCAGATCACGTGGCGGTCTCTGTCGCTGAGCGGAGAGCGGCATGAACCGCATGAAACGCGAGGCATTTTGAAACAAACGCCTTGCTCTTTTAGTGAGTGCTGCAAGAAAAACACACACAAGGCAAGCGAGAAAGGATATATCGCCGGATAGCTGAGCTGGCATGGCAGGCTGAAGGCGGCGAAGATTCGACCGGCTTCCTCAGGCTGTCCTAGGCTGGCTCGTTGCTGGTTTCGACGGCGACGGCTTCTCTCAGAGTGCAGCGATGCGAAGAGCTTCGCTGAAGAGACAGAAATCAGAGAATTAAGCCTCCGAGCCCTGTTTTTATACGCTCTGACGCCGCCCCTTCTGGCGGGCTGTGACGCGCGAGGACGCGCGCGCCCTGATTGGGCGTGACGTCACGCTGGGCTCACTGGTAGGCTTAAGCAGTTGCCGCGCGGCAGCCAATGAGCACGCAGTATTGCCCACTCTAGCTCTGCTGTGCCGCCTGCTGCACTGCGTTGACAAATTATGAAAAATTAAGGATAATTTTTTGGCTTCAGTATCTCGAGAAAAGATGACTTTTCCCGTAGCGTAAGTTCCTTACGCAATACGAGAAAACCTCTCGTAAGAGAACAAAGATTGGATAGGGAAAGCTCTGGCTTCGTGTGGATGTGGCCTGAATCTTTGAACTAACTGTTTCAGACACTGAGAGAAAAGAGCGGATGATGCAATGTATATTACGAGATAATTAAAGTGTTTTTTGACACATGTAAAGCTGTTGTAGGAGACTCCAAAACAACATTAGTCCTTGTTATGACATTTTTTTATCTTTTCTTTGTATTTTATTTTCAATGATTTAACAAATGAATGCCATACATTCATTTGGCTGTATTTTGAGTTTCTTTTTATGACGTTGATACAGTTGGAAGGGTGTGTGTGAGACTTCAAAGATTCCCGGGCTGGGGAGGGGTTAGGGGAGCCACAGGGGTTCCTCTGTTTCTTTTGGGTGGGGGGGTGGCGTAAGAGATAGCTTTGAGGAGAACATTAGCCGCGTTTCCACTGTCGGGCCAGGGCCGGGCCGTGCTAGTGCGTGCCAGGGCCAGTCGCGTTTCCACCTTCACTTCCGGGGCTTGATCGGGGCTTACTCTGGGCCAACGGCCAGGATTTCTGGCCCGTCGAATACCTTGGGCCAAAGCGTCCAGCTTGGGCTAGAGGAGTGGTTACGAACAGAGGCGGAGTTCACCTGAGTCGGGAGACTGCAGCGCCGGATGATTCTGTCAGCATTAACCCTTTCACACGTACGATCACACCGGTGTGATCAGTCTAGGCTGGTCCCTGGAGCGTACGATCACACCGGTGTGATTAGAACGGTCAACGCATCACGTGATCAACTGCTAAATTCAAATGTGCTTTCGCGCGTTGGCTGGCGCTGAGCCAGAGACAGACGCACTCAGAGCTGTCATATATCACAACTTTTCAGTGTTTTCAACCACATAATGTTTATTTTAGGTTTCAGACATATAAGTACTAAAAAAACAATACATTTAGAGTTTGTAAAATACACACTGATGTCAAAGGAAGAGGCAATAATAATCCTTTCCATTATAATTTTTATTCATATCAGATACACATTGTGTAAGTAACTTTAAAGTTTACTCTATTCTTCTCCCAGTTCACCAGCCACTTACTTTTATGTATTTCGGGAGAAGTGGATGAATTCACGTGTTGTAAACAATCCAACTGATCCGATTCTCTGAACTGCGTCTGCGGCACAAACTAAGATGGCGGCGCCCATCGCGCATACAGCTCAACTAACGCGATCGTTATAAAGGTGTTTAAACAACAAAACACTTCCACTTGCATATATTTGACAATCGGAATATCAGATATTTCATGCCATATCTAACAAATTTGTGAATATTTTGAATAAAAAAGGAAAAATGACATAAAAGCAGATCATCATTCATTCAGCTCTGTTGTTGCTGCGGTGTGTCACGTGACAAGCAATGACGCGTCACCATGGACACCATAAAGTGACACATTCTAAATAACGGTCGCCTTGAAAAACTCACGCTGGGGGGTCAGCCAGAATATTTTAAACTTACGTGTGAAAGGGTTAAAGACTTTTAAAATAATTTAACTCGCGTTCATGTTTGAATGTCTTCTGTTTGTGATGCAAAAGACTATGCGCGCTAACCGTTACCATAGTAAACATAGTAAACGCTTGAAGATACGCATAGTAAAAAAAAAACATAGTGAACGCTTGAAGAAATCAGACCAATCTTAAAGGCTATCACAGTCATGTTTTTATTTTATCTGTCATAGCCTACGTCTCTCTCTTTAAACCGGACTATCATAAAATAAAGTAACTTTTTTTCCGGGAGCTTCCTCTGTTTCTCTGACTGAAAATATCTGTATGAGAGTCGAGAGAGTGCTAAAGCTCCTCAGGTCGTATGGCATATATTTGTAGAAATTATCATTCTTTCTAAATGTGATGTAAATGTGTCCTGTAACTACCAGATAAAGAAACAGACGCGACTGAAGAAGTAAGTGTGTCCTCTTTCTTTTGTGAAATAGACCTAACGGTAATTTATTTCTGAGTGACTAATGTGCAATTTTGACATAAATTAATTCATTATGATCAATGTATCACTTTTTATTGTAAACCTGTGGTAAAACATCGATGCTTGGGTTTTAAATATTCAAGTAAACAAAACAAAAAATTCCAGCAAACGGCCGCTTTTATCGTGTTTGTTTTCAACGCTGTTTCCAGTGATTTCTGATTAGTTTTATGATAAAACTTCCATTTGTTGGTGAAATGATGGGTTAGTGTGACGTTGTTCCAGAGAGGCATACGGGCGTGTTTTAGTGAAGCGCTGTGGACAGTGGAAACGCAGGCCCGGTGCTATTGGCCCGAGGCTATTAGCCCGGCACGGCCCGTTTAAAGCCCTGGCTCGCACTGGCCCGACAGTGGAAACGCGGCTAATATAAAACTGCCAGCCAAACACCTCTGAGGGGTCTCACTCCGCCTGCAGCTGGACTGTGGATGGACTGGGAACTATTCTTGCAAGAATAAATATCTTTTAATGACAATTTGAATTCTGATGTCTCTTATGCTGTGATGCTGTTTTGTTAATTAATATTTATGCCACAACAATTTGGTGTCAGAAGTTGGGATTCCGTGAGGAAAATTCTTCTCCTGGTCCTGAGACGGATCTGACGGAGTGAATCGTCCCGGTACCAGGCTACTGGTCTCATACCTCGGACGGTTTGAGAGAGAACTCAACAGGTTACGAGAGAGAGAGCCAACTCCCGATTTTCAGGGCCAGAGAAGAATCCTCACCGGGATCAGAAAGAATCTGTGGCAAATAACAACAGAAAAAGCAAGCATCTCCGGGTAAGAAACGGCAAATTGTTTTTATTTTTTTGTTGGGTGTAAATTGATATAATTGTGAGTGAACCATATTGGCTGAGACTGTCTCTTTGGTGCGAGCAGAGAGAGTTTTCAAGCGGGAAATTGACCTGAGGAAGTCAAGCCAATTTTCCGAAAACTAGCTCGTAGGTGGACGGAAGAGCCACAGCTGATTAAGCCCCGATCTTTACGAGTTGGGGTCTTGTCAGTGAGAAACATGGCGGAATACCACAATACGGTTTTTAGCAGTGATTGTCAGACTTTTCTATTTACAGCTTAGTAAATTAATTGCCTGCACACAATACAGTACGATAGCATTATATTGTAACAATAATATAGGCTATAACGATAAAATTTGTGGCTTCATAAATTAATTAAAAACCTAAAAAAGCAATACACACATGATGCACATTCCTTGTTCTTCATTTTCTAGAAGTAGAGGAGAGTAAGACCCTTGCTGTATTTTTGTGTAATTAATTAAGAGAAAGTGCACCGCCATCTAGTGATTTGAACGCCACGCTAAGATTTTTTTTTTTCTAAGACACTTAGGGCTTGCTTTTTGCTCTCCATATAGTCGTTTACTATACATATGGCTTGTCACGGATTGCGTTTTAGGTTTATTTGCAGAAAAAAAAAAAAAAAAAAAGGAAAAAAAGAACCAGGATTACAACCCGGAAGGTTGCCGCTTGGTTAAAATCTATAATGACTGAGCACCAGGCAGCAGAGCAAGAAATTTAGCTTTAGTTACAGAATTCAAAAAAAGTCTAAATGATTGTGCCATCATTGATACTCCTCTCTGGACAAGACTGGATTTCTCAGAGGATCCCCAGAGTAGGTAAATTCTCAGTAATTTATAAAGAAAAAGCTTTTGCATTACCTAAAAAAAAAGAAAAAAAAAAAAAGATTTATCTCAATAATTTTGGTGCAAAGCAATCTCACTCTGACAAAAGTGACTTGAACGCCCCTGCCGTCATAAACACGACTAACCACTTCTAAACACAACGTTCCCAGAAGGACTTTAGCGCTACACCTGTAGACCCGCCCATGTGCGCCACTGTTCTGAAGCAAGTCCAGACAAACAGACATCGGGGAAAAAACACTAGGCTACTAGAGTGCTGGTAAACCTACATTTACTCTAGAATCCGACTGAGAGAGTGTGGATGAAAATGGACTCAAGTAAGCATTTATTATTTTAAAAACTAATCGTCTTTTCCTTGTTAATTCATAGTAAAAATTACTTTTAATCAAACTTGACGTGTTTAACCGACTGTTTCTGTGAGACATCGCTAATGCTTTCACTGTCATATTGGTCTATACAGCTGGGTCATTCCATGATGTGGATATAAATAAGATTACAATGGAAAAACTTGGAAGGACATTTCAAATATAATTTTTATATTTTTTTATGAAATTAATGATAGTAATAGGATTGATAGAAACAGGACTGATGAGTAACTGGGATGACAGCACACATTCTTCAGCATACACAGCACATGTTTGCACAAGTTTTGCACTCACTTTGTATAGTTGTATTAGTGAAGCACATTACATTTCTAAGGGATCTAATGTTTTAATGGTATTATATTTAGATGCATGTGTCCATCTGTTTGTCTGTGTGAGTGTGTCCACTCACAGAACTTAAAATATACTGATCTGGTTCAATTATTAGGCAAGGAAGATGATCAGATCATGGTCTTCCTATGATCATCTGAAGACCAAGATCTTGATGCTGAAATCTGTTTACACTTTCTTGAACATTGCAAGATTGGGGCGAGGGTCTGCAGTCACTGCTCTCGTTTGTTATTAAGATAAATTAAGAAATTTCTTTTTTTTAAACTTATTTTCCATTTGAGTTCAGATCATTTTTCTTGTTTTTAAGATATTTGGACTGAAAACAAAAAAAAAATATTTTTGCAGTGCATGCAGGCTACTAACTAAAATACTAATAAATAACTAAATAGTTAGCCTTACTAACTGTTGCTCATATGCCTCCCAGACTGAATGATATAGGCATTAGCTCAATTATACACCCAGGATAACCTTTAAAAATGTTTGCATTTTACACAGATAAACTTTAAAAACAGTGTGGCTAATGTAGTCGGTTTGGGCGTGCGTGTGTGTCTCTCGCTACAAATCGGCTACCCCTCTGCGTTGTGTTGTGTTGTGTTGAATAAAGACTGGACTCAAGTCTGCTGTTCAGTGGTTCTTTAGAGACATAATCTGCATAAGTTGGAAAATGCAGTTATAAATCGTTGTATTTAATCAGTATAATCAGCCTGCTCCTCGCTCTGCTCAGACCTCCCGCGGACTGAAGCGAGTTCACAATATGCAGACAATCTCATTTTACCATAATAAAGTAATGTAAAAAGAAAATAATATTAATATTAGTAATATCACATTAGATACAATTTTAATATAAATGTATTGTATAGAAGACCTCACTTGATGCAATCAACAGTAAATTAATTTCAAAGATATATATCAAAAATGAGTTTGTATTGCATCACACTCTTATTATTCAAATTTAACTAATATAATGTACCTCTTCAATCACACACATATCCAGCATTTGATATAAACACAACCAATTAAATTTTGAACACATGAAAAAGAAATGGTAGTGAAGTATAAGGTTATGTGTGAGTGTGACACTAGAGGGCATGCTTGTGCAACAGGTGCTAATCTCTCAGAGTTAGCATTAGCAGTGTTGTGGGAGCCTGTGTTTGTTTGGTGGCAGATCTATCTCGTGTGTTCCTGTGTAAAGATCTGTTAATTGTTTTGGAAATATTTAATACGAATACAACCTACTAAATCTGACTTCTTTACCACGGACAATTTAAAAAACTTCTAGTTGTTAAAAATAATATTTACAGTATCTTGAGGCAATTCCCTGAATACTTACAATACAATACAACACTTCCCTGAAGTAAGGTGACGGCGTCCCGTCAAGAAGCTCCTATCACTGCCTCAATCACACATGAGCACAGAGGTCTTTAGCATCTATACACTCTCACCGTCCTTATCAGGTGTTCGCTGGTCCGACACAGGATCATTAATACTAACTCAGAGTATTACAGCCTCACCCCGAGGGCGGCTCTATAGAGTGCCAAAGTTTTTGACGTCACTTTGTAGGCCAAAACGCGGAAGTGAGTTAGCATGTTAGCACTTCCGGTTCCCTCGCCCTGAAGTCTATGAGTTTTTTTAATGGGTTTTTGCTAAATCACCTAAAATAAGGTCTGTGGTTAACAAAGCCTCTAAATATTTTCACGTTTTGATTTATGACATAAAACACACCAGTTATAACCTGCTTGTGATTTTTTAAACTTTGTGTCTTAAAAACGGTGGTTGCAAACAAGTTGCTAAAAGGGACTACATCCTTTGGCGGGGACTTTAGACGTCATCATGACAAACAGGAAATCTCTAGCCCGCGTTTCAGCTTCACGTTCTTAGAAGTTTACCTTTCAGTTAGGTTGCGAGTTCAATTCCCAGAGAACATGCTGATATGTATAGCCTGAATGCACTGTAAGTCGCCTGTCTGACAAATACCAAAAATTAAATGTTAAACTATTGTATACTACTTGTATACTATTGTAACTACACTCCAGTCAGCTCACAGTAATGTGAATGTGAGATAAAATTTACTACACTGGCTCTCACGTTGGGGCTTGTGGATTACCAGGTAAAAATATATAGAAAATGTTAACAAAATGAGTATATATGGTTGATTTAGGGAACATATATGATTTAATTATAATATATTATAATAAGCATTTGTTGATGCTATTGGACAATTCTCTTTAAATTCAACATATATACTGTAATTATATACAACTATTATATTAAATGTTTGGAATTGAACTGTGTTATGCTTGTTCAGAGATTATTTGTATAGTTATCTTAAATACATAGAACACTATTATAACTCCTCTATATCTCCCTAGTTTTACTTACCGAGACTCGATTAATCTTGTCCCTCATGCTGGCCCTTACAATACCGGCAAGTAAACCAGCATCTAAGCTGCACTGTTCTACATGTTCAGATTTATAGTGGTTCTCTCCTCAATCTATGGTTTTTCTATCGTCTAAGAAAAAAGACATAAGATTGGAAATTGATACGGCCATAGCTACTGTAACGTTAGTGCTTCTGAGATGGTAAAAGCGCTTTTTTTTTTCTGGCGAATTAGCAAATGGTATGCAAACATACAATCAAACATAATACAGTGAAATAATCGTTTATTTGTTTTTTTTGGGGGCACAATTTGGGCGTTTATATAAGTTTATTTGGGGCACAATGATCAGGCATATTAACAATCTTAATCACAAAGAAAATAGTATTAAGGTTTATATAAACTAACAAAATAATAAACGAATAAATAAAACATTAACAAAAGATTTAAAAAAATCTCAGAGAGGCACGCATAAAATTAGTTTCTAACATTTTTGGAAAAAAACGAATGGGCAATATTTCTCATGAAAAAGTGGATAAGTGTTCATACACAGCGCAGATCATAATGAGCGAGCGTGTTTTTTAAATAAAGTTTGAGGAAGCTTGATGATGACGTTGATCCGCGACCATGGTGTGCTGTAGTCCGTTTATAGCCTACCGTTAGCATTTTATATCTGACTGCTTTATTCAGGCTTCAAAATGTATAATGTTTTGGATTAACTTGTAAAGATTATCTTGATAAGTATAAAAGATTTATATAAGGAAGACAATATTATGTCATTTCAAGAATTGAGTAATACATTTGATATACCTAAAAGTCATTTTTTTTAGGTACTTACAGATAATAAGTTTAATTTTATCATTTCAAAAAAGTACTGGAAATATACCACCACTATCAGTTTTGGAAAGAGTAGTCACCAAAGATTATGATAAAGGTCGGATTTCACTTCTGTATAATATGTTGGTAGAGGGCTCCCCGGAGTCTTCTAGCTCTCGTTTAGGAGCATGGAGTAAGGATCTTAACGAGGAGATCACACCAGATGAATGGAGTGAGATTTGTCAAGATGCTCAAGTACAAACAGTTAATACAAGATTAAAGTTGTTGCAATATAATTGGCTTATGCGAGTATACATAACTCCAGTATTATCAAACAAATTTAATGAAAATATACCAGATACATGTCCCAAGTGTAATGTTTGTAAAGGTACCTATTTCCATTGTATATGGGAATGTGAAGAAATATTGAAATTCTGGAAAGAAGTGCATAATATGATTGGTAAAATAATAAATGTGAGTCTTCCTTTTGGACCAAGGATTTTTCTACTGCATTTGTATCCTAAGCTTAAGTCAAAGAATATCTTTATTTCTATGTGTATCTTACAAGCTAAACGCCTCATTGCATTACAATGGAAGAATCTAGAACCACCCAGCATAAAAAGGTGGCTCAGGGAGATGGTACTGAATATGTCAATGGAGAAAATAACATATATTATTAAAGGAAAGGGTAAGACTTTTGAAGATGTTTGGAATCCCTTTAGATCCTTCATAGAGAATGAGGATAGTGACATGTTTAAGGAGACAATTGAAGATATGTGAGATTAGAGGATGTATTTGTATTAGGAGGCCTTAATAGTTTGTATGTGTTTTTTTTTTTTGTGTGTGTGTGTTTTTGTGTTTTAATTCATTTGTCTTGAGGATGTGAGTCCTGTACAAATTGAGATATGCTAAGTTGTAATGATGCGAAGACATCAATATGTGTCTATACTGCATTTTGTATTTTTGTTCCTGGTGTGTGTGTAATATATGTTGTTAAAAAGTTAATAAATATATAAAAAAAAAATATTATCTTGATAGACAAAACGTATAAGTGTCACAACTCTTTGTTGAACACAGATCTTATTTTTGGCGATTTTCCAAAAGTCTATGGAGAAAATGCATAGCTTTTCGATCGAGGGAACCCATGCACCGCTAACTTCCGGGTTGTCCTACAAAGTGACGTCATAACTTCGGCACTATATAGTCTTCAACACTATCACTGTCTCTGAGCGTAGAACCTTTAGTACTTCTAATACTACCTTAATCACACACAGATGTTTCTGTTGTTGTCTTTTAAACATATTTGTGTGCAGCAATAAAATAAAATGTTTCTTTTTATTTAATTTAAAACATTTTAAAACAAATTTGTTTTAGTAATTCTATGTCTGATTGTTTCTCAGGGACACAAAAGGCACCTATTTCAGGGAATGACCCAGCTAAGATTTTTTTGTAAGACACTTAGGGCTTGCTTTGTTCTCCATATAGTCGTTTTCTATACATATGGCTTGTCACGGATTGCATTTTAGGTTAATTTGTTGAATACAGTCATACATTTTAAAGAGCTTGACAGTGCAATTATGCTCTCGCAAGAGAGATATTCATTTATTAATTTAGTTTGCCTTTTTACATGTTGCACATTTTTAAAGGATATAGAATTACTGAAAACATGTTGTTGTTTTTGGCAATAAATGGCAATTTAGCCCTGAGTTTTATGTAATCTGTGTTTTTGTTTTCTCTTGATTGAGAAAATTCTCATTTCTTCATAATTTAGTTAACCATGGTCCATGGATGATGATTAACGTAACCCATTCATGAGGCATTTGTATTATGATTAGAATATTTTAAGCACAGCTTTCTTGTTGACTTACATTTACAGTTAGCCATTTAGCAGATGCCTTTGTCCAAAGCAATTTACAAATGACTTACAAATTAACTGTTTAGAAAGCACACACTACAGGATACCCTGAGTCTGTTTCCACCTTAAGAAGTGTGTTTGTTCTGTATTTGTTGCAGGTGACGCCCAACATCTCAGGATTGTGTTGATGGGATACAGAAAAGCTGGTAAGAGTTCAGCTGGAAACACCATCCTGGGCAGAGAGGAGTTTGACTTGAAGAAATCTGCTCACTGTGTGAAGAGACATGGAGAAGTAGCAGACAGACACATCACTGTCATTGAAGCTCCAGGATGGTGGAGTAATCTCTCTGTAGAGTTCAGTCCTGAGTTACTGAAACAGGAGATTTTGCTCAGTGTGTCTCTGTGTCCTCCAGGACCACACGCTGTACTACTGATCATACGTGTGGACACTAGATTTAAAGAGACTGAGAGAAAAGGATTGCAGGAGCATCTGGATCTTCTCAGTGAGAGAGTCTGGAGTCACACTATAGTGCTGTTCACTGGTGGAGACTCTCTGTTAGACACATCTATAGAGCAGCACATTGAGAGTGAAGGGCCGGATCTCCAGTGGCTGCTGGACAAATGTGGGAACAGGTTTCATGTTCTCAACAATCACAACAGGAGTGACGACACTCAGATCAAGGAGCTGCTGGAGAAGATTGAGGAGACAGTGGCACAAAACAACGGCTGCCATTTTGAAATAGACAGAAAGATTTTACAGAAGATGAAAAAGAAAAGAAGAGCAGAGGAAGAGAGAGCAGAAGAACGAATGAAGAGGATGCAAAAAAGGAGAGAAAACATCAGATCACAGATGAGTGAGTCCATATACTTTATACTACAGATATTAAGTAAATCATGAAAATGTGACAGTCACAGCAATTCATTCATTCATTTCATTTCTCTTTTATTCCTTTCATGAAAATGCATTAATTGTCCAAGGCACATACAATTCATTTGAATTTTTCCTTTACATTTCCATGATCAGAAAGGAGCAGATGGAAGAATAATATTCTTATATTTATCTGCCCCCTTTATAAACATAAATAGTAGATGGCATTAGCATTGTTCCCTCCACCACCACCCAAAATGTATTAACCTAAATAATAGATGACATTAGCATCACCCAAAATATATTAACATAAATAGTAGATGGCATTAGCATTATTCCCTCCACCATCACCCAAACTCCAACATAATCTGATATTTATTTAAACGTTTTACAATGATCACATACAAACAAAATCAAAATTCAGTTTGATATAATTCAAGTTGTTTCTTTTTATAACTCCTTTTAAATTCCAAAATATTTTTGCAGCTTTTTAAATCTTTCCTTAAAGAATTCCATGCTTTTACTCCAGCAACAGACAAACACATTTGTTTCAAATTTGTTCTTGCTATTTGATGTTTAAAGTCATACGGCCGTCTGTGATTTTCATCTTCAGAAGTAAAAACAAATAACTTTTGAAGTCATGTGGAAGAGCTTTGCTTCTAGCTTTAAACATCACTAATAGAGTTTGTAATTCTACAATGTCTTTAAGTTTTAATAATCCTGACCTAATAAAGAATTGATTTGTATTGTCTCTATATCCTGCTTTAAAAATAATGCGAATGGCTCTTTTCTGTAAAATAAATAAAGGCATAATGTTGCTATGATATGTATTTCCCCATATTTCTACACAATAGTTTAAATAAGGCAAAATCATTGAACAATATAACATTTTCATTGTATTATATGGTAAACTGTATTTAACCTTATTCAAGATAAATAAGCTTTTTCCCATCTTATTTTTTACATGCAATATATGACTTTTCCAAGTCAATTTCTCATCTAAGGTGACTCCTAGAAATTTGATTTCAAACACCTTCTCAATGTTTACATTGTTTATAGATAAGCTGACTTCCTCCTTTCTTTTATTGCTGAATATCATAAACTTTGTCTTATTCAAATTTAAAGATAATTTATTTACATCAAACCACAATTTTAGTTTAACCATTTCATCTTCAATATTATTAGCTAAGGTTTTCAAGTCATTTCCTGAACTGTATAAATTTGTATCATCTGCAAATAATACATAGTGTAACATGTTTGAAACCTCACAAATCTCATTTATATATAAAATAAAAAGTTTGGGTCCTAAAATTGAGCCTTGTGGAAGTCCACATTTAATATTCATACATTCTGACCTATAACCGTCAAACTCAACATATTGTTGTCGTTGTTGTAAATAGCTGGTTAACCAGTCCAGTGCAACTCCTCTAATTCCATAAGTATATAATTTAGAAATAAGAATTTGATGATCTATAGTGTCAAATGCCTTCTTTAAATCAATGAAAACTCCTATTGTGTATTTATTTCTATCTATTGCAGTTGTAATATCTTCAATAATTTTCATGATAGCCAAGCTTGTAGACCTATTTGACCTAAATCCGTACTGATTTTCATTTAATAATTCATGTTTTTCAATAAAGTTGTCTAATTTATTAACAAAGAGTTTTTCAAACACTTTGGAAAATTGAGATAGGAGAGATACTGGTCTATAGTTATTAAAAATATGTTTATCTCCAGTTTTAAAAAAAGGTATTACCTTAGCTGTTTTCATACTATCTGGAAAAACTCCTTCTGTAAAAGAATAATTAATTATATAATATAATGGTTTAATAATGCAATCAATTGTGTTTTTTATTATTTTCATGTCAATACCATCACTATCCGTTGAGGTCTTGTTTTTTAGCTTATAAACCACAGATAATATTTCATTTTCAGTCACCTCACCTAGATACATTGACTGCATAATCCTATTTTCCCTTTTCCAGACTCCCCCTAGCTGATCACTAGGTATTGGTATTTCATTTGCTAAGCTAGGTCCTACATTTATAAAGAATTGATTTAATTCATGAACCATTTCATCTTTATTATCAATCACCCTATTGTCCTTTTCAAAATATTTAGGTAATTCCGTTCGTCCAGTCTTATTCCCAATTACATTGTTCAGAATATTCCATGTAGCCTTTATGTTATTTTTATTTTCATGCAACATTCTATTATAATAGTCCTTTTTTGCTTGTCTCAATATATTAGTCAACTTATTTTTGTATTTCTTATAGCGTTTTTCTGCATTCTCTGTCCTTGATTTAATAAACTCCTTATAAAGTTTGTTTTTCTTTTTAGAGGCATTTTTTAATCCGTTTGTTATCCAAGGTTTACTATTTTGCCTTTGTTTGGATCTGCATAGGATCTCAGGACAATGCTTATTATACAGAGTAAGATAACATTTAAGAAAAGAATTATAAGCATTGTTTACATCATCTATGTACACCTCTTTCCACTCTTGTTTGAATAAATCATTCCTAAACTTATTAATATGATCAGCACTCCTTTTTCTTTTGTATATTTGATGGTATACTGTTTTTTTAGACAATTTATAGTCCAATATTGCAAATATAGGCAGATGGTCGCTTATATCATTTATTACCAACCCACTAGTAATGTGATTCTCCAAAACATTTGTAAAAATATTGTCTATTAAAGTTGCACTAGTTGTGGTTATTCTGCTAGGCTTCGTTATTAATGGATATAGCCCGTTTTTATATAATATCTCTAAAAAATCTGAGTTTTGTATATGTGAATCTACCTTTAGAAGATCAATATTATAATCTCCACAAATTACGAGATTTCGTTTGCTATTTAGACCATGAATCATTTCTTCTAATTTATCCATGAAGGTTTCCACTTTTGATCTTGGTTTTCTATATACACATGCAACAACAATATTCCTATTTTGTTCTAATTCTATTTCTACAGCTACACTTTCCATTAAATCATTAATGGCTGTTGTCATGCATTTAACTGGTCTACATTTCAATTCATTATAGATATAGAGGGCCACTCCCCCTCCAGTCCTATTGACTCTGTTGGTGACATATAAATCATAGCCCTTTAATTTCAGATCAACCTCCTTGCCTTTCTTTATCCATGTTTCAGATAAAGCAATTAACTTAAATCTTCCTTTAAATGTCTCCAAAAAATGTTTGATTTCAGAAAAATGTTTTGATAGACTTCTACAATTGAAATGAATAAAAGAAAATGCATGTTCAATTTGTACCTCATCAAGTTGTTCCTCAGTGTAATACTGACATGAGTCCCTAATATGATTAAATAAATTAATCTCTGGATCCACATTATTTTCAAAATCATATGTATCACGTTCTATATAATCAACACTTGCAAAGTCTTCAGTCTTAAATGAAAGAGTCATGAGTTCCTTATAAGAGATCCAATAATCAAGCAGAAAAAAGGAATGATGCACTCACTATTGTCATTTGTACAGATCCAGGTCCTTCATTTTTCTCACCATAATCACCTTGGCTTGTTCCGGAGGTCCATTCGTCCGGATGAAAACTTTTCCATTCCTGGTCCAAGTTGATAGAATTTTATTTTCCTTTTTCAGGGTACGACTGGTCCAAGCAATTTCTGCATTTTTCTTTGTCAAGTGCTCATTTAAATACACTCCAGTGCCTTAAAGTTTCTTAGATTCCTTCAGGATTTCCACCTTATACTTTCTACTTACAAACTTGACAATGATTTTAGGTTTATTTTTTTTGTCCTTACTTGGAAGAATATGACATGCTGAAATTTGCTGACTGTCCAGAGGAATGGTTTTACTCTTCATGAAGCGCACCACTTGTTGCTCCAGGGTTTCAAGCTCCTCAGATGGTGCATCCTCACCTTGTTGGTCACCAGATGGGCCTGTAGCCCGGGCATAACTTTGATGCCTAGTTTCTAGGCCGGTGATTACAAGGTCATCAGCTCTGGAATACTGTTCCAAGTCATCCACCCTTTGTTCCAGGAGCTCAATACGTTCATCCTTCTGTTGGATAATAGTTTTTAGTTGCCTGATCTCCTCCATGAGGCCTGTCAGTTTTCTTTGTTGTTCCACCACTTCACTTATTTCCTTTGACATAAAATTCAGGGAATTTTTAATTTCCGCCATTTCAGCTGCTATTTTTGCAGTATTGGCCATTGTACTCCAAACAGTCTTGACTTTTGTTGGATGTCAGTGCAATTTGATGATTTTAATGGATTTCATCAGGCCTTTGAGCAGAGAGAAACAGTTGCAGCCATCTTACTCAAAGCCACGCCACGCAATAATAGCAAGATACTTCTTGTCATTATTAACCGCTATTTGTAGAGGCATTCCCAATAGATGGGTTCAAAGCAGCTCACAGTATGGCCCCAAAAATTTGTTACTGAAGGACATAAGCACTTTCATTTCTTAAAAAATCCTGTTCTTCATGTGTGCTTCTGATAACGGAAATCACTTTACCTAATCCATAGAAAACAATAAAAAAACAAAAACCCTACAAACATCTTGTCTTGAATATAATCTTAAACATCAGCTTTACAACTATAGACACGTCTAATGTTTGCCGCTGTTCTGAAGCACCAGGAAGTGAGTCCCGTCAAACACACTTTGAAAGTCCATTACAAGTAAAAACGTTTCGGTTACTGATGTAACCCTTGTTCCCTGAAGGAGGGAACGGGAGACGTAACGTCGACGTGACAACGTAATTGTGATCACTTCAGGGAGCCCTATCAACTTCGAGTGTCTACAGAATGAACGTTGGCGTGCGTGAATCGCGTCACACGCCCCGCCCCGCAGCGCGGGTATAAACAGGAAGCGGGCGCACGCACACATTGTTTTTCGCTGAGGAGCCGAGATTTGTGGCGGCCATGCAGCGATGGTCAGCAACGGTGGCGACGGGACGTTACGTCTCCCGTTCCCTCCTTCAGGGAACGAGGGTTACATCTTTAAGCGAGACGTTCCCTTTCAGTCGCTCATGTTCAACGTAACGTGACGACGTAATTGGGATCCCTTGGAAAACGCCACGGTTGCTGCCACATCCAGTGCCCTACGCAAGACTCTCAGACCCCCAAATGGCTGGGGCGGAAGATCTGCATAGAGGGAGTTCAACTGCTGTTCCATTATACCCCACACAGAGGTACTCTTTGGATAACACTGGGAAAGCATGCCTTTCCGGAGAAAGGACGCTGCGGAGCCACATCCTGCCTGAAGGGAGGTAATATGTGGAGAATACACATATGGACTGGCCGAAGGGGCAGTGCAACATATGGAATGTCACTGGGGTGGCTCCAGCCCGAAGGGGGAGGCTACACCGGACAGTGACGGCAGAGCAGACTCTGCCGAGGGAAAGACACGGGCTCACCGCAGGGAGCTGGACGTGGAAGAATACGCATATGGGATCGCCGCAGGGATCACACATATGGAACCCAGCCTAGCACAAGTTACACAAGCATACGAGCACTAGGCCTGGCGTCGGACGCTCTGCAACGTCCGACTGCCGGAGGGTGCGGAGGAACTCACAGGGTTCGCCTAAGTGGGGAACTCAACTGGAGCAAAAAGCGCACGTATCCGTTCCGAGGAAGGGAGTGGCGCAGCAAGCCGACACTAGAGCGGGAACTTCAGTGTTACCGGCTAGTTGAAGCGAGCACACTTGAGCACGTATCCAGGCCGGGGTCTCAGGATCACGTGAGAGTTATCCGGGCCGAATTCTAGGCACGATTTATTGACCGAAAATGCATGCAGGTCCCCTACCCTCTTGATAGAGGCCAATGCAACCAGGAGTACTGTCTTACAGGACAGGATTTTTAACAGCTGATTACAGAGGCTCAAAGGGTGGTCTCTGAATTGCCGAAAGGACCAGAGACAAATCCCAAGAGGGTATAGAGAGTGGGCGAGGAGGATTCAGTCTCCTCGTAACCTCCGTCTATAGAAATCCAGACGAGCAGCACAAATGTGTTCTAAACGTCTTCTTCTGACCCCAATATAGGATCGCAAAGCCAGGAGAAACATTTGCAGAAAGACGATGTAGTCCACCATTGTAATTGTTATGCTTGAATTTGGCGCAAGTGTTTCTAGGAAAGCTAAGACGTAGCCTATGGCAACGTACACAGTGACGTAACAATGTCGTTCGCTGGGCTCTCAAGTCAGTGGAAAAACAAACTGTTCTGAGAAGGTTCGCTAGTTGAACCAACTTTGAACCAGCTCCAGTTCCGAACCAGTTCTTTTTTGGTGGAAAAGGGGTATCAGAGGGATGGGCCAGGGAGGGGCTGTCGCGAGGAGCACTAGTTCCGGGAACCAGGTCCGGTTGGGCCAATACGGCGCAACTAGCAAGACCTGCTCCTCGTCCTCTATGACTTTGCATAAGGTCTGTGCAAGAAGGCTCACTGGGGGAAACGCAGACTTGCGTAGGCCCCGGGGCCAGCTGTGTGCCAGAGCATCCGTGCCGAGGGTCCCCTCGGTCAGGGAATAGAACAACTGGCAGTGAGACGTGTCCGGGGAGGCAAACAGATCTACCCTGTGCAGTCCCGAAGCGCCTGAAAATCAGCTGGACCACCCTGGGGATGGAGTCGTCATTCTCCCGGTAGCACCTGCTGCCGTGAGAGCTTGTCGGCTGCATGGTTGAGCAGGCCCGGAATGTAAATGGCATGAAGCGACCTCAGATACTTCTGACTCCAGAGGAGGAGATGGCAGGCTAGTTGTGACATGCGGCGGGAGCGTAGACCACCTTGGCGGTTGATGTATGCAACGGTCGCAGCGCTGTCCATACAGACCAGTACGTGCTTGCCTAGTAGCAGCGTTTTGAAGCGGCTCAGCGCAAGACGTACTGCTAACAACTCGAGGCAGTTGATGTGCCAGTGCAGTTGAGGCCCTGTCCACAGACCTGAAGCTGCATGCCCGTTGTACGTGGCCTCCCAGCTGGTGGCAGAGGCATCCGTGGAGACCACAGAGTGCCTGGACACTTGTTCCAGGGGAACACCTGCCCGCAGGAACGAAGGGTCCGACCACAAGCTGAGAGTTTGGAGACAGTGGGGAGTCACTTGGACCCGGCACAAGCCGCTCTGCCACTCCCATCTCGGGACTCGATCGTGGAGCTAGTGTTGGAGCGGCCTCATATGAAGCAATCCGAGTGGCGTAACCGCGGCTGCAGATGCCATATGCCCCAGGAGCCTCTAAAAAAAAATTTCAGTGGTGCCGCTGTTCTGCGTCTGAGCGTGCTCACGCAGTTCAACACTGACTGGGCCCGGGCCTCGATGAGGCGCGCTGTCATTTTGATCGAGTACAACTCCATACCAAGAAAAGAGATCCTCTGCCCGGGTGGCTGAGGTGACTGAGCACCATGTCCCTGTGTTCGCACAACTGCTCTCGACTGGGCTAGAATAAGCCAGTTGTCGAGGTAGTTGAGGATGCGAACACCACGCTCGCACATGGGAGCAATGGCCGCCTCCGCGACTTTCGTGAAGACGCGGGGCGACAGGGCCAGCCCGAAGGGTAAGACCTTGTACTGATATGCCCGTCTCTCGAACGCAAAGCGAAGAAACGGTCTGTGTTGAGGGAGAATCGAAACATGTAAGTACGCATCCTTCAGGTCGATCGCTGCAAACCAATCTTGGGGACGGATGCATTTGAAAATGCATTTCTGCGTAAGCATCTTGTAAGGTAGCTTGTGAAGGGACCGGTTCAGGACGCGCAGGTCCAAGATTGGTCGTAACCCACCACCTTTCTTGGGTACAATGAAGTACGGGCTGTAGAAGCCGGTCTTCATATCAGCTGGAGGGACCGGCTCGATCGCGTCCTTCGCCAGTAGGACTGCAATCTCTGCCCTGAGTACAGGGGCATTGTCCGCCAGAACACGAGTGAACAGAATGCCCTTGAAAGCAGGGGGGCGCCGGGCGAACTGAATCGCATAGCCGAGTCTGATGGTACGGATGAGCCAGCGAGACGGGCTGGGAAGCGTTAACCAGGCTCCCAGAGGCCGAGCAAGCGGGAGCAACGGCACCACAGATGTACCCAGGGTGGGGCAGCGTGGCGGAATGCAGGGACCCGACTCGGACGGTACAGCGGCCCGAAATGGGGTCTGAGTGTGTGGTACAGCACATACCTGCTTCCGTTGAAGGGCAGAGTGAGTGTGCGGAGGCGTCAGTGCGTCCAGGACACAGCCACTGCTGTCCGCTGGCAATGAAAGAGGGGCTCGAGGTTTCAGAAATTGCTCTTTTTTTTAAAAAAGGTGGGTACCACTGACCCGTGGGTAAGTGGCGGAACAAAAAGAAAAGGAAACAAAAGATTCTCCGCCCGGCCCTCCACTGGGGGAAGAGGTGGCGCATTCGCCATCTCCTGAAGAGCTACTTGATCCACCTCTGGGCCGCCCGTCTCAGGGTCGTTTGCACCGTCACTTGCCTCCTGGTTTGGCAGCGGCCTGGACGGGCGAGATCGGCTTCCTATGGCTTGCTCCATGCTGAGGCCTGGATGGTTGCTGCTGCTGGGGCTTAGCGGGAGCGGAGGACGCCGCAGGAGGCCGACCTCAGCGACGAGTAGACGGGGGGTCTGCGGCCGGGTGGGAGCAGCAGCGGTCTGCCGGGGCAGGATGTGCCGGATGGCCTCCGTCTGCTTCTGTGCGGCCGAGAACTGTTGGGCAAAGCTCTCGACTGCGTCACCGCAGTGATGGAGTACTCGAGTTCTGGACTTGGACTCGAGTCCGACTCGAGTCCCTATTCTCTGGACTCGAGTCCGAATCCAGACTCTATTCTCAGGACTCGTGACTTGACTTGGACTCGCGGACTGATGACTCATACTTGGACTCGGACTCGAGGATATATAAAATCGGACTTGAGCATTCATCAAAATGAATGACGTTGGATGAAGTTTCTGACTAAATAGGTTTTAAAATTTGATATAAGATGTTACACTGTTTTGGGCTCCAAGACCGGACGGGATCTCTTTTTTTCCTGCATATAAGAACGAGCAGAGAGAAAGCCCCAGCCGCGTGCGCGCTCTCACCGTCTTCAAACAACACGAGCGCTCGCTCCTCGCACATATTAATCAAAATCAATTGACACGATAGTAAAAGGTCGGAAAAGCGTTCCGCACGTTCAGCTGACATTAGCTAAATAAATAAATAATTCGTTTCAATAAACGAAAAGACCTATCTAGTGATGAAATGTTTTCTGTGTTGACAAATCTTGTCCTGTCCTAAACTGCCGAGATAATCACACAAGGCGTGACACTACACGTCCATTAATGACACGTCCGATTCGCAACTAATGACTCCTTTGAACGATTCACTTTAATGAATGGTTAAAACAACTGTCCATCTGTCCAACAACGAACTCACGAGACGTCTGAATCGGTGTATAACAAGTCGGTAACACTTTACAATAATGTTCCATTTATTAAACTCTAGTTAACTACATTAGTTAACATTTAGGCTACTATTAATGAACTGCACTTCTACAGCATTGTTAATGTTAATTTTAACATTTAGCCTACTAATAGCCTACATTATTGAAATCAAAAGTTTTTATTTATATTTATTTATATTGTATTTATTATTTATATTTGTTAACACAGTGGTGTCATTTTTCTTTAATGTAGACCCTCTTTTATAATTATATCAGCTCTTTAAAGGTGCCAGAGTGTTGTTGGCAGTCTTGAAATATAACACAGACTCAACCTTGATGACTCGACTCGGTCTCTTCTTTGGTGACTCGGACTTGGACTCGGACTCGAACATGGGGACTCGAGACTCGACTCGGACTCGACAGTTGGTGACTCGACTACAACACTGCGTCACCGAACAACCCAACCTGGGAAAGAGGGTTATCCAGGAACCGATATTTATCGGTGTCCCTCATATCTGCCAGGTTGAGCCAAAGGTGGCGCTCCTGGACCACCTCGCCTGACCGACTGAACGTGCGGTTTCCTTCGTCGCCCGGAGAGCGAGGTCGGTTGCCACATGGAGCTCCCGGAGGAGCTCTGGGTCAGAACCACCCTCGTTCATGTCCATGAGCACCTGGGCCTGGTGGACCTGCAAGAGCACCATGGCATGGAGGGCGGAAGCAGCCTGTCCACAGGCCTTGTAAGCCCTCGCCGTTAGACCGGACGAGAACTTACAGGCCTTGGACGGGAGGCGTGGATTACCCCGCCAAGGGGAGGCGGACGCTGGACACAGTTGCATCGCGACAGCCCGTTCCACTGGGGGGATATCCACATACCCCTTAGCTGCCCCGCCGTCGAGGGTGGCGAGGGGAGAGGAGCCACTAGGGCAGCTTAGGGCACTACGGTGCCTTCCACGTCCTAGACAGCTCCTCATGCATCTCCGGAAGGAAAGGTACCGGGGCGGCGCACTGAGAACCAGTACGGCACGCCCTGAGAAACCAATCGTCCAACGAGAAGGTTTGGGACGTGGTGGAGGGTTCCATGCAAGCCCAACCTTCTCGGCAGCCCGGTAAAGCATAGCCGCCTATTCTGGATCGGTCTCGGACAACGCTACACGCCCCTAGGGGGGTAACGCAGCCGAGTCGTCATCTCCAGAGGAATGAAGCTCCCCCTCTGATGCTGCTATCGACATCTGATCGTCAGCTGGAGCCCCAAAGGAAACGGTTGGTCGTTCCGGAGAAGGACCAAGACGTTCACTAAGGGACTCCAATGGCAACAGCGCTTGTGAGGCGTGAGGGGCCCGCGGAGGTTGTCTCGACAGGGAAGCCCTCACGGTAATCCTCAGATCACCCTGGTCATGCACCGAAGCAGGTCTATTCTGCAGGGCAGAATAAACACTAGATCGGGGCATAGGCGAGGGGACTGCACCTCCCTTCAGGTAGGCGAGTCGATCTAAGCGCTGAGATAGTCATATTCCCGCAATGGGAACATGAACTATCCACAAAAGCTGCCTCAGCGTGTTGAATGCCCAAACACGAGAGGCAACTACTGTGGCCATCTGCTGGCGCCAGGGAACGACGGCATCCAGAAATGCACAAGCGGAATGACATCTTGAAAAAGATGCAGGGTCACGTTTGTGTTGCTCTTTTAGTGAGAAAAAAAAAAAAAAAAAAGGTTTGAAAAACTCTCTCAGTGTTGAGGCACCTAGGGGTAGCCGCAGTGTGAATAACACACAGAGGGAAACGCCCACCGAATCAACATACAATACAAAACAGCAGTGCTGTGAAAACAGCAGTTGTGAGCTGCAATCTCGCGGCCACCGCTGATCGCCCCATCTCACCAACACGAAGGAGAGTCTTCTCGTTCTCAAAGGCAGTCTTTTCCTGTAGATTTCGGAAGTGAAAGCAAAAGCTCGGCTCCGAAGTGAAAGACAATGTGTACGTGCGCCCGCTTCCTGTTTATACCGGCGCTGCGGGGCGGGGGCGCGTGACGCGATTCACGCACGCCAACGTTCATTGGCTCGTTCTGTAGACACTCGAAGTTGAAAGGGCTCCCTGAAGTGATCCCAATTACGTTGTCACGTCGACGTTACGTCAAACATGAGCGACTGAAAGGGAACTACTAGACTGCTGGTGGAACTATATTTTATCTGGAGGCAAAAATATGTCATGTAAAATCAATGGACATTTGTAAGATTAGATGCTATTTTTATGAAAGACAAATGTCAACATGTTCACAGTTTTTTGCGAGACACTTTTACTGCTTTCATATTAGGGGTGTAAATAGGACAGTTCATCACGATACGATACGATATCGATTCTCTCAGCCAGCGATACGATATTTTCCGATACTTCAAAAAATTCCACAATACGATTCGATTCGATTCAGGGCTATATCGATCGATTAATCGATATTTAGATATTATGTTCACACAACCAGTTACGTTTTTATTAACTCACAAATGCAATCAAAATATAGAACATGAACGTTTAATTAAACTCTTTGAAAATTGCACACCCTCTCCCAATTGGGACATTTATAACAGAAGTGGTCATTTGCAAGTACTCCGTTCTTGTTCATTTTCATAAATCATGTATTTTATTATTATTGTGCATCCAAGTAATATCAATCAAACTGCAGCTGGGTTGTTTTGATTAATAATAATAATAATTAAAAAAATACAGGTAAATTACAAAATTAAAGTTAATTGAAAGTATGCTTTAATATGTTTAAAGTTTTTTTTTTTTTTAGCAGAGCAGATACATTCACATTTCATCTTTCTGAGTCAAACAAAACCAAGTAATTGCTATGATAAATAATACAACACTCGATTCATCTTCATGACGTTAATCTCCTCAGCTGACATAGACGCCTGACAAACTTTGTTGTTGTGATAACGTAACGTTACAAGCAGTACAGAGAGCTTTTGTCACATGCCTGTCCTGTCTTGTGTTGCACATGGGTGTTTTGTTATTTTGGGCCATGTGCTCATGTCATTGTCTGATCCCTCCCCCTTGTTATCTGATTATTGTTTGAGTTCTTCCACCTGTTCCCTCTTGATTTGTTCCCTTTATAAGTCCCCTCTTGTTTGCAGTCTGTGTCGGTTCGTTGTCTAATGTTTCCTGTTCCCCGTGATCCCCATGCAAGTTTATGTTCTGTTCTGTTTTGGTTTTGTATTTATTAAGTTATGTTTTCCCCCTCGTGGATTTTGTTTTATGTTTAGTATTTCTTTTATAATAAATAGCAATTATCCTGCACTTGAGTCCTCACACCTTTTTGCATTCACCCAGCCATGACAGAACGAACCGACCATCTGAGGACTCAGCAGAATAAATGGGCATCTTCCTTTTCCCATCTCCCTGCCCCTCCGCTCAACAAGTGGACCAGCGTAGCAAACTCCTTTCGCTTCAACAAGGCAATGCCAGCGTAAAGGAGTTTGCTCACCAGTTTGTGGTTGTAGCGGAGGGGCTCAACATCAGCGACGCAGAGCTCAAGGACATTTTTAACACCAGCCTTAATATGCCTGTGCCTGCCTGGGAGATGGGAATGCTGGGGATATTGTCATTCTGGCAGTTTGTGGGGTACGTTTACCATCGCGGATGGGAGGGAGGTGTTCCGCCCCTTGGCCCACCTCCCATTTACCTCACAAACTCCCAAGTCCCCAGTCCTCCGATGACCCCTTCGGGGAGAGGGAGGAGGAAGACATGCTCCAGCCCATCTGCCACCTATCCTGAGGTGGAGGAAGGGGCGACAGAGGACCCGACTCCGGTGGTCCCGAGACGGAGGAGGAGAAGTAAGACCTCCTCCGTGACAGTTCCAGTGGTCCCGAGTCCGGTGGTCCCGAGTTTGGTGGTCCCAGTTCCGGTGGTTCCAGTTCCAGTGGTCCCAGTTCCGGTGGTCTCGAGTCCAGTGATCCGGAGACGAAGGAGGAAGAGAAAGGCCTCAACGAATTGTCCGGTGGCCGTCCCCGTGCAGCCCGCTGTCATCTCGGAGGTCATCCTGGAACAGCCCACCATCAGTCCTGCCACGGCCAAGAGAGCTGTCTTCCTGTTTTACGCATCGGCGGTTCTGCACGCATGGAAGAAGCACGTCACGTCTGCCCAGCCAGAGACTGTTCACGTCACGTCTGCCCAGCCAGAGACTGTTCACGTCACGTCTGCCCAGCCAGAGACTGTTCACGTCACGTCTGCCGAGCCTGTGTCTTCGGACAAGATGGCCGCCGCCGAGACTTTTCACGTCACGTCTGCCGAGCCTGTGTCTTCGGACAAGATGGCCGCCGCCGAGACTGTTCACGTCACGTCTGCCGAGCCTGTGTCTTCGGACAAGATGGCCGACGCCGAGCCTGTTCACATCACGTCTGCCGAGCCTGTGTCTTCGGACAAGATGGCCGCTGTCGAGACTGTTCACGTCACGTCTGCCGAGCCTGTGTCTTCGGACAAGATGGCCGACGCCGAACCTGTGTCTTCGGACAAGATGGCCGCCACGGAGCCGGTGGTGTCTGTTCCAGTTCCAGAGCCGGTGGTGTCTGTTCCAGTTCTGGAGCCAGTGGTGTCTGTTCTGGAGCCAGTGGTGTCCGTTCCTGAGCCGGTGGTGTCTGTTCCTGTTCCTGAGCCGGTGGTGTCTGTTCCAGTTCCTGAGCCGGTGGTGTCTGTTCCAGTTCCTGAGTCGGTGGTGTCTGTTCCAGTGCCCTGGCCGCCCGAGGGGTCGTCTCCGCCCTGGCCGCCCGAGGGGTCGTCTCCGCCCTGGCCGCCCGAGGGGTCGTCTCCGCCCTGGCCGCCCGAGGGGTCGTCTCCGCCCTGGCCGCCCGAGGGAAAGTCTCCGCCCTGGCCGCCCGAGGGAAAGTCTCCGCCCTGGCCGCCCGATGGGTCGTCTCCGCCCTGGCCGCCCGAGGGAAAGTCTCCGCCCTGGCCACCCGATGGACAGTCTGCTCTGCCCTGGCCGCCCGAGGGAAAGTCTCCGCCTTGGCCGCCCGAGGGAAATTCTCCGCCCTGGTCTGTTCCTCCCGTCCCGCCCTGGTCTGTTCCTCCCGTCCAGCCCTGGTCTGATGGAGCGTCTGGTAGCCGCTCCGTAGGGAGGGGGTAGTGTCACATGCCTGTCCTGTCTTGTGTTGCACATGGGTGTTTTGTTATTTTGTGCTCATGTCATTGTCTGATCCCTCCCCCTTGTTATCTGATTATTGTTTGAGTTCTTCCACCTGTTCCCTCTTGATTTGTTCCCTTTATAAGTCCCCTCTTGTTTGCAGTCTGTGTCGGTTCGTTGTCTAATGTTTCCTGTTCCCCATGATCCCCATGCAAGTTTATGTTCTGTTCTGTTTTGGTTTTGTATTTATTAAGTTATGTTTTCCCCCTCGTGGGTTTTGTTTTATGTTTAGTATTTCTTTTATAATAAATATCAATTATCCTGCACTTGAGTCCTCACACCTTTTTGCATTCACCCAGCCGTGACAGCTTTTCCCTCACCACTAAACGAGCTGCTTTAGTAAGGTTCCGTGAAAATGTTTCAGGTTTTATTTTATTTTTACGCCCTGAAGAAGATATCACGAGTTCATTGAAATTATCCATCCTCGATCACTTTTAGTCAGCTTTGACGAAACTCCTCTAAGCCAGCGCGTCTTTTCAATGTGACATCTGACCTGAATACTACTGCGCGCTGAGACGCTAAAATGGACTTATCGTGTTGTGTTCACCAACAAGGGTGCGAGTGCTTGTCTGTTTCTGTTGTAAAACACGAACTCGTGATGCCTTGACAGCGGACAATACCGACTTTTGTGAAAAAAACTTGTTTAGGGTTTAGTCAGTCTTGTCAGGCGTCTTTTTCAGATGAGGAGATTAACGTTACACACCGGCAGGCGGTTGGTGAGTAAACGAAAATGTGCGCTTTGGCGGAAGGATTGTTACGTGAGAATGTGGAGAGTGTCAAAATAAAGGTGTATATCGATATTTTAAGTGTGGAATCGATGCATCGTATCGTTAGACGTTATATCGATACATCGATATGGATCGATGCATCGATATAACGTCTAACGATACGATGCATCGATTCCACACTTAAAATATCGATATACCCCTATTTCATATTGGTCAATACAGATGAGATTTTGGATCTGTTTATGCCACTTTAGGCTGTTACTTCCCCTTAAAGTCTTTTATAAATATAAGCAGTCACAAATGGTCTTTTTTGGCTTTCTTTCCATCTAGTAAATGAATGTAAATGTAATACAGTCATGTATTTGCTGGTGCTAATAGACACCAGTGCATTGATAATGCTTTCCCAGGTGAGAACACGCACAAGAGAGAGATTTATTCATTGGTTTAGAGAGATAATTTAGCCTAATTATTTTTAAAGAATCTACTTTCTGAAAACATTATTCTGAAGCTATTTGGAATAAAGTCTTGCTTAATCGGTGTGTTCTGTAATCTGTTGTTTTGTCTGCAGATCATTGAAATTAAGCTATTTTCTTCTCTTCATATTTATTCTCCATCGATAACCTTTGCTCAACTCTGATTTAAGATGTCACCCACCTTAAGAAGTGTGTTTGTTCTGTATTTGTTGCAGGTGACGCCCAACATCTCTCAGAGTTCAGGATTGTGTTAATGGGTGACAGAGAAGCTGGTAAGAGATCAGCTGGAAACACCATCCTGGGCAGAGAGGAGTTTGACTTGAAGAAATCTGCTCAGTGTGTGAAGAGACATGATGGTGGGGGAATATCTCTGTAGAGTTCAGTCCTGAGTTACTGAAACAGGAGATTTTGCTCAGTGTGTCTCTGTGTCCTCCAGGACCACACGCTGTACTACTGATCATACGTGTGGACTACACATTTAAA
The DNA here is from genome assembly GCA_022829085.1 of Abramis brama. Lineage (NCBI taxonomy): Eukaryota > Metazoa > Chordata > Actinopteri > Cypriniformes > Leuciscidae > Abramis > Abramis brama. Next base: position 44,839,717 of record CM040771.1, on the reverse strand, counting down.
GAGACTGAGAGAAAAGCATTGCAGGAGCATCTGGATCTTCTCAGTGAGAGAGTCTGGAATCACACTATAGTGCTGTTCACTCATGGAGACTCTCTGTTACACACATCTATAGAGCAGCACATTGAGAGTGAAGGGCCGGATCTCCAGCGGCTGCTGGACAAATGTGGGAACAGGTTTCATGTTCTCAACAATCACAACAGGAGTGATGACACTCAGATCAAGGAGCTGCTGGAGAAGATTGAGGAGACAGTGGCACAAAACAACGGCTGCCATTTTGAAATAGACAGAAAGATTTTACAGGAGGTGAAAAAGAGAAGAAGAGCAGAGGAAGAGAGAGCAGAAGAACGAATGAAGAGGACGCAAAAAAGGAGAGAAAACATCAGATCACAGATGAGTGAGTCCATATACTTTATACTACAGATATTAAGTAAATCATGAAAATCTAACAGTCACAGCAATAATAGCAAGATACTTCTTGTCATTAACCGCTATTTGTAGAGGCATTCCCAATAGATGGGTTCAAAGCAGCTCACAGTGACGGCCCCTAAAATCTGTTACTGAAGGAAATAAGCGCTTTCATTTCTTAAATTATCCTGTTCTTCATGTGTGCTTCTGATAACGAAAATCGCTTTACCTAATCCATAGAAAACAATACAAAAGAAAAATAAAAGAAAACTGCAAACATCTCGTCTTGAATATAATCTTAAACATCAGCTTTACACCTATAGACACGCCTCATGTTTGTCGCTGTTCTGAAGCACCAGGAAGTGAGTCCCGTCAAACACTTTGAAAGTACATTAGAAGTAAAAACTACTAGACTGCTGGAGGAACTATAGTTTATTTGGAGCTCCAATTAAGGTAAAATGATGTCGTGTAAAATGGACATTTGTAAGATTAGAAGCTATTTTTATGAAAGAAAAAATGTCAACATGTTCACAGTTTTTTGCGAGACACTTTTACTGCTTTCATATTGGTCAATACAGATAAGATTTTGGATCTGTTTATGCCAATTTAGGCTGTTACTTCCCCCATAAAGTCTTTTACAATTATAAGCAGTCACAAATGGTCTTTTTTGGCTTTCTTTCCATCTAGTAAATGAATGTAAATGTAATACAGTCATGTATTTGCTGGTGCTAATAGCCACCAGTGCATTGATAATGTTTTCCCCGGTGAGAACACTCACAAGAGAGAGATTTATTAATTGGTTTAGAGGGATAATTTAGCCTAATTATTTTTAAAGAATATACTTTCTGAAAACATTATTCTGAAGCTATTTGGAATTAAGTCTTGCATAATCGGTGTGTTCTGTAATCTGTTGTTTTGTCTGCAGATCATTGAAATTAAGCTATTTTCTTTTCTTCATAATTATTCTCCATCGATAACAGGGGCGGCTGGCCAATAGAGTTCAATTTCAAATGCAAAAGGAAAGTTTGTGCAATTTGTTTGTTTTTGTGTAAGAAAGCCTCAGCCTTGTAATATGACATTAAATAATTACAGACTTTTTCACGGAGCACAGGTATCATGCAGTTTGTGTTAAATTGTGTTTTTGTGGTTAATAATAATAATGATTATAATTATTTTTATTTAATAGCGCCTTTCCAACGCCCAAGGTCGCTTTACAAATATATGTTAAAGGCAGTGGTTCTCAAACTGGGGTACATGAGGTGACAGATGGGGGTACGGGAACAAAATGCTGAATTTTGCCGTTCCTTTAATACTACCTCGCCTTAAAATGAGATTTAAACTGAGCATGCATTTCTATCAGGTAAAATGCTGTAAATCAGGGGTTTTCAAATTGGGTGAATGTGAGCCTCCCCTTAGAGTAGGTAAGGACAGCCGAGCCCCCCCTTCCCCAAAATCCCATCCGCCTGCCCTAACCCACACGCCTCTGCAGTAAATGCCATCTTTTGTGTGTTCCAAGCAATGATGAGTTTCAATAACAACTTAAAAAAATGTAAATATTATTTTTATTTCCACAACTTTCTTAAAAGTGCATTCATAAACGATTCTTTGCAACAGCAAATAATTTCCAACTTCATGCAGACCTAATTGAGGCTACTTTTAAAATCACTGAACATCAGTAGGCCTAACCACAAGTCAACAAAACATGCTTAAAGGACAAGTTCGGTATTTTACACTTAAAGCCTTGTTTACAGATCGTTTCTGATGAAATAGAACGGTTAAGATTAAAATTTGGACACATGCTGCTGTCCCGAGAATTTTAGGTTTATTTCGCTTCCCCCTCCCCTCCCCCTCCACCTACACAATGGCAGCCTATGGGCACTGGAACAATCCTTCATAAAACGCATTAAACTTTCGATTACAAAGACGTGGAACTCACCGAGTGGTCAGGGGTGTTCACTGATATGCTCACACAAAAATCGCTGCAAAAGATGCTTGTCCAAATACTTGTCCAAAAAAAACTACTTGAGTAAGAGTAAAAAAGTAGCTTATTTAAAAGTACTCATGAGTAGTAGCGCAGTTATACCCCCTTATAATAAACACTGTGCAGTACAATTTATAAATTAAAAAAAATTGCACTTACTGTAATTCACATTATATTTTGTTCTTTGTCAGAAAGATTGAAGAATATCTATCATCCATCTTTTTAAAATGCATCAAATCAGTACGCTCATCACCATTTAAATCATATTAGCTATTTGAAAATAAAAAAAGCATTTAAAATTAGGCAAAAGGCCACTGAGCCTGAGCATGCTATTGTTGCACATAAAATATCAATATTCATAACTGTGCAAAGAATTCAAAAACCTTTAGAAACTCATATGATAGTTCAGCATCACACACCATGAGATGGGTTAAATAGAGAGATTAAAAAATACCCAATTTCTCTCCAAAACGGTACCAATTTTAGTGTTTTGATAAATGAGATACACAAATATTATCAGATTACCTCACCTAATGCACTGAAAAAGGCTAAGATAGTGAGCTAACACTAAATACACTGTAATTCCATGCTATTAAATATGTTACAATCTAAACGTAAATGCACATTGATCTAGATGGGTGGCATCATCCTTTACATTTTACACGGCTACATTTACTCACATTGTAATGCTGATAATATAATTTGTAAGGAAAATTGTGCATTAAATAGGGAAGTTATATCCGGGAAACTTTTACAAAAGAAACACACACACACACACACACACAAATGCATGTCTCTTTGTATTCTCGGCGAAGCTGTTTTATCAGCAGCATCCACACACAAAAAAAACAAACAAAAGTTGAACATGAAAAATGTTTTTGCGCAAGTGCACTTGCCAAATGAAGACGGATTGTATGAAATGGATCAATAAAAAAAACGATGTTTATTAACGAGCTGTAGTCACGCACTGACAGAAATGCAGTTCAAGTTAACGCCATGGTTCATAAAGTGCACTGATACTGAATCTGACGGCATGGCGAGCGCGAGACGCGGCAGTGCACAGATCGTGACACGCGTCTCTGTATATGTGATTGTGAAGTAAATGGGAACGGGAATTGACCGCATTATGAACTCGTCACGCAATTATAATTATTATTAAAAAATGTAATCATATTAAATCGTATTCCACCCCATACCCGCTACAATTGAGAATCACTTTAAACATGCAGACCCTGTTAAGACAATTTGATGTATTCCACTTAATACACAATAAAACAATATACAATAAGATTCGTTAACAATGTAGGCTACCTCCTGGTGTTCTTCTAAAATGAGGGCGAGCCACAAATCCGTGAGTAACGTTACAGTTTACAAACCCGTGAGAACGGTTTGCGAAAGGGCCACGGTTTATGAATTTGTGGGTACAGATTGCAAAAACTGAAGGCACGGTTTACAAGTCTGAGAGCGCGGATTAGAAACTCGTGGGTACGGTTTATTAATCCGTGGGCATGATTTCTTAAACCGAGGGAACAGTTCGTGAGTATTGTGAGAATTCGTGAGTAGGCTACTGTTTATAAACTGAGCGGACGGATGCAAAACCGTCGCCACGGATTGTTTTTTTTACTCACACAGTGACTTCCCGGGCTCCTTATCCTCCCTTAATGCTGACTTCTGTTGACTTGGGACAAGAGAACGACGCATTTTAAAGCTAATACTCGCACACACAATTACCGATATCAATAGAGCTGCATACAGTTATTTTTTCTTTGCGTGTCACGCCTCCCCTGTGGCTCTTTGGCGCCCCCCCCGGGGAGGCGCGCCTCACCTATTGAAAACCGCTGCTGTAAATGACATCAGATCAAATGACCTCATCTTTTGAGTCAAAACTTTCTGCATTTAAGCAGTGTGTAGGCTATATGACAGGTCTCGTGCAGATTGCTGCCTCGGCAAATCGCGCTATACTACCGTTCTCGACAATGTACATTACCTTTGTAAAAGTAGGGATTTAGCACTTACTATCATGAAGAACAAATTAATGTTCAAATTCAAATTCAGACACAAGCTGTGCATGGGGATCGATATAAGAATCAAACTCCATTCGATACAAAGACATAACGTTACCCTGTGTGAGATCCTGTGTTTAATGTTGATCACATTATCCACACGATTGCAAATGTGACATTGATTTTATACAACAGTTCAACAAACGAAATATTAATATTAAGTATTGTGCATTTTCAACACAGTTGTCAGTATTTTTTACAACAAAATAATAACTCCAACGAAAGCCACAATAGAACTGCAGCACACAGCAGTGTTTGTGAACGAATCTGCGGCTTTGAACGAATCATGAGAGTCAATGATTCAATGATTAATTCATAAATACAGCCACTTGCTTCATTTCTGAATGAATGACTCGATGACTCACCACCTACTGGCGGTTTTAATTTAATATTTCAAAGCATCACTTTATTTTTTACCATCATTGCATATTTCTCTATTGAACATTTATTATTTAAAGCATTATTTATTTTATAAAGTTATTTGTAAAGATAAAAATGCACTGGAAAAATCGATTTAAGGGGGCAAATATCGTCCCTTACTTAAAAAGGTGTGACTGAAGAGTGGGGGTACGCAGAAGGATGTTAAAGCCTCAAGTTTGAGAACCACTGGGACTGGGTTAAGGAATGGAACAAAATAAACATCAACATCAAAGCACAATACACATACCAAGGGCAGAAAGTAGGCCTAATATTCAGAGGTCACTTACAAAGTTAGGTTAAAGATACAAACAAAGAGGGATTCAAACAAATAGCATATCTATAACAATGAAGAATTTACAGAATGTGAGCTGAAGAGTAATATATTCAGATAAAAAAAAAATATTTTTGAAGGAGAGAAGGGTGGATGCTTGACTGATGTCTTGAGGAAGAGCATTCCACAACCTCAGAGCCACTACGCTAAAAGACTCCCATGGTTACCAGACAATTGAAATGGACTGAATATGACACAGCCCCACCTATGAAATTTTTCACCAGCCGCCACTGATCGATAACCTTTGCTCAACTCTGATTTAAGATGTCACCCACCTTAAGAAGTGTGTTTGTTCTGTATTTGTTGCAGGTGACGCCCAACATCTCTCAGAGCTCAGGATTGTGTTGATGGGATATAGAAAAGCTGGTAAGAGTTCAGCTGGAAACACCATCCTGGGCAGAGAGGAGTTTGACTTGAAGAAATCTGCTCAGTGTGTGAAGAGACATGGAGAAGTAGCAGACAGACACATCACTGTCATTGAAGCTCCAGGATGGTGGAGTAATAACTCTGTAGAGAAGAGTCCTGAGTTACTGAAACAGGAGATTTTGCTCAGTGTGTCTCTGTGTCCTCCAGGACCACACGCTGTACTACTGATCATACGTGTGGACTACACATTTAAAGAGACTGAGAGAAAAGCATTGCAGGAGCATCTGGATCTTCTCAGTGAGAGAGTCTGGAGTCACACTATAGTGCTGTTCACTGGTGGAGACTCTCTGTTAGACACATCTATAGAGCAGCACATCGAGAGTGAAGGGCCAGATCTCCAGAGGCTGCTGGACAAATGTGGGAACAGGTTTCATGTTCTCAACAATCGCAACAGGAGTGACGACACTCAGATCAAGGAGCTGCTGGAGAAGATTGAGGAGACAGTGGCACAAAACAACGGCTGCCATTTTGAAATAGACAGAAAGATTTTACAAGAGATGAAAGAGAGAAGAAGAGCAGAGGAAGAGAGAGCAGAAGAACGAATGAAGAGGATGCAAAAATGGAGAGAAAACATCAGATCACAGATGAGTGAGTCCATATACTTTATAGTGCAGATACACACTGAGTATATTAAGTAAATCATGAAAATGTAACACTCACAGCAATAATAGCAAGAAACTTCTTGTCATTAACCGCTATTTGTAGAGGCATTCCCAATAGATGGGTTCAAAGCAGCTCACAGTGACGGCCCCTAAAATCTGTTACTGAAGGAAATAAGCACTTTCATTTCTTAAATTATCTTATTAAAATTTCTTATTATTTACCTAATTCATAGAAAACAATACAAAAATAAATAAATAAATAAATAAATAAAAGAAAACTGCAAACATCTCATCTTGAATATAATCTTAAACATCAGCTTTACTCCTATAGACACGCCTCATGTTTGTCGCTGTTCTGAAGCGCCAGGGAGTGAGTCCCGTCAAACACACTTTGAAAGTCCATTACAAGTAAAAACTTCTAGACTGCTGGAGGAACTATATTTTATTTTGGTTAAAAAAAGCTTATTTTTTTAGGCAAAAATATGTCATGTAAAATGGACACAGATTAGAAGCTATTTTTATGAAAGAACAAAATGTCAACATATTTTGCGAAAAACTTTTACTAATTTCATATTGGTCAATATAAGATTTTGGACCTGTCTATGCCAATTTAGGCAGTTTTTTTTGTTGTTGTTGTTTTTTCATAAAGTCTTTTATAAATATAAGCAGTCACAAATGATATTTTTGGCTTTCTTTCCATCTAGTAAATGAATGTAAATGTAACACAGTCATGTATTTGCTGGTGCTAATAGCCATCAGTGCATTGATAATGCTTTCCCAGTGAGAACACGCACAAGAGAAAGATTTATTCATTGGTTTAGAGGGATAATTTAATTTCAGTAACTCTTTTTTCACACAAAGAGATTATTTAAGAAGATTTAAGATGTCAACCACCTTAAGAAGTGTTTTTGTTCTGTATTTGTTGCAGGTGACGCCCAACATCTGCGCACAATTTAAAAATCATTTGCGATTTATACATTTCTCATCTGGAAGAGAAGCGTACGCAGGTTTTTTTTGTGTCACGTACGCACATTGGAGAAATTATCGTAAGATCAAATGTAAAAAGGTTTCTACACATTTCCAAATGTAGGAAGGTTTAATATCTGGTTATATAGCAACTTCCTAAAATGTAATAATAATAAAACTGAGGTTATTGCTTGTGGGTCTAAGCAACACTCTCGCCCAAAGCCTTTGAGCAAGAAAATGGATCTGAAGACAATTCTGAAGACAAGGCCATAGAATGTATTCCTCCTCCCAAACAAGAGTCCAGGTTCTACAGCCGGTACCTCTTGGTTCCATATAGATCTGCGACATCTGAACCATTCTCTGAGGAGATCCAGGTTCAGGATGTTGACAGTTCCCACCATTGTGAGTCAAATCACAATCACAACCACACTGGTCTACAACTGGTTCCACCATGTCCTGATTCAGTTTGACAGCATGTCGGTGGTCTCCTATATAAATCATTGGGGGGTCTGAGGTTGCGCCCGCTTTGCAGACTGGCCAGATCCTCCTGTGGTCCCTCTGGGCAATATATGTCCCTGGGGACCAGAATTTGGGAGCAGACGTCCGGTCGAGGCAGGAGCTGAGGCTCGGGGAATGGAGACTCCACTCTGATGGTGTAGTCGATATTGGAGAGATTTGGCCCAGTGGAAGTGGATCTATTCGCATCTCATCAGACGACCCACTGACCGCTGTGGTTCTCCCCATACCCCAGACGAGCTGCATGGTACAGGCCGAGGCTGCACCTGTATGCATTTCCCCCTGATCGATCTGCTCCCGGGAGTTCAAAAGAGGGTCCGCCAGGACAGGGTCAGTCAACTCTTGGTATCCACGTTCTGGCCGGCACGAGTAAGGTTCTCGGACATCATATCACTTCTGGCAGGTCCTCCGTGGGAGATTCCCCTTAGGAAGGACCTGCTTTCCCAGAGCTGTGGAAACTGTGGGTCTGGCCACTGAGGGGACTCAGTATCTAGAAGCTGGCCTGTCAGCCGGAGTGATCAAGACCATACTCAACTCTAGAGCTCCATCCACAAGGAGACTGTACGGCCTAAAGTTTAATGTTTTCACCATTTGGTGTAGAGAGTGTGGTTTGGACCCAGTGCCCGGTGGCTTCAGTGCTGGAGTTCCTCCATGATCACTTCTCTGCTGGTCTTACTCCGTCCACTATTAAGGTGTATGTGGCATCTATAGCAGCTTTCCATGCCCATTAAGTGAACTTTAAAATAAAATAAAAAACATGAAATTGTATCATTTGTGTCCCAAAAAAATTATAATTCTGATTTCTCTTTATGGTCTTGCCCTTTTTAAGGTTTAAAAAGTCTGAACTGTATTTATCTATTGGTGGAGCTACATTAATTCCATCTCATAAGGTTAAAAATATGGGTGTAACATTTGATTCGTCGCTTACATTTCAATCTCATATAAGTTCAATTAGCAAGACTGCATTTTACCTTCCTGATACTGAACAGGTTCAATGAGTATGGGGTCTCTGAGGAACAAGTGGACGTTTCTAAATTTGTGGGTGTTTTCAAACTGGTGGGTGTTTATAAATCATGCAATGAAAATTATGCCCTTCACCCAACCACACCCCTAAACCCTACTTACACTGTGACGTGGGCAAATCAGTTAACACGGTCGAAAACGCCCCTCTGTTTATGGCCTCTCCCACTGATCTGGTAACTCCTATTATTGTCCTGCAGAGACCTATACTTGGGTTCAACCCTGTTTAGCTTAATTAGGAAACCAGGCAAAAGCTGCAGGGTCAAACAACATTGAACATTGTAATCATATACCTAATGTTCTGTTTCTGTGTGAACCAAATTTCTAAAATTAAGTGAATCCTCCTTCCCTGACCCATTTGGAGTTGACATAAAGTTGACCATCTGAATTAATTACAATCACATGAACTGATGAATATATTCCTTCAATGCCATGTCAGTTGCTTTGGATAAAAGTGTCTGTCAAATGCATTCATGTTGTAAATGTTCTACTGATCTGCTCCCTGCTTTCATTATTATAGTGAGTGGAGATGATGGATCCGATTCATGGTCTGTGGGAAGTTCTGCTTATGGCTCATTCAGATCACGATCAGGAGCAGACCCAATTTTTGGTTCATCACATTCCAGAGGTTCATCTCACACAAGTTACGTGTCAGGGGCCATAAAACAATATGACAGCCTGAAATTGGAACCGCCAAATAGTGAGTGTCTTGCTTTATTTGGCTCTTTCAGTACATTTTGGTCTCCCTGTGACCTTCTTTACAGCGTTAGAGCTCATGTTTTCCATGAATACCATCTGCTTTGTTGTGAAAATATAGTATTTAGTCTACATTGTCACCACATATTTTCCCCCATAGTAAAATGTGGACCCTTTCTAGCCTACATCTCCTTCCATTTTCTCAATTTTTGATCATTTAATTTATGACAATAAATGCAAACATGATATGAAATAAAATAAAAAAGCACATATAATATTTAGTTTGATCTTCTTATGTTGATGATCAACATTTTCTGGAGTTTAAGCACCTGTTTATACTGATAATTTCTTCTTCTCTATACATTTTTATGGTCAACTTTAAATGATTGCGTTATTTTTAGGAACATGTTGAAAGTTTTAAATCTCAGAATTTTGTTATATAAGAGTTTCAAACCTTTTACTGATTTAAATGTTTTTACCCCCAGTGAGTGGAGATCAGCGGTCGGACACATTGTCTGTGGAAATTTCTGCTTACAGTTCATTAAGATCACGATCAGGAGCAGACCCAATTTTCGGTTCATCACATTCCAGAGGTTCATCTCACACAAGTTATGTGTCAGGGGCCATAAAACAATATGACAGCCTGAAATTGGAACCGCCAAATAGTGAGTGTCTTGCTTTATTTGGCACTTTCAGTACATTTTGGTCTCCATATGACCTACTTTACAGCATTAGAGCTCGTTTTCCATGAATACCATCTGTTTTGTTGTGAAAATATAATATTTAGTCTACATTTTCGTAAATTTGTCACCACATATTTTTCCCCATAATGAAATTTGGACCCTTTCTAGCCTACATCTCCAGCGATTTTCTCAATTTTTGGTAATTTAGTTTGACAATAAATGCAAACCTGATATGAAATAAAATAAAAAAGCACATATAATATTTAGTTTGATCTACTTATGTTGATGATCAACATTTTCTAGAGTTTAAGCACACCTGTTTATACTGATAATTTCTTAACTTTAAATTATTGCATTAAATAGCAATCAGGCTTGTAATAAAGATATTTCATAGATAAAACAGGGACAAAACATGTAAAATACAGTCTGATTAATAAAGTATTTTTATAATGTTTTAATGATTACCAATAGACTGCGTTATTTTTAGGAACATATTGAAAGTTTTAAATCTCAGAATTTTGTTCTATAAGAGTTTCAAACCTTTTACTGATTTAAATGTATTTTCCCCCAGTGAGTGGAGAAGAGCGGTCGGACAGATGGTCTGTGGGACGTTCTGCTTACAGTTCATTCAGATCACGATCAGGAGCAGACAGCGACTCAGCTTTTAGCTCATCACGCTCAAAAGTCTCATCTCACAGCTCAGGATTCGGGTCTTTGCGATCCATCCCGGAGTCTGTGGAACATTCAGGAACCAGAGGAGCACTTGGTGTGACCATGATCTCAAAACTTTTCCCAAGAAAATCAAAGAAGAATGATAAGCATGAAGACACTAGGGCTGCCCCCGACTAAAGATATTCCTAGTCGACTAACACTCCTAACGGTGCGTGTCCACTGGCACGGTACGAGCGGAGCGGAGCGAGCGTTTTCAATTCATTCCTATGGAAGTCGAGCTTCACGCTCGCGCAGTGCATTTTGGGATTGACAGCGGACCGGAGAAAGCGTTGAGAGCGTCAAAAGGTTGGGCAGTTCTTGACTTTATGCAAATATCAAGAGAAAAACGCGGACGGCAGCCAATTGCTGTGAGGTTCGGGATGTGACGTTTGTTTTGAGAGTTTAAAAATATGCAAATTGTGTTGGAGTTTATGCTGGATTTAGTGCGTAAATCATTTTGTTTACAAATTAGACGCTTTGCAGTTGTTATATATGTTAAAGATTTTATTTTGGATGTGTTCATTGTGATTATTGGCTGGGTTTATAAAAGTTTATAAAATTGAAAGGATATCTTTGCTTGGTGCATTTGTAAACAAAGCTTGCCTATTTCTAAATGTAATCGCGTGCATCGCTGATGATTATACTGTCCGTGTGTTGAAAAAAACGTAGATTAAACACACTCGCAACAGACACACCCCAAAGCGGAGACGTTACAGCGTTGAAAGCGGAGACGTTACGGTGCGAGCGGAGCGAGCGTTTTCAATTCATTCCTATGGAAGTCGAGCTTCACGCTCGCGCAGTGCATTTTGGGATTGACAGCGGACCGGAGAAAGCGTTGAGAGCGACCGAGAGCGTCAAAAGGTTGGGCAGTTCTCGACTTTATGCAAATATCAAGAGAAAAACGCGGACGGCAGCCAATTGCTGTGAGGTTCGGGATGTGACGTCTGTTTTGAGAGTTTAAAAATATGCAAATTGTGCTGGAGTTTATGCTGGATTTAGTGCGTAAATCATTTTGTTTAGACGCTTGCAGTTGTTATATATGTTAAAGATTTTATTTTGGATGTGTTCATTGTGATTATTGGCTGGGTTTATAAAAGTTTATAAAATTGAAAGGATATCTTTGCTTGGTGCATTTGTAAACAAAGCTTGTCTATTTCTAAATGTAATCGCGTGCATCGCTGATGATTATACTGTCCGTGTGTTGAAAAAAACGTAGATTAAACACACTCGTAACAGACACACCCCAAAGCGGAGACGTTACAGCGTTGCAAAGCGGAGACGTTACGGTGCGAGCGGAGCGAGCGTTTTCAATTCATTCCTATGGAAGTCGAGCTTCACGCTCGCGCAGTGCATTTTGGGATTGACAGCGGACCGGAGAAAGCGTTGAGAGCGACCGAGAGCGTCAAAAGGTTGGGCAGTTCTCGACTTTATGCAAATATCAAGAGAAAAATGCGGTCGGCAGCCAATTGCTGTGAGGTTCGGGATGTGACGTCTGTTTTGAGAGTTTAAAAATATGCAAATTGTGTTGGCGTTTATGCTGGATTTAGTGCGTAAATCATTCTGTTTAGACGCTTTGCAGTTGTTATATGTTAAAGATTTTATTTTGGATGTGTTCATTGTGATTTATATTGGCTGGGTTAATAAAAGTTTATAAAATTGAAAGGATATCTTTGGTTGGTGCATTTGGAAACAAAGCTTGCCTATTTCTAAATGTAATCGCGTGCATCGCTGATGATTATACTGTCCGTGTGTTGGAAAAAAACTTAGATTAAACGCACTCGCAACAGACACACCCCAAAGCGGAGACGTTACAGCGTTGCCGCTGTAGTGGACACGCACCGTAATGGATTCAAAATGTTCAAGCGTCGAACTAAACGCTAGGGGTGGGCGATACTCCAAATTTCGGTATCGATCCGATACCAAGTAAATACAGGGCCAGTATCGCCGATATCGATATCGATACCAATACTTTTTCATTTTAAAAGCATGCATGTGAACTTGTATGCACTTTCCTGTGCTAGAGCAGTGTGTCATGATTTATGAGGTGAATGCATCATTAATATGCTAAATCTGAATACGTTTTCATGACTACTAAATATTTTGTGATTTGTGCTCTCAACTCGCCTGTAATTAGTCTGTGACTTTTACAAAACTACCCTAATTATAGTAAAAGTACTATTGTACTTTAGCCTACTGTTCAAAAGTTTGGGGTCTGTAAGATTTTTAATTCTCTTCTGCATTTATTTGATCAAAAATACAGTAAAAACTGTAATATTACAATTTAACATAGGCTATCTGTTTTCTATGTCATACTAAACTGTAATTTATTCAAGTGATCAAAGCTGAATTCTCGGCATCATTACTCCAGTCATGATGATAATTCATTTTAATATGCTGATTTGCTGCTCAGGAAACATTTCTTATTATCAATGTTGAAAACAGTTTCATATTTTTTGTGGAAACCATGATGCAGAATTATTTGATGAACCAAGTTGAAAGAACAGCATTTATATGAAGTAGATTTTTTTTAACAGTGTAAAACCCTTGACTGTCACTTTTGATCAATTTAATGCATCGATCCTTGTTGAATAAAAATATTAATTTCATTAATAAAATCGTACTGACGTCAACATTTTGAACCGTTATATAAACTTTTGCTTTGTTTATTGCAAAATAACTCCCGATTGTTTCTCTGTCATCTAAGCAAGGCTTCGTTTCCCAAACGCACTGGGCCTGTGAGCTCAGCGAAGCACCAACATCGAACGTTCTCTGTGATTGATTGGTTTCGTCTTGTATCCAGATGACTAGGAGAAAAAGTTCTATCCTACACAATTATCCGCTAACATCCGCTTATTTTTCCACTTAGAAGCTTATTTTACGCACTGAATTGCATGTTAAATTAATAAAAATTACTGGTAAAAAAACACACATTTGGATCGATATTTTTATGTGAGGATCGATCCTTTTCGATACCACGTCAGTATCGATAGTATCGATACTTCAGGATCGATCCGCTCACCTCTACTAAACGCAACACGTGCGAATTTGACGCTCTATTCGCGTTTGGTGTGAACGCAGCATAATGAACAGGCTGAGATGTCAAGATTGCAATGCTGAAATGTGTGTGTGTGTGTGTGTGTGTCAGAGAGAGAGAGGCGCGGGCGCGATCGAACAGTGGAAACATAAAAACATACTCCATCATTTTGTTCAGCTAGAAGCTTGGCTAACGTTAGCCTAACGTTACGTTAAAGATAACGTTCAAATACGTTGTTGACTTACCTTAGAACCAAGGGCGTAGATTTGGTTTGAACATTGGGGGGGTTGAAGTTTGGGTATGCCTCCTGATATTGTGATCATGGTATAAATATTGGGGGGGTTGTAATGCATAGATTTAAATATTGGGGGGGTTATCTCCCCCCCATCCCCCCCACAAATTACGCCCCTGCTTAGAACACATGTAGACATCCTTGTTTAATTTATCCACGTTTAGTTGGTGTTGTGGTCTAAGTTACCGCACACCATTTGACCATTTTAAACTTAAAATGACAAGAAAAAACATATAAAAACGAATGAAAACTGACTAACTGCAATGCATTTCAATGGACGTGGAAGCAGAGAATGTCCGAGTGTATTGGGTTAGCTATGCGCACTGTGATTGGCTCATCGCGTTTGGGGGCGTGGCTTAGCCATAGGTCAATTGGATCCGCATGTCATTGGACATGATCCGATGTCTTAAAGTGACAGTGGGTAATAAACCTAATGCGGTCTGTGTCCTTAATATTGATCAAGCAAAGAAAGAAAAAGAGAAAGGCATTCACTGCTCGTTATAATAGCTTTAATAAGGATTCATTATATTTAATTCACACAAATAAATATGTCTGCTGCTTGAAAGAATAAAGAATGATGATATTTTGGAGAAATGTAGTCACCAGTATTTAGGCTATTTGTTATTTTTTAATCCAACCAACTCAAAAACGTTTTGAGCTGTATGTATTTTTCTCTTAATTTTCGTAAAAAAAAAAAAAGGAAAAAAAAGAGATTTGTTCTGCATGAATACAAAAAAAGCATTTAACTCGTTATTTTTTATTAAATCTGTTTTTTTTTTACCTGTTTACAGATAACTACTTTGAATGGAGCTAAATAAATATAATACCATAAACATTTTAATGGTGTTTTTATTATGTGACTAACAACTAACAACTATAGATGATAATAACAAAGTACAGAAACAACATGTTTATTTTGGGACGGTTGACATTCACTTTAGGACGGTTCAAATTGTTTTTCAGGACGGAGGTGAAAAAAGTTAGTCTGGAGCCCTGATATCAAATGAATAAAAGAGAAATGTGTCTTTATAATGTTGACATATAGAATTTTGACGACACAATATTTATTAGCCTATATTTACAATAATATAATATTACTAAAACTAAATTAGTGGAGATCATAGTAGTTCTTATGCTATGGACTCCGTGCACAAGATGGCGCCTATCAACATCCGGTATATGAGTGTGCGCGTCAGTACTTCCGGTTTTAGCTATCCCGCACTGCTGTGCTAAGAGTTTTGACATCGACACTAAGATCAAACTAGAAGTAATAATGAATGGATTCAAGATTAAAGAAAGGCGATTGGCCTTCCAACGGGTGAAAAAGGCGGCATTACATTGTTGTGTACCTCTTTGTAATAATTTGTCACGCTATAACTCAGAGATAAGTTTTCACTCGTTTCCCGTAGATACTGCAGTACGGGCTCAGTGGCTAATCAAGATCCGTAGAGACAGCTTCAGCCCTACGAAAACCAGTCGTGTGTGTAGCAGGCATTTTCAGCCGGGAGACTTAGTAGTGACTGCTGGGGGGTTAAGGAGATTACAAAAAGGCGCTATACCGGTTCTCTTTTCTTGGAATGAGTACGCTCTACCCACACCAAGACCTAGTGTTTGGGAGCGTAAGCCGAGGGCAGAGAGCCCTACCCCGTTCTTGAGTGCAAACTCAGAGTCTGAGATGGAAACAGCAGCCCCTGATCATGATTACTGTGTGACTCCAGCGACGGCAGTGATGGCAAATGAGATGGCCAGCGAGAATGAAGCCTTGCATCAGAAAATTAGGTATCTCCAACACCAACTGGAAGTGTTACAGCTGCGAACCCGTTTCGGCATACAGCGCTTCGCAGGGTCGGACGAGCACATTCGTTTCTACACCAGGTTGGTTTATAACTTGTTAATCAATGTATTATGTGGGTCAAAGATGTATAATGTTTTCAAAGTAGCACAAAATAAAACGGCAATTATAATCCCCTAAAAGGATTTTTTTATGTTCACTGGAGTGTCACTTATGCCCTTATATTAGTTATATTCGAGAATAAAACCAATAATTTTTTTTTATTGTGATTTGATATGACAAGTTGTCACTTTTGAGCTCAGTAACTCCCTTAATATAATAGTTTGCAACACAAATATTTCTGGGTCAAAAGAAGGATAAGAGTTAAGTGATTTAATATTATATTTACACATTTATCTTTTTATGTTAAATGAATGGCCTTTGGACACCAAATTTACATGTCTCGTCTTTGACCCATGTATGAGTTCTGTTTAATTTTGAGGAATCTAATTTAAAAAATAAAACAAAACCTAACATGAACAACATTACATTCTTAGATTTGCCTCATACAAACATTTCCAGGCCTTTTGGAAACTAGTGGAGCCTGCAGTCAACACCAAGATGGTTATTCAGTGTGGCTTGCTTCCTGGTCAACTACCAGTACGGACCACTGGTAAATGCATGGGCAACTCAATGAATCACTCTGGACTCATGTATTAAAGAGATACTCCACTTTAAAATGAAAATTCTGTCATCATATACTCACCCTCATGTTGTTTCAAACCTGTATGAATTTCTTTCCTCTGAACAGAATGGAAGACATTTAGAAGAATGTCAGTAACCAGACAGTTTCTGGTCTCTGTATATATTTTTTTTTCCTACTATGGAAGTCAATGAGACCAGAAACTGTCTGGTTACTGACATTCTTCTAAATGTCTTCCATTCTGTTCAGAGGAAAGAAATTCATACAGGTTTGAAACAACATGAGGGTGAGTATATGATGACAGAATTTTCATTTTAAAGTGGAGTATCCCTTTAATGACATTTCACTTTTTGCTTATTAATAGTTTTCTAATGAATGTATTTCTAATCCTAATGTAATTCTAATTTTAGTTTCTTGTAAAGTTTCTAATGAATGTTCTATAGTTTTGTTAAACATTTACTTTGATAAAATTGATTCATTAAACAGCCTTTTGTTGACAGCTTTTACATTATTAAAAATATAATTTAAAAATAAAAATTGTATACACGTATATTTATGAACTCTTTAAACCCCCTCCTCCACAACTGGTGATGAGATGGGCAGTTACAGGTTACAACTAAGGAAAGTTTAGAGTTCTGCATTGTTTTACACACCTAGCTCAAAGCATGCTTACCATTAGGAGGAGACCACACATAGAAGCATATTTAAAGTAATATTTATTATACATAACAGCAGTGATTCTTAACAAATTCAAATAAAGAATTTAGTGCATATCAATCAAAGGCAACTCTAAATGCAAAAAAAAAAATGGTAGAGAACCCTGTTCAAACTACCAAGTAAAAATAAAAATAAAAATAATCTCCCTTCTCCCTGATGGTTTTAGCCACCTCGCCGTCTCTGTAGATGCGTTGTATGAGAATATCCTCTGCAAAAACTACAAAATCACACCACTCCATCCCTGTAAGTAGGAGCTGGCCTTGCACCTGCCAGTAGTAGCTGTGAGTCTGCTTCATTTTCAATTTCAATGTACCACTCTGCATTTTCAAGTAGCTACAGTCCACATAGCTCTTTGCATTGGGACATGAGGGTGGTATGAGGGCCCGACGTCCACAGGTGGGGGTTGTGCTTACAGCCCAACACCGTGCAACGTCCTGCACGGTGTTGGGCTATAAGCACAACCCCCACCTGTGGACGTTGGGCCCTCATACCACCCTCATGGAGTCTGTTTCTGACCGTTTGAGCAGACACATGCACATTTGTGGCCTGCTGGAGGTCATTTTGCAGGGCTCTGGCAGTGCTCCTCCTGCTCCTCCTTGCACAAAGGCGGAGGTAGTGGTCCTGCTGCTGGGTTGTTGCCCTCCTACGGCCTCCTCCACGTCTCCTGATGTACTGGCCTGTCTCCTGGTAGCGCCTCCATGCTCTGGACACTACGCTGACAGACACAGCAAACCTTCTAGCCACAGCTCGCATTGATGTGCCATCCTGGATGAGCTGCACTACCTGAGCCACTTGTGTGGGTTGTAGACTCCATCTCATGCTACCACTAGAGTGAAAGCACCGCCAGCATTCAAAAGTGACCAAAACATCAGCCAGGAAGCATAGGAACTGAGAAGTGGTCTGTGGTCACCACCTGCAGAACCACTCCTTTATTGGGAGTGTCTTGCTAATTGCCTATAATTTCAACCTGTTCTAATTTCAACCTAGTTCTTTATGCAATGATAAAAACAATCCAAAAAAGCAAATAGTTTAAGTCGTCATATAACAGCCCCAGACCCTCCCAGTGATAAACTATAGTGTGAACTGAAGCTTCAGACCCTCACAGAGACGAGAGGAGGAGTTACAGACCAGATGAGCCTGGGGGGAATAATGTCACAGTAAAGCTAGTCTGTTAACGCCTTTCCAGAGTACATCCAGAGTTTATACTAAATTCATTTAAAAGCATAACCTTAAAAGTTTAAATTAGATCTTTAAAGTTTTATTAAAATCATATCTTCTATTTATCTTCTTAGAAGACTTATGTATTATTGTTAAACAGCGTCTGTTCAAAAAACTTGAGATTGTTGAAAAACTGTGCTTGACGTTGTAGTAACATTGGCTATGAATCATGGCTCATTGAATCAGAACACAAACGCACATTCCTTCTTGCTGTCCCACTCTGAACCCCCGAAGGTAAATCAGTTGTGTTGGCTCCAGTTAGTCTGCAGCAAATGATCTTTAGAGACACTTTATTGCACCTTGGAGGATAACCAGTCAACACATTCCCTTAACTTTGCAAAGTTCTGCATTCCAAACCCCCTTCCCCTCTCTGGACAGAGATATAACGAAACTTTCTATGTGACATACACACACACACACCTTTGGTATTAGAACTTAGAAATACCCCTTTTGATATATGTACAATTCCTGTATGCATGTTTTATTAAGTTGTTTGATCACATAATATGATTTTCTAGTGTCTAGCTCTGAAATGGATTTTTGAAGAAAGTTTCTCCCATTGGAATCGAATCTTCAGGGCTAAGTCATAAAACTTTATGACTCCCAAGCTGCAGCTCATCCAGCTCCGCTGCAAGAGATAACGAGGAGCCAACATTCCAATGCACATACACAAACTTTGAACATTAAACTTAGAATATAAGCATGTCATATGTATTTCATATACTCCTGTGTTTCCCAGTTTATATTCACTCCATTTATGACGTTTATTTGAATGAACAAACCTTAAATGTGTGTAATTATGCATATCTTATGTAACTTTATGTTTCTTCCACTTTCATATGTCATCCTTGGTACCTGTTCGACCGTCTTGCGGTGACTAAACCAACCGTACATAGGAGATTACAGTACAATGTATTGTTCTGTGTGTATAATCTTCCGAGGTAGAAATGACTGAATGTTATACCATCATAAACTATGCAAATAAGTTCTTTTGACAAGACAAAGAAGAACTTTTTCCCACTCGAGATACTCTGAGATGATTGGTTCACGTACGTGGAGCAGCCGTGAGCCCATCCTCTCCATAAGAGACAGACACAGAACTTTCTCGAGAGCACTTTCACGAACCCGCTACGTCAGCGAGAAGATCCATATGGCTCCCTTTTGGGAGCGTTCTCCGTTTTTCTTTTTCTTTACGTCTTTTCTTTATTTTCGTCTTCGGACTCAACGAAGCAAACGCAGCAGGCAACTTCAACTCAAAGAGAAAGACTCTTTTGAAAATCCCACTACCGCGCTCACCGGAAGACACGAGAGCGCGAGCCCTGCTTTCTTAAAGAAACACACGCACGCTGCTCTTAGGACACGCATGAACTCGGCGTTCTTCAGCAACAAAGAGAACCATTTTGCAAGATAAGTTTATTGAACTTTTAATGTGATTTGATTCCTTGCTGTCTCTCAAAAGGTTACACTGCCTGTGATTTTGCCATGCAGAGATCATCTCGGTGATCTCTCTCATCCTGAACTTTAGTTTCACTTTCTCCCTTTCATCCTCTCCCTCTCTCATCTGTTATCCGTTTGGTCTTGTAATGTTTTCATCCGTATGTTTCTGTTGTAAATATGTATTTACTCTGTGTATACTCGTAGTTTCGATGTAGTATTAGTCCAATTATTAAAAACCCATTATATCCTAGATTGTCTCTGTATAAGTGTTCATTTTACAAGTCAATGAAACGACGATCAAGCTACGCTTTACTAATGCGCTACTGTTAAGTAACCTACATTTTATAAGAACAAGAAAGTAATTTTCATGGCCAGAAAATATAGCTTTCTTCGAATTATAAGAAAGAGATAATTTTGTTGAGAAGTTGATGGAATCAATTTTACGACCAGTTTGCGGGACAAACAACCGTTTAATTAATACATTAATTTCCCTTAAAAATTATTCTGATTAATTGATCTGAAAGAGGGACCTTTTTGGTATATTAATGATTAAATTATAATTCATTGTAATTGAACATTGATGTATACGAATGGGTCTAAATTTCAGTTTCAATCATTTATTAATATTGTAAGAATATAGATGAATCAACCCGATTCATAATTTTGATTCCCTATAATCATTTGAGCTAAGTCATATTCCTTACAACGTCTTAGATCTTATTTATACAAAAATATTTCAAACAGTATTTTTGTCCATACAACATGAAACATGTTGTCAAAGTTTGTCACAATGTTTTGTTGTTTTTAAGAAATCCGGACTTCACATGTCTCTTATTTAGACTAAGTTGTATCATTTGGAAAATCACCCCACAATTTCAGAGACGCGATGCGTGATAAGTAAAGTTGGTCTTGAGCGAATATTTAATTTTACTCGTCTTAATTCAAAGCATGAGTATAAGATCGTATAAGATCATTTTTACTTGTATCTCCCGAACTATCCTTAAAGGGATACTTCACCTCTGGAAAGATGAATGTGTATTTAAAATAGGTCATTTATGTAGAAGAAATGTGAAGAAATTTTTGAATTCTGAGTTTTCTAGCCTGAGAAAAGCCAGAAAATGTATTTTTGGCTTATGTGGATGAAAGACAACAACTGCCAGAATGCACTTGCTTCACTGCCCTAGGAGGCCACACCTACCGGTTAGAGAGCGCAGTTGAAAACAACAAGAAGGTTAGGCTACTAACTTAGTGAGTCTCCGTGACGAGTTTGCCCGTGATTTCGAGATCGCCCAAAATGTCCGGGATTCGGCTTTTGCGTTCTACAGTCGCCATTCATCATGTTTACTGTGGCGAGCAGGACGAGGCTGACGGCCGCGGGAGAACGGCGCGAGGCCGGTGGCGTCATTACTGAGACGTGCGGGTCTCGTATCTCTCACGGAGGAGCGGGAATTTTCTTAGCAATGGTAAAACGCACATCAACCGATCACTTGTTTAGCGTTCTTGTAAACACTACATTCAGACTCACCAATCGGAATGAATTCAGCTAGATTGAAACAAAAGGTGTGCATGTAAACAATGAATGGCGACCGCAGAACGCAAAAGCTGAATCCCAGACATTTTGAACGATCTCGCCCGCCGGACAAGTCCGGGAAAATGGTAACCCCTACTACTCAGCTTTCTCCTACTACTCAGCTTTCTCCTACTACTCAGTTTTCTCCACAGAACAAGAGCCTGATAGCTTAGCTTCCAAAGCTGACACTGTGTGTACATTCTTTGAGTGAGATCCCTCTATGGGCGGGTTGAAAATATGCGGAACAACGCCTTCTACTGGCTGTAGTCTTTAGCCTCTGGCCAGAAAATCCTCCGATAATGCAAAATGACAATTTTTGCGTCATCGGAGGATTTTTTCCAGACAAAAAATACATAAATCTCTGGTCTCAGGGGGATATGAGGGTGGAAAGCATGGTAATTCAAAAATACTACAGGTTTTCTACTAATACAAAGCTTAATGCTAAATCCTGAAGTATCCCTTTAATCAGTGTGGAAACACACAGGGTGAAGCCCTTTACTGAGAATATACTATCGGTTAACTACTCAAAATACTAGAAGTAGAAGTTTCAAATGTTAGCATTTGTTGATGGCGACCGCATGAACAGACTTTGGGGAGAGCTATAGCAGGAAGCATGCCCTTTGACTTCCTCGATTTTGGAGGCTTTTTTGTTAAAGACCCTACAAGTTAGTTCTCCCAAAAGAATTTCTCCCATCTAGCGGTGAAATTGTATTTTTGATGACCCGTGTTGAGTTAGGCTAGTGCTTTTTGTCCCTCTTTGCAATTATAGTGTTTCAAGATGGCGGAACGACATGGAAGTTTCCTTGGACTTACCCGCCCCATGTAAATAAAGATAAGAAATTCTTCGCTTACGAGGATAAGTCAGATCATTGCCAGAGGTCATTTTACACCCATGAGGACATATTTTATGAATACAGACAATGATTTTAGCTAATAAAATACATTTTTCAACCGAGCGAATCTACACATGAGAGGCCTTCAGAAGGGGCTGGAGTAAAAGAGCCGGGCTCGCTCCGAACAATTGTGTTAATGGACAGTAATAGGTAGACTGATAAGATCGGACCGTAGCTGGAGTACTGACGATGCAGCGGCCATGAGACCGAGAAGCCTCTGAAACTTCCTGAGGGGCATGCACGCACCTACCCTGAAGGACCCCTTATAGAGAGAGCGCACTCTGGTGTGAGCCGCGCTCTCATCATTGTAGAGTCGATAACTGTGCCCAGAAAGATTACGTTCTGGCTGGGTAACAGTTTGCTCTTGGAAAAATTGACCCTGAGCCCCAGGCATTCCAAATAGCTGAGGAGCATAGATCTGTCTGTCAATAATTCGGTCTTCGACTGACACATAATGAGCCAATTGTCGAGGTAGTTCAGCACGCGCACTCCGTTGCCTCAGGGGAGAAAGCGCTGCGTCCATGCACTTTGTGAAAGTACGGGCTGCTAGAGACAAACCGAACGGTATGACCGTGTATTGATAAGCCTACCACTCGAAGGCGAATCTCAAGAATGGCCTGTGATGGGGCGTTATCTTAATGTGAAAGTAAGCGTCTTTCAGATCCACCGTAAAAAAAAACAATCCCCCGGGCGAACCTGCGCGAGGATTTGTTTGGTAGTTATCATTCTGAACGACCATCTCATGAGAGCTTTGTTCAGATGTCTCAGATCTAGAATGGGGCGAGTGCCACCGTCCTTTTTTGGTACAAGGAGGTAACGGCTGTAAAAGCCTGACCGGCTCAGCGCGGGGGGGTACTAATTCTATTGCCCTTTTTTCTAGCACATTTTGCACTTAGGTGAGAAGCACCTCGCGTTTGGTGTGAACCAGTCTATGGTGTGAACCGGTGTGAACGCAGCATAATGAACAGGCTTCGATGTCAAGATTGTAATGCTGGAATGTGTGTGTGTGTGTGTCAGAGAGAGAGAGGGGAGGCAAGGGCGCGATCGAACAGTGGAAACATAAAAATAAATACTAATAATAATAATAATAATAATACATAAGTCTTATATAGCGCTTTTCGAGGAACGCAAAGACGCTTTACAAATGAAACAAACAAACAAAAACAAACAAAAATGAGAGTGCTACTGTAGATTGTAGGCGAGCTGAAACAGGTGAGTTTTGAGCAGTTTTTTGTAGGTGGTCAGTGAGTCCGAGTTTCTGATGTGGATGGGGAGTGAGTTCCAAAGGGTGGGGGCAGCGATGGCAAAGGCTCGGTCTCTCAAGGTTCGGTGCTTTGATTTGGTGATGGGTTTGAGAAGGTTTAAGTCGGCAGAGCGGAGGCGTCGGGAGGGGTTGTGGTGCTGCAAGAGGTCTGTAAGGTATGGAGGGGCCAAGTTATTGAGGGCTTTGTAGGTGATGAGCAGAACTTTGTAATGAATGCGCTGTTGTACAGGGAGCCAGTGAAGCTGTTGAAGGACGGGGGTGATGTGGTCTCTGGAGCGGGTGTGGGTGAGGAGACGGGCAGCGGAGTTTTGAACATATTGCAGTTTTTGTAAATCAGAGGAAGGGAGACCATATAGGAGGCTATTGCAGTAGTCGAGTCTTGATGTAATAAATGCATGGATGAGAGTTTCAGCAGCAGATGTGGAGAGGGTGGGGCGTAGGCGAGCAATGTTACGTAGGTGGAAAAAGGCAGTTTTGGTGATATGACGGATATGTGGCTTAAATGTGAGTGTGGGGTCAAAAATGAAACCAAGATTTCGGATCTGGGGAGAGGTGGTAACTGTATGGCCATCGACAGATAGAGTGAAGTCTTGGGTGGAGGGGAGGAGTGATTTGGGACCAATGACGATGATTTCCGATTTATTGCAGTTGAGTTTAAGGAAGTTGGCGTTCATCCAGGATTTTATTGCAGACAGGCAGTTTGTGATGGTTAATACTGTGGCAGGAGTGATGGATCTGGTGCTGAGGTATAGTTGTGTGTCGTCTGCGTAACTGTGGAATTTTAGTCCGTGATTTTGAATGATAAGTCCAAGGGGAAGCATATACAGGATAAACAAAGGGGGACCTAGCACCGAGCCTTGAGGGACTCCGTGATTGACAGGTATGGTGTGAGACGTACAGTTGTTGATGGATATGAATTGAGATCTGTTGGTGAGGTAGGAGGTGAACCAGGAGAGAGCTGAGCCAGAGATGCCAAGATGTTGTAGGCGTTGTAGAAGGATGGAGTGGTCAATGGTGTCGAAAGCGGCAGAGAGGTCAAGTAGGAGGAGAATGGGGAGGGAACCAGAGTCTGAGGCAAGCAGGAGGTCATTTGTTACTTTGAGTAGTGCAGTTTCAGTAGAGTGATGAGTGCGGAATCCAGACTGAAAGGTTTCATAGAGCTGATTGGAGAGGAGGTGATGTTTTAGTTGAGAGGCGACTGAGCGTTCCAGGATTTTAGACAGGAAAGGTAGGTTGGAGATGGGGCGGAAGTTGTTGGGGTTATCAGAATCCAGGCCAGGTTTTTTAAGTATTGGTGTGATGGCGGCAACTTTGAAGGAAGAGGGAACTGTTCCAGATGTGAGAGAGGAGTTGATGATGACCATAATGAGTGGGCTGAGGCAGGGGAGACAGTGCTTGACCAGTGCAGATGGAATGGGATTTAGTGGGCAGGTTGTGAGGTGGATTTTGTTGAAATGGTTAGTGAGATCCGTTTCTGTAATGACTGATAGGGAGGGAAGAGTGGTGTGAAATGGAAGGGATGAGTCGTGTTGGGGGTCTGTGCTGGGAGAGATGTTCACAGAGAGTTCTTGGTGAATGCTGTCAGTTTTGTATTTAAAGAAGTCGATGAAATTATTGCATTTGTCCATGGTGAATAAGTGAGTGATATTGTCAATGGGTTTGAGTAGTTTATTAACTGTGGCAAACAGAGTCCGGGGGTTGGAGGATCCAGAGTGAATGATACCAGAATAAAAAGCTGTGCGGGCTGATGTGAGCGCTGATCTATAATGATGGCTGTGATCCTTGTAGGCTTGTAGGTGTACAGTGAGTCCAGTTTTCTTATGTAGGCGTTCCAGTTGTCTGCGTTCTTTTTTGAGTTTGTGCAGTTCAGGGGTGAACCAGGGAGCAGAGCGGGAGAATGTAACTGTTGCAGTTTTAACTGATGTGAGAGTATTGAGGCTGGATGTGAGTGTGCGATTGTAGTGAACTACTAGGTCGTCGGTGGTTAAGTTTTCAGGGATGCTGGCTATGGAAATGTTGTTTGCGATATGGGAGGAGAGGGAGGTGAGACAGAGGGACTTTAGATTTCTGTAAGATATGGTGCGTGTCTGCTTGGAATGAGGGCTGGGGAGGTTGATGTGAAATGTTATGGCGAGATGATCAGATATGGCCAGGTCTGTGTGTGAGAGAGTGTCAATATTAAGTCCAGTAGAGCAGACCAAGTCCAAAGTGTGTCCACGGGTGTGAGTGGGGAAATTGACATGTTGTATGAAATTAAAACTGTGTATGATGTCCAAGAAATCCATGGTGGGTTTGGAGGTGGAAGAGTCGATGTGAATATTGAAGTCACCTACGAGTAATATGGTTGATGAAGTTGAGCAGAGTTGAGTTATAAATTCTGAGAAATCTGACAGGAAAGAAGGATTGGGTTTGGGAGGGCGATAAATTGTTGAAATAGTCAGAGGAGTGGGGCCTAAGAGTTTAACTGAGAGGTGTTCAAAAGAGGGAACAGATGGGATGGGGAGAGGGCGAAGCTTCAGAGTTTGTCTATGGATGGCAGCAATACCACCGCCCCTGCCTTCAGGACGAGGTTGGTCCATGTATGAGAATCCAGTGGGGGTGGCTTGGTTTAGGGAGAAATAGTCATGAGGTATTTGCCAGGTTTCAGTTAAACAGATTAAGTCTAATTGTGAGTCCAGAATGAATTCGTTGAGAATGGTGCTTTTATTGTTAAGGGATCTTATGTTCAATAGTCCAAGCTTGAGAGACTCTTGTTTTGAAGGGGATGAAGCGGAAATGGGAACTGACCGGAGGTTGAAATGGTTCACGTGACGTTGGCTCTGATGACGTTGTGCGTTGCTGTTTAGATGCCGGGACGCGGAAGAGAAGCAATGAGGAAGTGTTGTGCCGAAGCTGTCATTCCCGGTGGATATGTGTATTAAGTTTCTAAGGGAGCCTCTGTGGATGTAACGGTGGCGTTGAAGTAGTCAGAAGGTTTTTATTTCAGCGGTGAGCTCCGGAGTAGCCGATGGATAGCGGTTTAGCTGGAGTAGCTGTTTAGCTGAGTACCGGAAAGCCATGAAGTTGTTAGTGGAGTTTTGCAACCAAGGAAGCAGGATGGAGAGCAGAAAAAGAACTAGGACCAGGTACTGCATCATCCGGGAGGGAAGATTGAGTCGTCTTGGGCAGGAGAAGTTTAGCATTACCGCCCGAAAGCACGGGTGTTTAACCCGATCGATCCAGCGGCGTTGCCAACTATACAATCCGTAGTCCCAAAACGCAGCCGAACCAAACTGGGTCGGGTCCCTCGGTAGCAGAGACGTGCAGGCAAAAAGGTCCAGGTAAGTGCTGAGGCAGTTTTGATTCAATAAGAAGTTTTGATTTGATTTCCCGGAGGGAGAAACGGCGACCAAAACGCGCCAGCGTCCTCTCCAACCGAAACAAATACTCCGTCATTTTATTCATACAGGACATCATTAAAACTGCAAAGTGTTATAAGAGTAACTTACTTAAACTACTTATTGATAATTGATATGCTAAGTTAGCTCGCTAGCTTTACTTACAACAGACATATGTATGCTTATTAATCTTCGAGGCATTTAGCTGTGAGTGAGGTCTCCCACACTGCTTAATCCATTGTCTGCATCTTTCCGCTTGGGTCTTGGGTTTTGGAAAGGCTTGCTGAAATCGCAATGTTTGACGGAGGTCCTTCTCCTTAGTTACAGTTGCTGAGCTAGGATTGGACGAGGACCGTTCGAGGGCGGGGTTTTGCGAACGGTCAATTGGATAGACCTACAACCAATCATAGCAGCGGAGTAAGTGACGTATGTTTTTCATTCATGTTTCCGATCGACAAATGCCTTGATCGCGGTTCTCTGTTCCTCTTTTAAAATGAATGCGCTGTCGATATCTTCTATAACAGACGTGATGGCGGAATCTACACATAATGTTTTATAAACAAAGTTCGGAGGAGCACGTTCAAATAATCGATCCAATCAACTTGTCATGAAACAATTACCATGTCTACCCTATCAGCATGAGAGGAAGCATATATATTTATTCACTCTGTCAACTCACCTAACATTCCTTGACAGTTTTCAGCATCCCTCCACTCACTCTCGGCTTGTCCTTCCACAGCCAGGAATACAGGGGGAGTAGGCTACTTTGGGTTCAGGCCGAATACCGAGCTCGGAGCCCTCTCCTCGGACAGCACGCCAAATATACATTTATTCTATCTGACTTATTTGTAAGTGTGATCCATAGGTGTGAACTCGTGAAATCTCAATTCAATTGTAAACAAATTCAACCCAAGCGCTCTTTGATGACGTAGTGATTACGTTACCGTTGCTCATCTGTCCATCATCGTATAAAGCCCGCCCTGACAATTTGATTGGTCTGAACAATTTTTGTTCGAGCATAATAGAGCTGGTAAGTCCCGCCCCTTCCGCTAACCCCACTGGACCTCTAGGTTGAAAAATCGTCAATGCAAGTGAATGGGAGAAAATAATTATTTTCTGGTCCCGTTTGAATTTTGCCATGAATGTGAACATATGTTGTCTGTGAATTTTTAATATAATTTTTCGTGTAAAGAATGCTACAATTTAGCTGGTAGAAGTTTGATACGGTTAGACTTTGTGTGAGAGCACTTTGTGGACTACAACTCTTCGCTGCTTTCGACGCGTATCTGAAGAAAGAACAGCCGATTTGGTTTGAATGGTGACATTTGGGTAAAAAACACACAGGCATCTCGAACTGTCTCCATAGATCATGGGTCACCAAACTAAGGCCCGCGGGCCGACTCAGGCCCGCCACCCCCCTTTGACTGGCTCCCCAGCCCCTCTGCCCCCCACTACTTGAACCGGCCCTATGAGGCAATCCCCAAAAGTCGTCATGGACGGTACGTCATGGTACGGGCGTCGCGGTTTGGTGCATACATTTACACGGAGAATACACGGTATAAAAATAAATAAAACTCGCATGCAATTTAATTAATGTAATGCGGAACTACTGTTAGATACGCGGGTTCTTTAGGGACACCTAATCTGTAGCTCCGCCTTAGCTCTGAAGCAGTAAAGATTGCAATGCTGGAATATGTTGAGAGAGGTGTGGGCGCGATCAAAAAGTCGTAAAGTGTTTAATTATATTTGTGTGCGTGTGTGCGTGTTTGTGTGTGTGAGTGTGAGGCGCGGCCACGATCGAACAGTGGAAACATAAAAACATACTCCGTCATTTAGTTTATGCATGACATAATTCAAACTGCAAAGTGTTTAAGTTACTGTTAATTCAATTTTTAAGGAAAACAAATATATTAATCTGAAATTTAGCAGATTAATTTTCAATTCATTCAGGTACAATAACCAAACATATCAAGGTCTTTTTTATTAATTGAATTAATAAACTAATTATATGAAACTATTGTCAGTGCACTACAAATAAACTAGTTCTATGCCTTTACTTTATTAATAAAACTTATTTTAAAAAAAAATACAAGGCTTAAGACATTTATTTTTCTTTTGGTGGTCCAGCCTGAGACATGCACAAGCCTTCTGCATTTTTGTTTTGCTTTTCCCTTCCATTGTACCGAACTCATACCGAACCGTGATGTCTGAACCGAGGAACTGAACCGTGACTGCTGTGTACCGTTCCACCCCTAAAAGAGAGTGCAGAGTTTTCAAAGAACAGTGGACCAACTATTATTTGTGAAGAATAACTTTAATTAAAACAAAGTGTGAAGACTCGTTTACAACTTTTGCAAACCACTAGTAAAGATAAACAAATATGTGCCAGGAATCAAGTGTTGATATAGTAGTGTGGATATAGTGGGGATGGCTGTGCCAGGCTAGTAATCTCACAATAAGGCCTGCTGGTGGTCATTTTGGTCTGGGTCATACAATTCTATGTTATATAGCTGACCCAGCCCCGGGCCCTCCATCACAGTCAGGAACGATAATGTGGCCCCCAGAGAAAAAAGTTTGGTGACCCCTGCCATAGATTATCGCAGCATTAGCACCGTGATTTAACAAGTGGAGGGAAAATGTGTTATGGGGTGACGTCACATAAGCGACATGTAGTCTTTCTCGTTATGTCTTTTCCACAACTGCTAGCCAAAGAATCGTACAATATACTGTCAAACTCGTAACATGAAAAATTATATAAAAAATTCACAGACAACATATGTTCACATTCATGGCACAATTCAAACGGGATCAGAAAATAATTATTTTCTCCCATTCACTTGCATTGACGATTTTTCAACCTAGAGGTCCAGTGGGTTTTACGGATGGGCGGGACTTACCAGCTCTATAGCTCTTCAACGAATCAAGTCCAGACCGAACTTCCCGACCAAAAATTTTTGTGTGCGGGGCTAAGTTCGGCTGGCATCCAGGCTAACTTAGTGGGGTTTACCACTTTTTAATAATAAACAATATCAAGTCTATAAAAGTCGTCAAACCAATTAATACACTCGTTTAAACAGCATACACACCAGTCCCGGTCATTTAACTGCACATCACATTTTTGACATGATTGATGCTTTTGCCGTGTTGACAACAAATTCTTTCAATATAAAAGTCTTCTCTACTGACCGACTCACTCATAAACAGTCTTTGGCGACATCTATCGGCGAAATAATGTAACTTCTGTTGCTGTTCACGGTAAAGGACTATTTCTTCCAGCGGAAGGAAGGCTTTAGCGATTTTACTTAATAAAAATGGCATTGATAAATTTTTTTATTTTTTTTTTGCTTTAATATTTTTATTGTGTAGTAACTATTTTATAAAAGCAACAAGGTACTCGAGGCTAGTGAATAAGTCACGGTGGTTGCTCCGCTTCGCGTTGTGGTTGTGCCTAACAACGCCCTTCAGCCGTGACTTATTCACTATACAGTAAGTTTATGTTGGATCTTATGATTTTATTTGTTCAATTTTTGTATTTGTTTTGCTAGGTCTTGCTATAGTTGTAGTAGATAGTTGTGTATAGTCTTAGTTCTTAATTGTTTATAAAAAAAAAGTTATTAGACTTATTTTATGCTCTTTGGAATAACATGCATTGATAAGTGTATTAAAAGTGTTTAAATTAAGGGTAACTAGATATGGTAAACTAGAAAAAAATAACTGGGGGGGGGGGGGAATCGACTGAAATAAGGATCTAATAAATAAAAAATCCACGTTGTACTAAAACTAAATACAGTAATTAAAATGAAAACTAAAACTAATTCAACATATATATAATAGCTACATTGATACTTTCTTGCCTACATGAAAGTAAAATTGTGGACTGAAATAACAAGAACTGAGTCCTGAGACTTTACCATACATACAACCGGCACATCCGGGAACTTAACTGTAAATTTCGTAACCGCCCCTTTTTAGGGGAAAACAAACCAGACTTCCCATAGACTTCAATACAAAATAGCGGCACAAAACAACGTCCGTACACAGCCGGCAGACGTGTATAACTTCAGAAATCACTTAGATGAAATATGTCGAGTAATTATATGTCCACCCTGCCTTCCATAGAGCGTGAACGATACATTTATAAACTTAATTTGGGCAACTTAAAACCATGACCCTACCAGCGTCAAATTGGTCTAACAACCCCACCCAGTGGTCTTACCCGGACATTTACTCGTACCTCATCGAGTCACCAGGTAGCCAGTGAATGATTTTACTTCGGTTTTAAGAAGTAAACATCTTTAAATGTATAATATTATGTCTTTATATTTAGAGTAGCTACTGAGTGCACTTTTCTGTCCAGCCATACAACTAGCCTGATTTAGCTTTCGATAGCATCATCGGTAATTCATGATATTTCCATAACAGCAAGATATTGATGATGATGGCAGGCAGAGATGGGCATAAATACATGGAAATGTATTTAAAATAAAATAAAAATACAAAATACTGTGTGGAAAAATTTAATTAAATACAAATACATAATAGGGTGTGAAAAAAAAAAGTTTAAATACAAATTACATGTTTGTAAGGGTTAGTACACGTCCTCAATCCGATACTGTGTATGGCGCTCGCCGGTTTGTTTTCCCCTAAAAGTGGGCGTGAACCTTTTCAGAGACGTTCTATGACGCTACGCCGGTTGTATGTATAAGGTTCAACTTAACTACCAATGAAAAATACTTCCAAGCATTTATTAATCCTCATTTCATCATTTACTGATATTGAGTTTTATCAGGTTAATAGACCTGAGCTAACATGAACCGTTGTATTTATAAAGTCATCAAACTGTAAAAAGTATCATTCATAAATGCATTATGCCTTCATTATAAATCAAAGTAAACAGTTTATTTATTTTTTAAGTCTGAATATGATCTATAATGGGGAAACTTCAAGTCAACATTTGAAGTGGATAAAAAAAAGGTCAATTTGTCCCAACACAAAAACAGGCATTGTTCAAAATTCCTGTACAACTTCGATGAAAGGTTTTGATCCACTTCAAATGTTGACTACTGTAATTAAAATCACCAGAACTTAAAAGGCTTTAAATTTAGGGCATTAATTCCTCTTATTGTGACCATGGTTCATAAAGACTACATATTTGAACTTAAAGTTATACCATAGAAATGTTTAACAGACATGAAAAGGCAAAATTGCACCTAAAGCCCATAAACGCATGAAATCAACACCTGAACTGC
The DNA here is from genome assembly GCA_022829085.1 of Abramis brama. Lineage (NCBI taxonomy): Eukaryota > Metazoa > Chordata > Actinopteri > Cypriniformes > Leuciscidae > Abramis > Abramis brama. Next base: position 44,807,372 of record CM040771.1, on the reverse strand, counting down.
CCAGCAATGAAACGCCACACACTCCATTAATTTTCAATTTTTATTTTCTTTATTTAGATTTACATAATCCACTTGACTTCCCTGTTTGCATGTGAGAAATGTGATGTTTGTGCCCTGTACAGTCCAGTCCCTCTCGTGTACTCTGAGGGAAGGAAGCGAGTGCAGGAGGGAAGGAACGAGACGGGAATGAGAGAGTAAAGCGCAGAGGTTGGGCTAACAGTGGGAGACGAGTCGCTCAGCGGTTTATAACTTGTCCAGGAAGTTGTCGAGTGCCGGCATGCCCTCCTTCAGGCCCTTGCGTTTGCGTGTCTCGGCGACGATCTGGAAAGGCTTGGTTGCGGCGTCTTTGGGGTCGCCGGGCAGAATCTGCCAGTGGTCGAACACACACTGAGGGAACGCCTGACCGCCGGTGTTGGAGCGCAGGTCAGCTGTGAAACCTGCACACAGACAAGAGGACATCAGCAAAGAAACAGACACGCTTTTATATTAATAAAATGGGACTTCGAGTAGTTAAATGTGTCAATAAAAAGTGCATTTTGGTAAAAATCGACTTCTAATACAATAAAAAAAAGCAATGAAGATAGCAGCAGTTGAGAGGAATCGGAACGGTTACTCACCGAAAGACTCGTTGACGGGAAGGAAGGCTTTAACGATAAACATGGGCGTTCCCATGACCTGTGACTCCTCGAACACGTGTCCTCGTTTCCTGTTCAACACGCCGTAGATGCCGCCGACCACCTGCTCTGGGCACTGTGTGTGTGTGAGAGAGAGATGCGGGTGAGTAACGCTCAACCATATAGTGATGGAGTATATGCTAGTATCATACATCATATGATAAACACTAGTATCGCATCTTAACGAATGCATCATGACACTCCTAATTATAATTTAATATTAAAAATGAATGTCCAGGAACACTTCCGCTTCAAGACCCAACACTGTAGATCTGACTGTGTTCATGTCTGTGGAGGTCTCAGATATTAGTGGTAGGGGTTATCCATCACTTCATCAGAGTGGTGCATGATTTCTCATCATAGACCAGCCAGGACATGAGCCAGGGTTCCCACACCTCGGTCAACTTCAAATTAAAGGACTTTCCAGGTCCAATATCCTCAAATTCAAGGACTTAATTTCAAGTGAGAGCAAGTTTACATCGTTTCAGCCTATTTTTGCAATGTTTCACGGCTGTCTGCGAAACTTTGAGGTACCATTGTTGTAGTTTCGTGCGTGAACGTCATGGCAACGTACAACACAAAGTACCTCACGCGGGAAACACTTGACGTAACGCATAAATGTGAGTAACTAATGTAAATCAAGCATGAATGCTAGCTAGTGTGCGTAGGCCACGAAGTGTTGGGACATAACATTAGCGGATTTCATTGGCACAAACTTAAGGATTAAGGACCCGTGGGAACCCTGATAAACAGAACCGTTAGATGAACTTCATTCAGGTCATGATTCTTGCACGTGAATCTCCTCACCTGAATCTCCACCAGGTAGACGGGCTCCATGAGTCTGGGCTCGGCTGTGATCTGGCAGGCGTACAGAACCCTGCGGGCTGTGGGGATGATCTGGCCACCGCCGCGATGGATGGCGTCCGTGTGCAGAGTCACGTCGTGGATGTCGAAGCGGACGGCACGCATGTTCTCCTCGCACAGCACACCCTGAGGAGAGAGAAACGAGACCGTGAGCATGCGTCCTCTTCACTCGCACACTTCAATATCTCAGCAAATAAAGTCTTAAAATATTAGCATTAATATTTATTAAAATCATAATTAGGGGTGTAAATGTTACTTTGTTAATGCAAAGATGATTCGTGATTGACATTCTATGCCAGGCTCAGCTTTCTGTACAAGTTAGTATTCACCCAAAAAGTAACCTGAGATTTCTCTCTCCATTTGAATCCATTCCTCAACTTAAAGTGTCATAAAAACCATTTTAAAATCATGTCTAATCCAAATCTTCTGAAGAGACACGAAGGCTTAAGATGAACAGATTTACAACGCGCGTACTGTAGATAACATGCACGCTCAAATGCTTAAGTGACATGCAAAAACATCATGAACGAGAATGGAAAATAAATTTTTTGGATGAAGTATTGAGTTTGGGAATAGTCATTTTGACTAAATAAATAAATAAATAAAGTCCATTTCTCAAACTTAAATCCAAAGAGTGTCGAAGGCATCGTGAAATAATCAGGTCTAATCCAAATCCCGAGTCTTCTGAGACACAATGTTATTGAAGGCTAAAAAAATTGTGATTATCATATCGTGAGTTCAGTATTTGTATCGAATCGTAACGAATGCATCATGACACCCTTAATTATAATAAAATATTCAAAATGAATGTCCAGGAACAATTGTCCTTCAACACAACCCTGTAGATCTGACTGTGTTCATGTCTGTGGAGGTCTCAGATATTAGTGGTAGGGGTTATCCATCACTTCATCAGAGTGGTGCATGATTTCTCATCATAGACCAGCCAGGACATCAACACAACCGGTATTAACACAAACCAGGGCTGCACCATACTGAAGAAAAATGCGATATGCGAAAACTCATTAAATAATGCAATATTCAATGCGATAATGCTTAAAGTGTGTGAAACAAACTTAATTATCTTTGAAATATATTTAAAATTATATAACCTACATATGCGTTTCACATCCTTTTTGTGACAAGAAAACATCCCTACAGCTTCTGACAGTGAACATCAGTGTTTTACTGTCGCGCAAGAAGTGTTATTTTATGAGAGTAAACCACGGGGTTCAGGTTATCCTACATTAGGGTTATTTAACAACAGAAACTCAATCAAATGTAATAATAATAAAACACTGCTTAGTTTTCACTGTATGGATTAAATATATCCTGATTCTTATTAAAGCTACAAAAGTTATTCAGCCGAGAGCAGCGAGTGATTTTATCTCCGTCTTTTGTTCATGACCCGTTATTGCAAGCCGTTGCGATATGCATATTGCGATTTATAAATTTGTGATATTTCTATATATTGTGCAGCCCATTTCATCCTGAGCGTCTCTCACCTCTTTTGTGGCCCACTGGAACCCAGCCACAACGCTGTCCTTGATCTCGTTCAGGTACTGCACTCCCTTGGTCACGTCCACCAGGACATTGGGTCCGGTTCCGTCGGGTCCGAAGCACCAGATCTTACGGGCCTCTGTGACCTCCCACTCGTATTTGTCGGCCAGATAACGGGCGCGGGTCTTGAGCTCCTGACGGGACGACACCTCACCCTTGTCGATGTCTTCGGCGAGGCCGTCCGGGAACGGCCGGGCCTTCATGTAGAGACGGTTGTGTTTGTTGGGGGACTTGGACAAGCACATCTGGTCTGATTCTGCACTGACCGTCTCCCTGTATGACACAACGGGGTCCGATTTCTGTTGGAGAACGAGATCGACGGGATATAGGTTACATCAGGTTAGTTGCATTTCAATTTACTGCTAAATCAGCTTCAGAGACTGATTGGAATACGACAGATACAAACACACTCAAATTTTTCTAAAGTTTTTTTGGGTCCATCTTACAAAAGTTAACATCACTAAAGAAACTAGTTAGTTAAAGTGCCCATATTATGCACATTTAAAAAGTTCATAATTTTATTTTTTGGGGCCTGCTAGAATACACTTACATGATTTACAGATCAAAAAACATTTTTATAAACTGTATAGCCTATTGCTGCAGCACTGCCTGAAACACTGCTTTAGGGTACGTTTACACGACAACGATATGCTCAAAACAGAGACATTTTTCCTTTGAGAGATCCACTTTTTTACCAGATGGTGCAATTTTCTCAGGTTTGGCCTATAAAGCAAACACTCGTTTTATTCCCTTTTTCTGCTTCTGCATATTATAGAGGGAATTATGCAGTTATAATTTTGAGTGGGTGTGTTGCTATGGATGTCAAGAGTGTGGTTTCTATGAGTGTAATAATAAAATGTGTGCGTGTGTGTAATTGGAGGGAAAAACTACAGCAAATCACAAATCCAACCACTGTGTCCCAGTGAGTTTTGCTGGCATCTAATGGGGAAAATCTGGTACTGCACCCCATAATCTTACTGAAAGCTCATTTTTTGATATATCGACTTTAGATTTATGGCTTTGATTTTATAGCAGTTTTAGAGTTCATGTTTCATAAAATATATATTTGATTTAAAAATAGTTAAATCATTTTCATAAACTTAAACCTAACTTTAAACTTTTTTTTTTTTACTTCAACAATAATCTGTCAAGGATCTTAAAAATGTGAAGCTTGGGAGCACAGACTTAAGTTTGGTCTCATTTTAATGAGTTTTGACAGACATTTTTGTCCTCTATGGACCCATCTGTAACTTTAAAGTGACGCACCAGGGTTAAAGACAGTTGTTCATGCACAAACCTTAAGTGGAATGCAAGCATGGTCCTCCTCCAGATCTTTAAGGCAGATTTCCAGGTGAAGTTCTCCAGCGCCAGCGATGATGTGCTCTCCAGACTCCTCAATGATGCACTGCACCATGGGGTCGGACTTGGCCAGACGTTTGAGTCCCTCCACTAGTTTGGGCAGGTCAGCAGGATTCTTGGCCTCCACCGCCACTCGCACCACAGGGCTGACGCTGAACTTCATCACACGCATGTTGTGGGCCTGCTCGAAGGTCGTGATGGTCCCGGTCTTCACCAAAAACTGGTCCACACCAACCAGACCCACGATGTTACCACATGGCACATCTTCAATGGGCTCAACGTAACGACCCATCATCAAAATGGTCCTGGAATTGACATTCAGGGTCAGAAAGGAGGTACACTATTTTTTTTTTATACCTGATTTTAGAGTTATGTCAATCAGAAATTTTGGCAATGAATATATATATATATATATATATATATATATATATATATATATATATATATATATATATATATATATATATGCCAAAAATGCCAAATATTTTTATTTGTTTAACTCTGTAACTCTGTTTGAGTTTATTAAATTTGATTTAACTATTTTTCAGTTAACAAAAATACTAGGGCTGGGCAACGATTCGTTACATCCAAAATTAAAGTGTGTGTTTACATGCGTGTGTACTGTGTATAATAATTTTGTATATACAAATACACATGCATGTATACATTTAAGAAATATAAATTATGCATACAGTATATACATGCAAAAATTTCTTAAATATGCATGCATGTGCTTTTGTATATACACAAAATGACTATACACAGTACACACATGTAAACGCACACTTGTTGGATGCGATTAATCGTTGTCCAGCCCTACTAAAAACCTCACATTATTTCAGTGCATCAGTAGTGTTAATGCATCTGGAGCGCTACAAACCTCTGGATTGGTTTTATGTAAAGATCCTCCTTCTTCCCAGGGGTGAAGTTTGGTCCCATGATTCGCACTTTCAGCCCAGTGGACACGACACCGGAGAACACACGGCCGAAAGCGTAGAAACGGCCCTTATCGGTGGTCGGCACCATTTTTGAGATGTACATCATGAGGGGAGCCTTCGGGTCGCAGTTCTTAACACCTGTGACGAGAACAACCAAATCAGACATGCAAGAGTCAAAGGCTAACCGTGCATTAAAACGATTTCAATGCATAACGCAGAAGCAAAGAACCACCCGACATGGTGCATGCACACCTAGCTCTGGATTCTCCCACTTATACCATCATTTACAAGCATTGACAAGTTAAAGCTGCTATTAATGTTTGTAGCACAATGTTTGACCAGAAGGGTAAAAATTACGGTTATTTTCATCAGTTGTGGATCATTTTCCCGGCTTTAGATCAGACACTGATAAAGTAGTGTGTAAGATATTTATTTGAACAAATAGAATTAATTTCAATTGATTATCGAGAGAGAGATGAGTGAAGTGATCTCGTATAAAACGACTGTCGTACCCATGGCAGCTTCATCATCTCCAGGTCCTTCATAGAGCAGCTCGCAGCGGTACCTCTGGGCTGTGACGGGAGAGGGCAGGTGGATGGTGATCATCTGAAGCAGAGCCTCTCCGGCGGGCAGCCAGCGGCGCATCACGGCCTTCAGCAGAGGCTTGCCTTCCTTCTCCTTATCCTCGGCGTCCAGCTTGATGTCCAGCTTCTCGATCAGCTTGGCGGTGTCCTCCTTCTTGAAGTTCATGATGGCATCAAACACCTGGAGATTGAGGAAGTGAGGTATGATCACCAGTGTATAGAAGACAGATTCGAGGCTTCGGTTGGCAATAGGGCTGAACAATTAATTGCATTTGTGATAGGGCTGGGTACAGTTCACATTTTATCGGTATCTGAAATTTGGTGCCGGCACCCAACTGTACCTTTTTCAGTACTTTAGGGATGTTTACGTCAATAACTAAACACCTGGAGATTGAGGAAGTGAGGTATGATCACCAGAGTATTGAAAAAACAGATTTGAGGCTTGTTCGTAGGGTTGGGTACCGAACTCTGTACTTTTAATGGCACTGACTCGGTACTACAGAGTACCAATTCACATTAAATCAATCGGTGTCAAACTTCGGTACCTGAGAACACATCTGGACGCGAGACTAAATACGAATCCTGCATGTTGCGTGTTAATGAGTGGCACAGACGCGCGGTTTTTTTTACCACACACACACAATGGTGTTTTTCAGCCTCTGCCGTCTCACTATATGAGAACATGAATGCATTTCATCAGTTCATCAGCATTTTACAGTTTCATTTAAGAAAAACTATCGTTATATCATTAACACATGGAAACTCAAAGGTCTTCACCACAACAAAAATACATTTTTTATTTGAAGTCAAAATAAAAGTTCAGTTTAACTTACTGTTGTACAGTAGAATTTACATAATTTAATAATACTACAATTACTACTACTAATAATACAAATTTATTTTAAGCACTTTCAACTATGTTGTAATTTTAACAGTATAAAGCCAGGCATGAAAACAGGTCAGGGGTAAAAAAGGTGAGAAGGATGCGGCATATATACCCAGGATTTTTGGATCACTGTGATGAGTGGACCTTTGCCACTCTAGGGGGGTTCGGGGGCATGCTCCCCCGGAAGAAAATTTTGTGATTTTTAATGTTAAATTCATCAATCTGGTGCAAATTAAACAAAGAAAATTTCAAAACTCCTTTAGTTACAGTGTGCTACAATAATAGTTATAATATTAATCCCATGATAGTAATAGCCATATATTGTAAAACAAATGCACTGAAAAATAGAGGAAACTTTCATAGTTTTGCCTACTAATTTCTATACTTGAAAGAGTATATTTCTATACTTCAAATTAAAGATGTGATTGGGCTAGCCCAGTGGAAATCAAGAAAAGAACCAATGGGCCACTGATCTACGTGTTTCTTCGGGTTTCAGAGAAAAAAAACGATTTACTACTACTATTTATCACGCATTAAAAATGCCCCAAACCAGTCGTCTGTATGATAATCTGAAACAAGGACTGGTGAGCCGTTGTCCTGCTTCACGCAGATGCTGAGTGAAAGGAGAATTATAGAATGAAAGGATACTCATTTATATGACACTTTATTCATCAGAAGAACAGTTCGTTCCGCGCGTCATACGTCGTCCTTTCAGTTTCGGTTTTCAATCGATCAAGTTTTTTCACGTTCTCTCTATAAACCACCCCTTTCAATCCAATCGAAATTATTTGTAATATAAGTTTTTAACGGGTTATGTACTTGTTATTAATGTTTTTATGAAATATCTCAAATAAATGCATTATCATATCACCGTATTATTTACCGCCATGCGAGCCACAAATTAAAGCTTGGCGAGCCGCGCAATGAATAACACTGCACTAACTGTTGTTCCTGCTCGCTCAGCGCTCACGGCGCCCGCGATATCATCTCGCCCACTTCTATGTCAAAATTAAAAATAATGACATTGGCAACATCGCTGTCTGTATCTGACAGGACAGTTAACATTGTAAACTAACTTACCTCAGGCTTGCTTTCCGACGTGCGGTTCTTTGTTCGGCAGTGTGTGTCCATTTGTCAGACTCGCGGTGTAAAAGACTTTGAAAACATTTCTGCCCTAACGTTACTCTGACTCGTATTGGCTGTCATGTTTCGGCATTAGGAATGATGATTATTTTTTATAGCTGCGAACTTTATGGTAACTTTATAGGGGATAAAGCTTTATAGGGGATAAAGCTTTATAGGGGATAACCCCCCCCCCCCTCTAAATATTTTCTCATGGATCTGCACAAATCACGTAGGTGACCCTTTTAGGTTTTAAAACGGCGAATTTCGCCGAAAGGTGAGGAGTTTTCATGTATGAAAGCTCAGTTGCCGCATGTTTGAAAAAAAAGAAAAAGAAGTTTAATTTCATATAAAAGATCAATTAAATTAATGTTTTATGTCTTCATTTGATTACTAGAAAATTCACAACCATTTCAGAGAATTTATTTTCTTTACTAAAATGGTTGTTTTTATTAATATTCAAGCATCAGACATTGGCAGACAGAGACCAAGGAAGCTCTGGCATAATGTCAATAACACTTCTACAAATGACTTAGTTTACAGTTATTGAGGTAAACATGCCTAAAGTACCGTTGGGTACCGGCACCGAATTTCAGGTACCGTACCGATTAAAACGCGAACGGTCCCCAACCCTACTTGTTCGGTTGCAAAAACAGATTTATACCTTGAAGATTGGGTCCAGGATGAGCTGGGCGAAGGTGCGGGGCAGTTTCTTTCCTTCAGGGTTGGTGGCGGACTTGCTGAATTTACCATTGGCCGGGTCAAAGTACCTGGAAGAGAAGCAGAGGATGAGTAACACGCCACAGCTGAATTTAATAAGCACGAGTAATTTATAAGTTAAAATTTTTGGGTTCACTACAAGTTTTTTCAGCAAGATGCATTAATCAGATGATGGGTAAAGCCTGTTTAATGTTACAAAAGATTCAATTTTTTAAAATCTTTTGAACTTTCCATTCATCAAAATACTGAAAAAAAAAAAATTTAATATTTTCATAATTGATAATCAATGTGTCTTGAGCAGCAAATCAGCATATCATACAAACCTGATGAAGGATCATGTGACAGTGAAGACTGCAGTAATGATGCTGTACATTCAGCTTTGATCACAAGAATAAATTACAGTTTACTATATATTCACATAGTAAACTTGAAATTGCAATAATATTTCATAATATTGATTTGATTTTTTTTAAAAATCAAATGAACAGCATTGCTGAGCATTCGAGAACTTTTGACGATAATTAAATTCACATGAATGAATAAAATGATATTTATGGTTCATTTCGTCATGTATTCCTGGTGAGTCTCACCTGTCACCCCAAAGCTTCTTCATCATGTCCTCCACTTTCTTACAGCGCTCAGCCGGGCTCAGCTGACCTTCACCTTTAGCAGCAAACTTGGCCACATACATCTCAGCAAACTGCTTCAGAGTGAAGGCCCAGCCGTGCAGACCGGAGCCAAAACCCACGGTACCGATCACGGGATCAATCTGAGAGAACGCAGAGTAAACACGGATCAGAAATCAGCCTAACTACATCACTGCTCTAACATCATTGGCTATTGCTATTAAAATCACGGTAACACTTTACAATAAGATTCATTAGTTAACATGAACAATACTTCTACAGCATTAATTAATCTTAGTTCATATTAATTTCAACATTTACTAAAACGTTATTAAAATCAAAGGTTGTAATTGTTAACATTAGTTAATTCAAATCACGTTTATTTGTATTGCGCTTTTCACAATACACATCATTTTAAAGCAGCTTTACAGAAAGTGCACGAGTCCATATTACAATTGACCCTTCGCAGGGAGTTTGATTGACAGGCGATCTGACCAATCATAATCCGCCATTTTTGTCCGACAAGACAGTCAGGAGAGTTATTAGATTAACGTTGAAAAACGGAGTGTACTGACGTCTTTCCGCGGTTAAAACACTCCTTCTGATGTTCATCATGTTTATTTGATGCTATAAATTAACTAGAAGGAAGAGATGATCGGTTCACGAGCCGCTTTAACTGAGCGATCTGTCAGACACATTAAAGAGCCACAAAAAAGTATTTTATTAAACTTCTTTTTTTTTTAAATTAACAAATTTTAAGGCGAGACTTTGTTTCATAAAAGTAAGCTGGTCTGTCCTGTCTCAGTGTGTTGTCAGTGTCCTCTCTGCTCTGCGATGTGTGTTTCACTGTGTGAGAACATGTGGCGTGAGAGAGGCGTGGCTTGTCGGACATAGCAACAGTAACTAAAGGGGGCGGGTCTTTGCGAACAGTCAATTTAGAGAGATCTGTAATCAGAGGTGACCATCCAAGTTACGCATTTCAGGAATGTACATTTACAAAGTCACAGTTAGCTAAAAACGTATTAATTTAAACAATGTAATCATTTAATGCAGAAACAATGAGCTCATTTTAAGTAATGAATACTTGTTTGTTAATAAATGATTATGAAATTTAGAAAATATAGCATATTTGCGTCATACCTGGAAAAATGCACCGTGAACTAACATGAACAATGTATTGCTCATTGTTAGTTAATACATTAAATGTTAACTAATGAACCTTATTGTAAAGTGTTACCAACATCCCCACAGGATCAGCGCAGGTCTCAGATATTGGGTTAGTAGTGGTTCGTCAGCTCATCAGAGTGGTGCATGATTTCTCCTCATAGACCATTTCAGCATGTTAAACACAGGTCAAGTGAAGGAGTGCATGTTCTCACCATGATGTTTCCCATGGGTCCATTCTCGTCCTCTCCGTACGTGGAGATGATCACGTTCACATTCTCCACGATGCGCTGGAAGGTTTGGTAAAGCTCTTCAGGCTCCAGCTGCAGCTCCAGCAGGGCCCGGTCCATCTTATTCATCATCAGCACGGGCTTGATGCGCTCGGCGATGGCCTGTCTCAGCACCGTCTCGGTCTGCACGCACACACCTGGGCACAAAGCACAGTCAGCATCCTGTAGATTCAGCAACGGCACATTTTAAACCCTATGAAGGCCATAACTAGGGCTGCACGATATTGAAGAAAAATGTGATAACTAATTAAATAATGCGATACGATAATGCTTAAGGCGAGACACGGCAGGCAAAAACAGTTTTTTTTTACTGGTCAATTTTGAGATTTTTGGATATTTGTCTTCAATAACATGTGTTCTTTCAGACTTGTGGTGAAAAAAAGGCTTAAATACACATTTAGGTCTTTATTTTACTACACTTTGTCTGTAGATTTCTCATAAATTCAACAAAAGATGGCGTTCTTAATCCTCCCGCTGCTCCGCGAAAGCTCTCTCTCTCCTGTACAATGCTGTCGGATCCAAATATGGTCATTTCCTTTTTATCAGCAACCAATCGTGAAAGTAAAAGGGCTGAATGGCTCATTGGCTGATATAAATCTTTAAAGCCCGTTTTCTCAAAATGACTTCTCTCTCATTCTCCAAGTCCGAAATCTCCACTTCAGTAGCACCGATATACACACCAAACTTTCCAGTCTTGTACCTAGTTATATTATGAAGATTTGTAAATATATTATTCCTAGCCTGATTTATATAACATTTTATTCCAAAAAACATGGCGAAAATCATTTAAGGCTATGACAGTATATTCTTGATTTGCAGGATAACGAAAGTAGACATCCATAAATCCCTCTAATTTTTTTCCCCATCTAATATGTGAACACAATGAAAAAATAATTTTTAACCTGGCTTTATCCAATACTCAGATTTCGTTTTTTTAAATATGCAAATTAGTTATATTATTTAAACATATTTAAACATTAAATTACAGAAACCTTGTAATACATTTATTTCTCATCTTAATGTAGATAATCAACTGGGAAAGTTTCATGGTGATATCTGCTAGTTAATTTTACCCTATTCACCTGTAGTGTCTCGCCTTAACGTCAAATTCAAGTCCTTCAAGCACTTTAACAACCTTGTACGATCCCTTGTATGAAATCAGTTCTTTTTAAGACCGAATTTGGGGATTCATTCCATGCTACACATCAATGACAGTATGATGCACAGTAAACAGTAAAACTCTTACCAGAGACGCAGTCCACCACGACCAGAGCTCCGTCTGTGACACGCAGAGCGGCCGTGACCTCCGAGGAGAAGTCCACGTGGCCGGGAGAGTCGATCAGGTTGATGAGGAAACCCAGCCCATCCTTGCACTGCTTGATGAAGGCCATGTCATTCTCGTTCAGCTCGTAGTACAAGGAGATGGCGCTGTTGAAGAGGCACAACAGAAGAGGACTCAACAACACGATCTTCGTACATCATCATTAAACATGTGACTTTGCTTTAGTTTCTGTTCTAGTGAGCATGTCACATAATTAGTTCGGGTTCTGTTTAGCCCTATTCGCACTGATTAGTATTATCTGGGGACCTCGTGTGATTTAGAAATCAATTTGCAATATTAAAATGCCCAGTTATGCATGATAATGTTTCTACGCATTTAATTGCATTGCGATAATAAAACTCCATGATGTTTCCAGGCGCCTTACGTGGACTTGATGGTGATGCAGCGCTCCTGCTCATCTTTGCGTGTGTCAGTGAAGCGGGTCTCTCCGGCGCGGGCGGAAGCGATGATCCCAGCCTTGGACACCAGAGAGTCGGTCAGTGTAGATTTCCCGTGGTCAACGTGCGCAATCACGGACATGTTACGGATGTTGGACTTCTTGTCCATGATGGCACGGATCTGGTCGACTGTGAAGTTCACCTGGAAGAGAGCAGTGAGATATTATATATAAAATTGTGCCTGGCTTCTTCTCACATGCTTTATCCTGAGGAGTATGTGGTTCTGCCTTCTGGGAGAAGTTACTTAGTGCCCAAATGTCGACCGGTTTGACAACTCTTGTGCCTCCATTAGAATCTTAAACGGCATGGACAACGGCATATGATAGTCTCTGGTTAGCACTTATTATCTAACACAGGGGTGCCCAGCCCTGCTCCTGCCGATCGACTGTCCTGCAGTTCATCTCCAACCCTAATCAAACACACCTGCCTTTAATTTAAGTGATCCTGAAGACCTTAATTGGTGGCTTCAGGTGTGTTTGATTAGGGCTGGAGATGAACTGTGCAGGACAGTCGAGCGGCAGGAGCAGGATTGGGCACCTCTGATCTAACATTATTGATTTATATTATAATTCTTATTTACTGTTGGTTATTTATTGCTGGTCTTGTGGTTTATGCAGCCGTTATTCGTGCAATAACCAGTGCAATATGACGCCCATCTACACGTTCTGCTCCAATGTATGGATCGTTTAGGTGAGATGCATGCGATTAATTTATTTTGTGTGATTTGGAAGTGCAGAATACACTAAGCCCAAGACAAGTTTACCTAAGGGGATAATAAAGTATACTGTATCAAATGTTGACTACTCAGGGCTCGACATTAAGGCTTGTCCGCTTGTCCGGGACAAGTGGATTTTTTTGTAGGACAAGTGGAAGAGAAAATTAGTTGTCCCACTGGACAAGTTAAATTTCAAACAAAATAAAATGCCATGTTACTTCACGTTATGTGCCACTCGCAAGCATAACTGCCAGATTCAAACTGTGCTTTCGCGCGTTGGCTGGCGCTGAGCCAGAGTCGGACGCGTTCAGCTCTGTCATATATCACAACTAAGCAGTGTTTTCAACCTCATAATGTTTATTTTAGGTTTCAGATATTTAAATAACAATCTATTCAAATATAATTTGCCGACATGTGTTATTCATATCAGACAAACATAGTGGAAGTAACGTTAACTATAAAGTTTACTCTATTCTTCTCAGTTCACCGGCTGCTTTCTTGCATTTATTTCGGGAGAAACTGATGAATTCACGTGCTGTAAATTTGACTGACAGGACAACATTGCGGCGCCCATCTCATGTTATAGATCAAGATTATTTATAAAGGTTTTTAAACGACCAAACACACTCACACGTATTTGAGAATCGGAATATCAGACAGGCTAGTTGATGACATGGTAAGCAAGTTTGTGAATATTTTGAATAAAAAAGGAAAAGCGAAATAAAAGCGACACATCTGTCATACAGTATTATTGTGGCTGCGGTGTATCGCGTGACGCGTCGCCATGGAAACATTAAAGGGAACGTTCGCCTTGAAAAAACTCACCCTGGGGGTGGGGGTGTCAGTTAGAATATTTTAAACTTGCGCGTGAAAGGGTTAAAGAAAAGATCGAAAATAAATATTTGTGTGTGCTTTAAAGTGGTTAGAAAAAAATTAAATCGGAATCGGCTTAAATCGGTATCAGCAGGTCAAACTCAATGAAAAATCGGAATCGGCCTAGAAAATTGTAATCGGTGCATCTCTAATTGTTATGTCTACAAAATTATTTTAGATATAGTATACAGTAAGTCTAGCTAGCTTGTAAATAGTGAGGATACCTACAAGAGTCACCACTACCTCTGGTGATACACTGCACACCAGCGTGCAAAGTATTACTTTGTATTATGGAGTCTGGAGATCCTTATTTCTTGTTGAAGGGGAACTCTATTCTTGGGACACGTTCCTTTCTACTGTTTCAACAGAATTTTATTAATATTGATAGTGTTTGGATGCTTTCAACGGTTTGTTCGAATTCTGCATTAGCAAAACACAAAAAAATTAATTATAAAATTATACATCTTTACCCGGACAAGTGACTTTTGTGCATGGACAAGTAAAACATAAATTTACTTGTCCGAAGGACAAGTGCCTCAAAAAGTTAATGTCAAGCCCTGCTACTGTATATGTAAAAAATACACACGCAGTAGTCAACATTTGAAGTGGATCAAAACCTTTCATCAAAGTTACACATGAATTTTGAATACCCGTTCTTGTCTTAGGACAACTTTGATTAACTTTTTTTGATCCACTTCAAATGTTTACGTTTATGCATTTGGCAGATGCTTTTATCCAAAACGACTTGCATTGCATTTTAATGTACACATTTACATACTTATCAGTTCTTGCTTTCCCTGGGAATCGAACCCATGACCTTGGCGTTGCAAGCGCCAACACTCTACTGTCAGTATGTTATCTCTCTCATATAAGTGTGTAATTAATAAATATATAAATATATATATATATATATATATATATATATATATATATATATATATATATATATATATATATATATGTGTGTGTGTAATATATATATGCCATATGCCATCCACATATAAACATCAAATGTGTCATGTTCAATATCACGTGCTTATAGCAGAGCCTGTCAAAAGTATAATAAACTGGCAGTAACGCGGGGTTGTTTAGCATGACTTTGCCGCGGTGTTAGCTGCTACATTAAACGCAATGGCGAATAAGGCAACGAGTAAATGAATTTCCATAAATATGCATCGTTTTGCGCCTTTTCTCCCGGAAGCCGTTGCGCAAACAATAGGCGGCCATGTGCGTGATGATGATGTGGCCACGCTGATAACCGCACACGCCGGACACGCACTGGTTACGTCACTGGTCACGTGTGACTGCGGAGTGCCGGTGCGCGTGCGGCCAGTCTGAACACTCCCGACACCTGCCGTTACACCGACCGGCAAAGTGAATAAAACCATACACAGACCCTCACAAACAGGCAGAAAACGTAAGAACTAGGAGTAGAAATACAATATGAAAAAGATACAGAATTACAAAAAGGGCTACCAGTGAGTTATACATTAGATTTTCCTCACACACGATTTTTTTCCCCTCACAATACGTGGCATCGTGAGCTAACAGGCTAGCCCGGTCTGACGGAACCGGGAAAACCTAACTAAACGACTCAAAATTGAACAATAAGGCTCTGGTTTGAGTCATTACGCTGAGAATGTAATAAACTACTTATAACACATTTACAAAACAACAACAAATAATTTACAAAGTGTTTTAATAAATGAGTCATGCCGCAAAACAACCGCTGCCATTTTGTTTTGTGGAAAACTAGCCGGCCTTTTCACTTAAACATCGAGCCGAAAATCCCGTTAAACACAAAAATGATCAATCTAACATCTGAATCCGCCCTCCGCACAGCGGTATCTGATCAAGCAATGTGAATGATACGCACCATTTTGGCAGATGGTTCTGGATTCACTCAGCACTGATATTGGAACAGAGAGCACGCTGCCTTCCGCTGGTGGGGACAGGCAGGGAGAAGGACGCGTCACGCGCGGCGCGCGCTTATATTCAGATGACGCGTTCATCCTAGCGTCATGACGCAGAGACAACGCGGACATTTATAGCTCCTCCTAGCGTCACACAGGAGCAACATCCAATCATGCATCCAATGTGTCAAACAAAGTAATAGTTGAAATACAGCATTTACCAGTCATATGGCATGGCTGAAATAAATTATACAAATTATTAAATGCCATATCCATATATAAATGCGTAAATATGACGCTAGTTGTACAATATTTCAGTAAATAAATAAATAAATGCCACATCCATATATAAATGCTTAAATATGACGCTAATAAATAAATGCCACATCCATATATAAATGCGTAAACATGACGCTAGTTGTACAATATTTAGGTAAGTAAATAAATAAATAAATGCCACATCCATATATTTATGCTTAAATATGACGCTAGTTGTATAATATTTCAGTAAATAAATAAATGCCACATCCATTAAAATTTTAATGTTTAAATATGACGCTAATTGTACAAGCAAACAAACAAACAAACAAATACATAAATAAAGGCCACATCCATGCACACATAAATGCTTAAATGGGTCGCTAGTTGCACAATATTTATGTAAATAAAATATAGAAATAAATAAATGCCACATCCATGAATATATAAATGTTTAAATATGACGCTAGTTGTACAATATTTAAGTAGATAAATAAACTAACAAACAAACAAATAAATATAAATTAATTAATTAAATGGGACGTTAAATAAATATATAAATAAATAAACTGTGAAATACATGCACATATAACTGCTTAAATAGGACGTTATTTATTTGTATAATATTTAAGTAAATTACACAATAAATACATACAAAATAAACGCTATCAATTTTCAGTTTCCTTAACATTTTGTGTCTATTGCATTACTTTTATGTTAATCTATAATTCATTCATTCATTCATTCATTCGTATATTAATGTTTTAATGCTTTACTTGTGAAACAATTACATAACTTTGAAAAGTATATGTGGTCAAATGCTCCTTTAGAATTAAATGCGAGGTGTGTTTAAATAGTTTAAATAATAATATAATTTCTTCGTGGGGAAAAAAAATGCAGTCAAACACTTTTAGAAAAATTGAAGAAATATATTGTTTGTCACTATTACATGAGGCGGAACCTATTTCTCTCACAGATCTCACCCGAGCCACATTAAAAACAACACAACGCAGGTTTTTGTCGTAACTCGTAATTCACGAAGCATTTGCGTCAGTTAAATACCGTTGCGTTCAGTCGCTGTTCTACACTTGCGCTGTTTGCGTACTGCCCACCGTCTTCTCATCTCCAGGGAGGCTTTTATCATCAGGGTCCAGGTTGGGTGTTGGTGAGTTTTAGGATCTTTATCAGTTTTGTTTTAAAATCGCTTTGGGTACGAATACATGTCACTCTCAGGTACTGTAACCTACAGCGAGTGTTTTACGTTAATAAACAATGTTTTTGTGTTAGTCACGCTTGATTGCAGTGTACCGCGTCTCATAATGGTACGTTAGTGACGTTATCAGATTGTGATACTATAATATTGAACGATTTCCAAATGTACTATGGTATTTGAAGTTTCTCGAAGGTACTTTACTGAATACCATGGTATTATCATGGTACATGCCTAAGAAACAGCCTATAAAAGGCAAACAGCAGCACTGAAACTGCACCCCTTCTGTGATGTTTTATTCAGCATCAGTTCATCATGGCGAAGCGCAGGATCACTCAGGAGACCTTTGATGCTGTGGTCAGAGAAAACATTGAGGAGTTTGACATGGAGGGCAGCGAAGCTTTGAAAGAGGCCATCGAGCAGTTTGAATCTCAGGGTGAGTTATGGAATAATTCCACTCGAGGTTCAATTCCTAACTTGTTTAACAGATGAAAAGTCATCTCTGCATTTAGTTTTATTTCATGTGTCTGCTTAATTATTTTGTACACCCTGCGTGTGTCTATATATATATATATATATATATATATATATATATATATCTATATCTATATATATGTGTATATATATATATATATATATATATATATATATATATATGTATATATGTATATGTATGTATATGTATATGCATGCATGCATGTGGACATGTATATTAAAATGTATATGCATGCATGTGGACATGTATATGAAAATGTATATGCATGCATGCATGTGGACATGTATATTAAAATGTATATGCATGCATGTGGACATGTATATGAAAATGTATATGCATGCATGCATGCATGTGGACATGTATATTAAAATGTATATGCATGCATGTGGACATGTATATTAAAATGTATATGCATGCATGTGGAGATATGAACATGTATATGCATGCATGCATGTATGTACATGAATGCATATTTATACATAAAAATATATACACACACACACACACTGCAGTGCAACATGCTGAACTCCATCTAAAACTAGTTCAAACAACATAGGTATCATATAGCTCATATTAATTGAGTCTACATGGAATATTTACAAATATTCCATGTAGACTCAATTAATATGAGCTATATGATACCTATGTTGTTACCTCACTTCCACAGAGACTGGCATGTTTTCTATTTAAATCATTATTCTTTTCATTATTCCTTAATTAACCTTAAGTACTTTTGAAAATTAAATTTTTGCATTGAATGACTATTTAAGTGAACGACAAAAAGGTGATTTAAAATGTTAATAATACTTTTTTTTTTTACTTCACACTATTGCATTGTTTTGTAGATATGTGATATGATACATATGCATGATAATGAAGTGATTTGATTATTACTCGCAGGTGTGGATCTCACCTTCATCGTTAAAGCAGTGCCGAAAGTTAGTTCTGAAGAAAACACAGAAACTCAAACTCACGAGGTTCTTCAGGTATATCTTCATATGAGGTGTTTAGCAGCTAAACTAACCTCACGACCTCACTTCCACAGACACGGGCATGTTCTCTATTTAAATCATTATTCTTTTCATTATTCCTCTATTTAACCGGTGGCATATTTTCAGGCTCTAGAGTCGCTCAAAGCTGCACTGGTGTCCCCGTCCGCATGTGTCCGGGAGGATCTGAGAGTCTTCACCGAACAGTGTTCTCTCGGCTTCGCACAACGGTACCTGGCAGCTCAAAACGAGGCGTATCCCACAATCCTCGCTTGCTGCCGGAGAGCCGGTGAAGAGAAAGAAGCACTCTCTGCTGCTCTTTCCGCTCTCTCAGTGCTAACAGACGGCCAGCCGGATCTCCTGGACGCCGAAGGCCGAGAGTTTTTAATCGGCACTTTAACTGCGCACCAGACGGACGCCTCTCTCACCTCCCTGTGTGTGCGTATCGTACGCCACTTCAGTCTGAAGCACGAGAACAACAGGCAGGCTCTGGTGAAGGCAGGCGTGCTGCCGCTGCTCACCCGCAGCATCACACGCCACACCGAACACCCCGAGGTCGTGAGGGAGGCCTGTGCCGCGCTCAGGGTCATGACCTTCGACGATGACGTGCGTGTTCCCTTTGGACAGGCTCATGAACACGCCAGGATGATCGTGGTGGAGCAGAACGGACTGAAAGTCATTGTTGAAGCTGCTAAAGGTGAGCCAAGTTGCCACTAGGCATGCAATAATTAATAAATCATTAAATAAATTGGTAACACTTTACAATAAGGTTCATTAGTTAACATTAATTAATGTATTAATGAACTAACAATGAGCAATACATTTGTTACTGTATTTGTTAATCTTTGTTAACATTAGTTAATAAAAATACAGCTGTTCATGTTAGTTCAGTGCATTAATGTTAACAAGATTTTAATAAAGTATTAGTAAATGGTGAAATTAACATTAACAAAGATTAATAAATGCTGTATATGTGCAGTTCATTACTAGTTCATGTTAACGAATGTAGTTAGCTAATGTTAACTAACGAACCTTATTGTTAAGTGTTACCAATAAATGTAACTGTTACGACCAGGGAAAGAATATCTGCATATACACTACTAAGACTTTTTTAATGTTTTTGATGGAAATCTGTAAGGCTGCATTTATTTGATCAAAAATACAGTAAAAACAGTGAAATATTATTTGAATTTAAAATAACTGTTTTCTATGTGAATATATTGTAACATGTAATGTATTCCTGTGATCAAAGCTGAATTTCCAGCATCATTACTCCAGTCTTCAGTGTCACATGATCCTTCAGAAATCACTCTAATATGATGATTTATTATCAAGAAACATTTATGATTATTATCAATATTGAAAACAGTTGAGATGCTTCAGATTTTTGTGGAAACCGTGCAACGTTTTGTTTTTCAGGATTCTTTGTTGAACATTTAATTGAAATAGAATCTTTTGTAACATTATAAATGTCTTTACTGTCACTTTTGATCAGTTTAATGTATCGAATGTACATTAATGTTTAATGTATTGAATAAAAGTTTTTTTCTTTTTTACTTTCACTCCACATTTTTGAACGGTAGTGCATCACGGTTTCCTCAAAAATATGAAGCAACACAACTGTTTTTAACACTGATAATAATCATAAATGTCTGATCAGCAAATCATCATATTAGAGTGATTTCTGAAGGATCATGTGACACTGAAGACGAGTAATGATGCTGAAAATTCAGCTTTGATCACAGGAAAAAATTACACTTTACTGTATATTCACATAGAAAACAATTATTTTAAATTCAAATAACATTTCACTGTTTTTACAGTATTTTTATCAAATAAATGCAGCCTTGTCAAACACAAGCGTTCCTTCAAAAACAAAATCTTAAAGGGATATTTCACCACTGGAAAGATGAATGTGTATTTAAATTGGGTCATTTATGTAGTAGAAATGGGAAATTATTTTAGAAGTTGGTGCCTTCTAGACTGAGAAAAGCCAGAAAATGTATTTTTGGCTCATGTGGATGAAAGACTACAACTCCCAGAATGCACTTGCTTCGCTGCCCTACGAGGACACTCCCAAGCCACGCCTACCGGTTACAGAGGGCAGTGTCGGGAGAAATGACACAGCTAGGCTACTAGTCGACTGGAAACTGAAAAGACGGCGTTTTATCGTGAGATCCCCCTATGGGCGGGTTGAAGACATGCGGGACGAGCTCCTCCTACTGGCTGGAGTCTCTCGCCTCTGGACAAAAGAGCCTCTGATGACGATAAATGACGATTTCTGCGTCATCTGAGGTTTTTTCCAGACACACAATACAGAAATCTCTCGTCTCAGGGGGACATGAGGGAGGGAAGCATGGCCACTCCAAAACACTACCGGGTTTCTACTGATACAAAGCTGAATGTTAATCGGTGAAGGATCCCTTTAATTGACCGCCAGTGTATATTAGTTTATGAATGACCGGTGATGATGATGATGATGATGTTTATTTCTGCTGGTCTCAGCTCACTCAGAAAACACCTCAGTTCTCAGTGAACTCTGTGCCACTCTGTCCCGTCTGGCCGTGAGAAACGAGTTCTGTCAGGACATCGTGGACCTCGGAGGCCTGAACTTCATGATCACACTTCTGGCCGACGGACTGGATAGTCAGGTGAGCTCCTGCATCTCCAGCTTGTCAGTGAGATTCTCCGCACTGTGAATAGAAATAAAGCTCAAGAGTTGGAACGGCTTGTTGATGTGATCATCTGTTGATTTGTGAAACGGTTTTCCAGGAGCTCGTGAAGCAGGTGCTCAGTGCGTTGAAGGCCATCGCTGGAAATGATGATGTTAAAGACGCTGTCGTGAATGCAGGCGGGGGGGAACTCATCATGATGGCGATGAACCGTCACATGGGCAATGCACAGGTGTGTCCCCTTTAAACAGTGGCAATTATTATTAAAAGGGGTGGTATAATGCCCTTTTCAGAAGATGTAAAATAAGTATCTGATGTCCCCAGAGTGTGTGTGTGAAGTTTTAGCTCAAAATACCCCACAGATATTTTTATATAGCATGTTAAAGTTGTCACTTTTTGAGGGTGAGCAAAAACACATTGTTTTTGTGTCTGTTCCTTTAAATGCAAATGAGCTGCTGCTCCCGCACAGGGGGCGGAGCTACAAGAGCTCGTGTCCTTTTACCTCACACACACATGCACTGAACATTTCTAAAACTTTTAGCCTTTTATGTTCAAACCGGAGTCAGAAAGATGGAGAGACTCGAGAAGAAGAGACAACATGTAGACAACATTTCTGAATGGTTAGTTGATGAATTTATGAAGCTGATGTGTAGTTATCTTCTAGTCACTGATTAGCATATTCTGTCATGATAATCTATAAACCGTGTTCCGGGGGCGGGGTTTATGTAAATTCTAGGGTTGGTGATGTCACTAACCCGGGAGGAATGTGGTGTAGTCTCTACCAGCCGTTTGTTGTAGTTCTTAAAAAGCGATTTCTTTAAAAGCAAATATCTCCCTTTGCTTTGAACTTTGAGCGTTGTAACTTTGCAGATGTTGTTTATGATCAAACAGCAACATTACACACTAACTACAGTTAGAAAAGTCAAATCATAATCAACCACCCCTTTAATTATTATCCAGAATGTCTGGTAAACTCAAAATTAATGTATATGGTATTACCGAACGGTTTAAAATTCATGTATAACTTTGTTGAAAGGTTTTGAAATGTTGACTACTGTATACATACTTCATACACTCAACACAAGGGCTATTTCCAGAAACATTTGATGATAATAATAATTAATAATGTTCAGTATTTAAAATGCCTCCTAAAGAAGATCAATTATATAATTATATGCTGCTAATTACCAGGAAATTGGCCTGGAAGTTTAGACTAATTAATAGATTCACATTTTCAGTGTTACTACCGTTCAAAAGTTTGTTAGAAGTTTATTAACATTTTTTAAAAGTCTCTTCTGCTCACCAGGGCGACATTTGATCTAAAATACAGTAAAAATTGTGAGATATTATTACAATTTAAAACAGCTGATATATATATATATATATATATAGAGTTATTTTTATTTATTTTTTAGTCTTCAGTGTCACATGATCCTTCAGAAATCATTCTAATATGATGATTTGATGCTCAAGAAACATTTATGATTACTATCAATATTGAAGAGTTCATATTTCTGTGCAGGATTCTTTGATGAATTTATTCACTAAGGATTTATTTGAAAGAATCTTTTGTAACATTATAAATGTCTTTACTGTCACTTTTGATAAATTGATCAATCCTTGTTGAATAAAGTGTTCTGACCCCAAATCTTTTAACAGTAGTGCATTGTTATAAATGAATCTGAAAACAATTTGCGCTTCTATACAACAAAA
The DNA here is from genome assembly GCA_022829085.1 of Abramis brama. Lineage (NCBI taxonomy): Eukaryota > Metazoa > Chordata > Actinopteri > Cypriniformes > Leuciscidae > Abramis > Abramis brama. The sequence goes on along the minus strand of CM040771.1, from coordinate 44,783,970 downwards.
TGAAAGTCTAGATTATTGGCTGTGTTCATTGTTTCATCAGTATTGAAGAGAAAAATGTCTAATAATCAGTTATTTTCATAAAAATTTGTTACAATTAATAATGCAATGTTGTTGTTTTTTTGGTGCTGCACTAATACAGTTCCTCCGTGTGACTGTTGGGTAACTAATTCAGCTCAGAATCACTTGTTAATCTAAGCTAATTCTGAAGTTCCTCATAAACCCAGTTCCTCATGTGTTTTGCTCTGTTCTTCCTGTGTCTGGGTCAGGTGTGTGAGCAGGGATGTGCGGCGCTGTGTGTTCTCGCCCTCCGCAAACCCAACAACTGTAAAGTCATCATGGAGTGTGGCGGCGCGCTGGCGGCCCTGCAGGCCATGAAGAATCACCCATCTAACGTTAATGTGCAGGTAAAGCACGTCCTCTTTCATGCATTTAGCAGATGCTTTTATCCTAAGAGACTCGCATTGCATTCAAGGCTCATGCAAAACCTGTGACCTTGTTTCTAAGTCCCTTTAAAGGGGTCATGACATGGTTTTTGTTTTATTATGTTCCCTTAGGTGCAATTATAGTATTACTATAGTTTTTTTGGACAAAAAACTTTTAAATTTGAGTGATTTATGACCTTTTCCCACCCTGTTTGTCATCCTCTGATTCAAACAGTCTGTTTCCCCTTTAAGAGTTCGGAGTTCTTAGAGCTGTAATTAGAGCTTGATTAAATAAATGCTTTGTTTATAATGGGGAGGACGTCTTAAGCTATGAAACTTGCAGGAAGTTTTAATGGTACAAAGACCTCTTATATACCAAAAGATCAAGGCAAATTTGGCAAAATTTTGTCATGACCCCTTTAAAGGTGCAGTAAGTGATTTTTGAAAAACGCTGTTGAAAAGTGAATCAGACTGAGCACCAGAATACACTTGTAGTCAATCAGCAGTAAGGGGCGTGTCCACTCATGATGGGGGAGGAGAGAGAGAGCCAATCAACAGTAAGGGGCATGTCCACTCATGATGGAGGAGAGAGAGAGAGCCAATCAGCAGGAAGGGGCGTGTACACTCATGATGGGGAAGGAGAGAGAGAGAGAGCCAATCAGCAGGAAGGGGCGTGTCCACTCATGATGCAGTTAGGGGCAGTAATCCAATCAGCTCCAATCAGCAGTAAGGGGCGTGCCTTTACAGTTGCATGTCAGGAGCTTACAATAGACATTAACTTCAATAAATAAATAAAAATTAACAAATAACTAAAAATTAATACAATTATAGACTTTTTTTAAACTAATAATAATGAAAACAAAACTCAAAAAATTACTTAAACTTTAACAAAAATTTAAATAATTAAAAATATAAAATAAAAAGTAATTAAAAATATTACTAAACTATAATAGTATCTCAATAATTAAAAAATAACACTGGCTCATAGTGATTTTGAATAAAACCTATTTTTTCATAATTTCTGTTCTACACATTTGCTGTGTATATATATATATATATATATATATATATATATATATATATATAAATAAATAAAACGTATTTTAATAAAATTATTACATTGCTTCTTGACAGATAACTTTGAAGCCCTTCGAACAATTTTTACTCTGTACTTCTGTTCCCTTTATTTTCTTTTAATTAAAAAGCCAAAACAAAAACCTGAACACATGTTCTTCAGATGCTGTAGTGACGTGTCTCTCCTCAGTCTGTGTTGTTTCATGAAGCTCTGTCCCGTGTTTGCTGTGATGTGGTGTCTCCTGCTGTTTCAGAAACAGTCCTGCATGCTGCTGAGGAACCTGGTGGCCCGCTCGCGCGACTACACTCAGCCCATTCTGGAGATGGGAGCGGAGGCGCTGATCTCGCAGGCTCTGGCGGCTCACAGGGACTGTGGTGACGTGGGTCGAGCCGCTCTCAGAGACCTCGGCTGCCAGGTGGAGCTGCGGGAACTCTGGACAGGGACGAAGGGAAGCCTGAGTCACTGAACCAACGCGTTGTCAAACCAAACGTCTGCAACAATTACGATTAAGTCATGTGGAAACATGTCCTAACTGTGGAGGTCGTGCTAGATGTATGTGATCCAACATCCTTCCAGTGATATCAGACCACGTGCATAAGATGCATTACAATTTACAGTTGTTTTTTTGTGTCTAAACATGTTATTGCAGCTATTTATAGTTTGTACAATGTTTTTTAACCTTGAATGACCACTGTTCTTGGTCTGGATTCATTTGAGCTGATGTTAACAGAAGTGCATTTCTGGATTGCATTTAACCTTTAGTATATTTAATGTAAAGACCATCATCCAGCGCCGTATCCCATATGTGCATTCACTGCAGTGCATTTGATGCTTATGCCAAAACACCCTTTCATGCACACAACAAGACATGGTGAGCTAAAATAAGAGCCACCTTGTTTTCTCAATTGTATGTGTTGCAGTACTTGATGCTCTGTTTACACCTGCTCTGTACTAGAACCGATTGTGTTTGTTGATTAAACCAAGCAGCTCTAGAGGCACTTTGGCATGTTTATATTACACATCTTTATGATTTTACAGTGGCCAGCTTAATATTCCATTACAAAAATGTACCATTGTAAATGTATACTAAAATAAATAGGTTATTGTTGTTAAAGCAACTCTAAAATCAAAATAAAATATAGCTGCAAGCAGCAATCAACAGGGTTCAAGTGCTTTAAGGCCTTTAAGCACATGCATAAAAAGGTATGTTTTATTTAGCAAGCCTGTAACCACTAGATCATAGATGGAAAAGACCATTTACAGCCAAATCAGGTTATTTACTTTTTAAGCTTTTTATCAATTTTCACGGTTGAGCCAAAAACCTAGGACCAGTTCACGAAAATGGGTTGTTAATATTTAACGAACGGTTTGATTGACAGCGGTAGTTCTAGAGGCAAAATTGTTCAGAATAAGAAGTTCTACTTTATGGTGTGTGCGAAAAATCAGGTGATATACAATCCTTTGCGTGGAAAAAGATGCAAAGGCGCCCCCTGGTGGCCGATTCTTAAAAAAAAAAAATTCTCACAGGCCTGTAGAGCTTGTAGAGCCGTGTGAGTCAAACAGGCCCCGCGAGTTTCGTTCCGATCGGATCGGCCTCCATTAACCTTTTCTGACAGCCGCTCGAACTTCTTTGGCTGACGGCGGCCGTGTTTTTCGAGATACGCGAATGTCCTCATAGACAATCATGGCACCATGGACAAAGACACCACTTGCAAGTTTTCAAGTCAATAGGACTGACTGTTGTGAAGCTTTAGCTATTTTCATGTTTTTTTTTATTTTATAGCGCCATCAAGTGGCCAGTCGCTGCATCCTTTTCCATGCGACCACAGACCGAGTCCGTACATAGGTGTACCGAGTTTGGTGAAGTCATCTCATTCCATTCAAGACGGATAGCCGTTTTAGTAAAAGTGGCCACGCCCACTTCGACCATTTTGGCGTCCTGTCGCGGACGTGAATCGAAATTTCAACTTTTCTTGTTTACTATTGGCAATCAGACTCCTGAGAATCTTTCTGCGTTGGTTTTGGTTCCGATCGTGCAAGAAAAAAAAGTAGGTTTTTCGAAAAATCCAAAATACCTGAAAATTTCGCCAAAGTGACGATCAAATCCACGTTTTGTTCATTTTCAGCCAAGGATTCTAACGATATGTACGTTTTAATAGTAAACTAAAACCAAAACCAAAAATAACTTTTGTTACCTGAAATAAAATCACCTTAAAAATAATATATTATAAATAAAATTAAATATTAAAATAACTTTCATTTCAGCTCATTCATTTAATTTCAGTTTGATTTCATGTAGTTTAACTCGATGTACTAAAATAACTAAAAAGTTATTTTAATATGTAATCTTAGTTATTTTAGAAATAATACTAGCTAAAATTAAAGTTATTTTAATATTTAATTTATTTCAGCTATATTTTATTTCATTTAGTTTAACTTGATGTACTAAAATAACTCAAATTAAATATTAAAATATTTTTTCAGCTACTTTTATTTAATTTAGTTTAACTTGATCTACTAAAATAATTGAATATTAAAATAACTTTTATTTCAGCTAGTTTTATTTCATTTAGTTTAACTTGATGTACAAAAATAACTAAAACTTAAATAAAAATAACAAAGACTACATACATTTTTTAAAAAGTAATTAAAATGACAAAAATATACAACAATCTACTAACTAATACTGTTTCTTCAGTGCATATAAATAAATAAATAAAGTGCCTCTATTATAGTACATCTGATCTGATATAAGATTGTATTTGATGTATACTATGGAACTGTTCAGATTACCATAGTAATTATATGCCACGCCCTGATAATACCATGGTAGTATCATCATGTCCAAATCATGTCCACGCCTTTCTAAGCAATGCAGACTTCTACGCTGCATTCACGTGCTATCGGAAACTTCCTACTTTCCCACTTGTTAAGTCGTGATTACCAGCACGTCGCATGCTTTATTGTCGGAAAGAACGGGAAACATGATGTCAGCAGGTTTATTCTTGCCTATCTATCGGCAAAATCTTATTTATACTAAAATGAAGCATTGTTCTCTCTAAAACTTCAAACCCCACCCTCTCTAATGTTAACCCGCTTTGACGCCCCTCGAGCGAGCCTATCCACGTCAAGCGCGCTCCCGTTCTGGACTACAACTCCCACAATGCACCCGGACTCGCCCTTCAACGCTCGCATGCTAGTGTGTGACAGCACAGCAGACGCGTGAAATGTGCAAGTAAACCAGCTGAAAGTCACAGCAGCAGCAGTAAAAGTGGAGTAAGATGTGTTTAACCAGCTTTCCTGCAGAACTGACTCGTGTGGTTTAACGCGAGCTTGTTTTTCTATGTCAGTGGATGGTGACTGGCTAACGTTACTGTTTATGTAAGTGGATGGTGACTGGAGTTTATCACTTCATCATATTTTTGTGTATGAGGTCAGTAGTCCAACACACCATGGGAATGTTTGAGAAGACTGCTATCAGAGCCCATTAAAGTTGGTGTTTTTGTTCTCGATCTTTCCGCAGAGCTACAACAGGTGCTGTCAGACTGTCAGGTAAGCCAGAAGCTCCATTGAAATGTAATGCTAATAACAGTTGTTTTGCTAACTGGCTAAAAGGCTAAAGCACTTTGATATTGACTTTGAGAATTGTGTCATGAGTTCATCTCTGTCTCCGAGTAAATATTTAACAATGGACCATTTTCAGTTAACGTCATTTTGCTAAACAAACAACGTAAACAATCATGGTATGTTTGAGGACAATAGGCATTTATAATCTGTTTTGGTGTTGACAAGTGTTTTATTTGATGGATTTACATGCTCAGTGGTTGTAAATGAATCTGGATACGTTTCATAAACGAGCATTTATGGTCCATTGGTGATGACAGGTATTTTGTGTTTGATGCTTTTACTTGGTAAGATATAATCCTTGGCTGATTCTGCAAAATGGACAACGTAAAATTATTGATATGTTTCATAAATAAGTATTATTTGGCTGATGTTGGTGTTATATTTGATAACCGTTTTGATTTTCCAACAAGAGAAATCTTATGTAATGTTTCATAAATAAATAAATGTTTGATGTGTTATTCATAAATAACACATCAAACTGGGGGAAACCAAAATTTGTGAGAAAAACAGTGTAAATAAAAACAAGATTAAACCAAATAAATAATAAAAATAGTGATAAAATGAAATAAAAATGTTTAAAATGGAACAATCAACAATTGATTTTAATAAATAGCCAGTAGAAAAAGTAATAACAATGTATATACACATGAAAATGAATGCAGTATAAGTTTTCAGAATTCCATGCACAAGAATGATCATATTTGAATACGATCATATTCATCTTCGCATGTAAACATCAGTTTTTAAGCCATTTTTATGCATGCATTACTGTGTGCAGTTCCATATAAGATGTTTCTTGTGTTTATACTGTCGTTATTTTTGTTGGTTGTCTGTATTTTCGCTCTTTGTGAATCACAATAGGCTTTCATTGGGTCTGTCATCGGATCCTCAGGGAACATAAAAGACTGGGATAGAGCGAGGCGAGCGGGAGGGGTGTTGGAAACCGTCCCACACTTCAACCCAATGAGAAAACAGATCAGTTGCTTTGATGACCTAATTGTTAAAAAACCCTTTCCCACTTGAGATCATTTAACCCTGTGTCATTCATTTTTAACCCTGGGTTAACAATCCTAGGTTATCTTGCTAGTGTGATGCACTGTAAAAAAAAAAAAAAAAAAGTAACTAAACATTACAGGAACTTTTGAGATGCACATACTAAGAATTATAAATTGAATCTACATAAAAAACCCATTTTAGATCAACAGAATCCCACAAATGTTGTTTTAAATTGAACTTTAATTAGTTACTGTTATAGGATTATTGTATAGATTTGTGTCAGGGTGCATTGAATTTTGCATCGAAGTCCCCCTATAGTCAATAGCTTAATTTTATCTTTGACCACCAAAATTACATATTTAAACATTTTTTTTCTTCATGCCTTAAAATATCTGGACTGTAACTCGACACCCTTGCCTCATTTAGTATGCGCGGGTCTATGAATATGCAAATGAGCCCCGCCTCCACTCACTCACTCAGCTCAGAGATCCACTGGTTGACGATCACACGTTGATCTGATTGGTTACAAGGTAGTTTGTGACGTCAGAAACACCAGCGATTTCAAAGCGTGTTTTTGAGACTGTCTTTGGTTCACTGCAGTTTTAAGGAGGAAATACTCAGCAATGGTGTCGACTTATGAATTTACATTTTTAATGGTATTTATAAATTATACATTTATGAATGGTTTTCCTTAAAGCATATTAAAAACACCACATAGACACATAAACAACATTAAAAGCTGGATTTACACCATAGGGGGACTTTTAAGATTTCTCAACAATTTGTAAGAACAGTGTGAAACATGGAAGGCAAAATGAGTTTACAGAAGAGTAAAAATGACAGTTTCATGCATGACAATCTCAATTGTGAAATGTTGGTTAACCCAGGGTTTAAAAGCTGTTAATCTGTAGCGTGAAAGACCTAATCGTGAATTACTAAAGTCACTCTGAATAGTCAGGTGTGATCGAGCGCGTCACATGACATCCGTGCCGTCTGCAGGGGTTTAGTGTGTGTGTGTGTGCACTGAATGTGTGTCAGCGTGAAGGACCTTTCACACACTGATCTTCTGGCTCCAGTTCACCTCGACACACAGAATAGACCGCAGGTTTCCTCCTGTCTTAAACTCATTACCAAACACCCCCCATTTTGGCAAGTGGGACGTAAATGACATACCCAAAATAAAAAGGTTGCTGCTCATAATTCATTCTGAATAGACACATAACCAACATATATTTAGAAAGTTAACACTTGAGAGTTTACAGTTCAAGAATTACTCAGACTATTATTAATATGGAGATATATATAAATGCCTCGTTCGTTCGTTCATTCATATATAAGCTCAAACATAAAATAAAAATATTAAATAATAATATATATTTTTAAATGTATACGAATATTATGTGTATGTGTGGTATAACAACTTATAACCACAATTAAGCTGAAGCCACAAGTCTGCTCATGCTTCATTTCAAATCTGAGGATGATATCTCAAAAATTATGCATTTTATGAAGCATATGAAGGCTGATAAGATGCTAATAAAATATTGTATTGCCCTTTAAACACACATTTGCAAGCGATTGTCTAATATCTGATCAATTCACGTTCTATTGTTCTCACTCGACGAACCTTTCACTCCTCATCCCATGAGACTTAATCTTCATTATTCTTTCATTGTTATTCTTTTGTTTGTATTTTAGCCATTATTAGCCTTTATTATAGCCTTTATTACCACTTTCATCCCACTCTACATTAATCCACCTATTATCTGAAATAATATTACACTTTTACTCAAAACTCACTTTAAACCACTATCGAGTGTTTGTATTAATCCGATCAAACCAGTAACGTGAGAGTAACGCTCTTCAGATCGCATAATTCAGTGAAACATGAATAGAAGTGGTGTTCTGTATGATGAAATATTTTGCAAACATGTGATGATAAATCAGTATTTCTCCAAATATGCGCACTTCTTGACTAAGAGCCCTAATGGACGCTGTTTAAAGGAATAGTTCACCCAAAAATGAAAATTATCCCATAATTTCCTTGCCCGCAAGCCATCCTTTGTGTGTGATTTTCTTCTTTTTGTCAGTTATATTAATAATATCCTGGCTCTTCTCAGCTTTGTAATGGCATAGAATAGTGCCCGAGTTTTTGAAGCTCCAAAATACCCCACAGATATTTTTATATAGCATGTTAAAATTGTCACTTTTTGAGGGTGAGCAAAACGCCCCGTTTTTGTGTCTGTTCCTTTAAATGCAAATGAGCTGCTGCTCCCGGCACAGGGGGCGGAGCTTCAAGAGCTCGTGTCCTTTTACCTCACACACACATGCACTGAACATATCAAAAACTTTTAGCCTTTTATGTTCAAACCGGAGTCAGAAAGATGGAGAGACTCGAGAAGAAGAGACAACATGTAGACAACATTTCTGAATGGTTAGTTGATGAATTTATGAAGCTTATGTGTAGTTATCTTCTAGTCACTGATTAGCATATTCTGTCTTGATAATCTATAAATCGTGTTCTGGGGGCGGGGTTTATGTAAATTCTAGGGTTGGTGATGTCACTAACCCGGGAGGAATGTGGTGTAGTCTCTACCAGCCGTTTGTTGTAGTTCTTAAAAAGCGATTTCTTTAAAAGCAAATATCTCCCTTTGCTTTGAACTTTGAGTGTTGTAACTTTGCAGATGTTGTTTATGCTCAAACAGCAACATTACACACTAACTAACGTTAGAAAAGTCAAATCATAATCAACCACCCCTTTAATAATATCCTGGCTCTTGACATTGAATAGTGCCCGAGTTTTTGAAGCTCCAAAAAGCGCATTATCAATCATAAAAGTAGTCTCACAACACCTTATTAACGTCCTCTTGATCTTTTATTATTGTGTTGCTAACTAGTGTCACAGAACCATTAGCAGAATAAATCATGCATAGATTACATTCAGAAGAAGTTGTATGCTATATTAAGCTGTGTTGCTCAGGCCTTGTCCGTCTCACAGGCTTTCAGGACCTTGAATAATTCAGCATTCGTGCTATTATTAGAGGTCCATCTGTGTGACCCTTTCAGATGAGATTCGATCCAGGCGCTTCTGGATTCCTGTCGGCACGTCACATATCAGTTCCTCTGCCCTGCTTCTGCAAACCAATTCACTTTTTATTTGCTGAATGAGGGAATTTCATATTCATTGAACACAGACAAATTAATAATTCAGTATTTTCAATTTATGTTTAATCTATCATGTGATGAAAATTTTGTGAATATGATTGATAATACACATAGATAATCACATAAAAAGACATGTCACTTCAAAATCAAAAGAAAAAATCTGATTATTTATTTTGCATAAACAAACTTAAACTTTTTGTAGGATTATTTGCAAGATTTGGTTTTTTTTTGTGTGCAAAAAAAAAAGTGTAAAAGCTTTCACAAATTAGACCATGAATAACCAAACGTTTGATTTATTTCTTCAGCAATATTAAATATCACTGTGTGATTAATATATGTCTGTATTATGTAACATGCGTTGTCATAATCAAAAATGGTCATTAACTGGATCATTGGTAATATTTCAAAATGATTTCCGTAATGACAGAGAATAAACATTGTGTTTCCCAGCTTTAGAAACATTCCAGTAACGCTGCTAATATTAGAAGTGGAAACGGGAGACGATTACATTTTAAAGCATCCGTGTGAAAACAAACCTGGAAAGAGACGTGAGGCTTTGGGGAGAAGAATGAAAGATTCTTAGTGCAGTGAATTATTCATGGGATATAATATAAATTAAGCAGAGCAGAGCACAGATGCCCAGTAAGATGCACCGATATTAAAGTTTTGGCCCGATAATTCTGGATATTCGAAAGCCGATAAACAATATGTTGGCCGATAAATCTAAATCCAAATTTTATATAATTTTTGAGAGCCTGATTACAAAAATAAAAGTCTCACCATGTCCCAAACACACAATTATAATGATGTTCTCATTATAATTTTATGTAGCCTGGATCACAAAACCAGTCACATGTCGCACGGGTATATTTGTGGCAATAGCCAACAATACATTGTACGGGTCAAAATTATAGATTTTTCTTTTATGCCAAATATCATTAGGATATTAAGTAAAGATCATGTTCCATGAAGATATTTTGTAAATTTCCTACCGTAAATACATAAAACATTTATTTTTGTGAGTGAATGCAGCACAATCGTGATCATAAATGAACAACTTTAAAGGAGATTTTCTCAATGTTTCGATTTTTTTGCACCCTCAGATTCCAGATATTCATATAGTTGTATCTCGGCCAAATATTGTCCTATCCTAACAAACCACACATCAATGGAAAGATTATTTATTCATGATTTCAGATGATGTGTAAATCTCAATTTCAAAAAATTGACCCATGTGACTGGTTTTGTGGTCCAGGGTCACATATGACAAACTTATTTCAAGCATTTAAAACCATCATGTTGAACAGTGCGCATCTGAAGTGTCTCAGCTGAAGGAAATAATACATTATTTATCAGCTTTAAGATATCGGCCAAATTTTCTTATCGAGCCGATAACATTAAAAATGAATATATCGTGCATAACTAATGCCTTGTATATGTTGAGTTGTCTTTTTTTTCATACTGATACAGTGGAATACAAAGGGGAAAAAAGAAAATAATCAGGAGGAATAGATTTCAGTGATTGCATTCATTACACATCACATTAAAATACCAAGTGTTACGTTATTCTCTTGAAGTCTGAACACGAGAACATGAAGGAAGTTTCACCGCTGACGGATCAGGATTATTTGTTGCGCAACCTTATGTTTCGAAATGATTTGTTTCAGTCTTTTTGAGTTGAACTTAATCTTTGAGTTGACGGATCATCTAAAACGCTGTAGGCTTTGTTAGGAAAAAGGTGGATATGATGTGATGTACATTCTAATATTAATGTCGTGTGTCTTCAGGTGTGGTGTGAGAGTCAGCGTGTCGGCCGGCGAGCCCCCGGTGTGCTGCCGTGTATGAATGGATCAGGTTGGCATGGGTAATGCAGTTCAGGAGCGCCAGGGGGCGCTGGCACCGGGAGAAGTGCTGCCACGCCCCTCCTCCAGCCAATCAGAGGTAAGAACACTCACTTCTGGACACGCCCACAGCAGAGAACAGCCAGTAAGATTGCACCATTTGGTTCTGACTGATTTTGACTATTGGGTCATTTTGTCCTGGAGAGGGTTTTCTTTTTCCCGAAAATGCTGGGTAACGTTATCACAATGGACTAAAACTTACTGACTTTACTCAAGGTGGAACTACTTCCCCCCAAAAAAATTTAATTTTTTTTGTCCCCTTCACCTTGTTACACTTTGGTGTTCAATCGTTTACACTTTCATTACTCTATATTATCACCAAATATTGGATTCAGTCTTTTTTGTCAACTTGTTTTCTTTCAATTATAATTTTTGGCTCGTCGCCGGCCTCCTTTATTTGCGCTTATGAGCCTAAATTTTTTACCACAAAAAAACATTATTTGTGGGTTAATTTGGCAATATTTAATAAAATGTATCTGTACAATCAGATAACTAAGTTACAGTTCCATTTTGTACAAAATAAAAGTATTTAAAAACAAACTTCCTGGTTAAACATTACAGCACAGTAGTGTGATGGTGCAAATTTTTCCCATATTTTGTTGAATATTGACAAATTTATCCACAAATAATGCCTTTTTCACTCAAAAACTGAGGTGCATAAGCTCAGATCAATAAGGCCTACAAGTTTCAAGTTTTCACTTTATTTATCCTTAGAAAGGAAATTTAGTGTGCAGCAGGATATCTAAAAACAAAAACAGGATAAGAGCACCACCAGATGCCAACAACATTATAAACACAACACAGGAGACACATCAACACAACAATGGAGACATTCCTTCCCCAGAACCAATGACAGAAACCAATACAATACACGATCAGTGTGTCATAATGAACAATGACAAAAAATTAAAAAAAATATACTATATAAAAAAAATTCATAAGATATCACCTAAGTGAATTCGGAGTCCTAATAGCCACAGGAATAAAAGAAGCCCTGGCTCGTCTGGTTCTTAACATGGGTAGCCTAAAACGGCGACCTGAGGGGAGCAAATTAAACTCCCCAAAAAGTGGGTGATCAGAACAATTTAAAATGTGGTTAGCCTTACCCCGGACCCGTTTATCATATATATGTTGCAGCTGTGGTAGCTGTACCCCAACCACCTTAGAGGCAACATTTACCAGCCTAGCTAGCTTATGCTTGTTGATCATTGAAAGGCCACTGTACCACACCACAATACAAAATGTCAAGACTGATTGAATAAAACACTGGTAAAACAAAGTCATCAGAGTCCTACACACGCTAAATGATTTCATCTTCCTCAAGAAGAAAAGTCTCTGTTGGGCCTTTTTACAGGCAGCAACTGTGTTGCTCTCAAAAGATAATTTGCTGTCAATGATGGTTCCTAAATATTTATATTCATCTACTGTCTCAACATTCATATTCTGAATAACAGTTTCTGAAACATTGTGCTGTAATCTACGAAAATCAATAATCATGTCCTTTGTCTTGGAAACGTTAATAGACAGATAGAAGTTGTCACACCACTCAATAAAATCATCAACTACAGGGCCAATTTCACACAGTGCCTATTCTCATACTTGCTCCTACAGTCATTCATATATAGAATAAACAGTCAGTTTCAAAAAATAAAAACAAAACCTGTGCTAATTAAACAATTTGACAAAAAACGATTGAATCCAATTTTTGGTGATGATAAAGCATAACGAGAGATTTACAAGAAAGGCTGGTTACACCAAAGGTGTTGCAGGGTTTTCAACACAACACAAGGGTTACGTTTACATTTGAAATGTATTGACTCGTCCTCATGTCGTTCTGAAGCCGTATGACTTTATCCGTGAGGATTCGCGCCTGTAAATGATGACAGAACCGTTGTATTTCTGTAGAAATAATTGCACATTAACCATATCAATCCACATTCATTGTGTTGTTAAAGAATGCAGAAGTAAAAACCGGTTTGTGAGGTGTTTCAGGCTGGCCTTTATTTGTGCAACAGGAAGAACAGACGATTATATTGAAATATTACAGTGTTTACAGTCTACAGGAAGTCCAACCACAAATAAATTACTCATAGTTGAGATTAACCCTGTAAAGCCTGACAAATGAAATGATAGTCTAAACAGTTTATTGAAACTTTAGACAAAATATGAAAACAATCTATTGCATATGTGTGTTTTTTTGTTGATGCATCAGCTTTTATGTCTCAGATAGTCTGATATAGTGAGAATATGGAGGAAAAAACAGCTCAGTTTTATTCAGAGGCCCAAACTTAGCAAAAATATGCAATTTAGTGCAGATATTTATATGTACAAAATGTAAGATGAAATTCTGATGCTTGTAATGTAAATAAATGAGGTCTTTATAACAGCTTGACAAAATACTTGCATAAAATGCATGTAAATATCAGTCGTCACTCTATATCTCCCAATGTCTTAGTCAGATGATATTTAAATGCTTAGTTTTATGATCAAAGCTCTGTTTTTAAAGCATATTTGTTCATCTCTCAATCATTGTATTGCATTACATTTAATGCATATTAATACATATTAGTCAGATGATGTTTAAATGCTTAGTTTTATGATCAAAGCTCTATTTTTAAAGCATATTTGTTCATCTCTCAATCATTGTATTGCATTACATTTAATGCATATATTTAATGCATATTAATAAATATTAGTCAGATGATGTTTAAATGCTTAGTTTTATGATCAAAGCTCTGTATTTTTAAAGCATATAATATAATGATCATATTTGAGACTCACATTTTAACATGATATTTCTAATAAATGATGTATGGATAATCAAGTAAACCGAAGTTGCTTCAGTCCAGTAAGTGTTCATCTTAAAAACATTATTGACAATATCAAAGTTTTTACGTCTACTCTATTAAATCATTAAAGATTTGACAGAAAAAAAGACGCGTGAACCACAAGCTGAAGGTGGACGTTTTTACAATTATACTAATAAGCTTTTACTTGCTAAAAAGTATGAACTGTCAATCAGACGAGAGAAGGACTGCTGTAGATTGTGTGCAACAGGTTTTTAATCAAAGTTTTTATCATTTAGAGGCCTTCGAAATTTGCATATCAAATATGACTCAGTAGGGTTAAGATGGCATACCTAATACCTGTTTAAATGGACAGATTGTCCATTATATCAGTGGAAAGTGTGTGACCTCATCATCTATTTACAAGTGTTGAGAGAGAATATTATATAATTCTATTTTTATTTAATCTACGATTATCCAGAAATGTGGGACGATTTCATGCTCAAAATAATGTCATACACTTTTATATTTAGAATAAGAGTCAGTTTCTATTTCAGTTAGCTGTTATTATAGTTATTATCATGACCATCATTCATTATTTTGCATGATATTTTTGTTTTTATTTCCATGTGGGCCGCTGATCGTCTCGTTTACAGTAAATCTCATCAGTCATCTCAGTGTTTTACGAGGGTTCACAGGTTAAAGTGTCTGGATTAAACCAAAATCGCATTATGGCTTAGTGCAATTATCTAATATTACCTTTTAGACAGTTTTATATTTTTTTAAGTAATAATAATATTTATTTTTAGCCATATTGATATATAATCACAAAACTTTGGCCAACTGTGCATCTCTAAACACAATTACAATCGCATTCCCCCCCAAATCGCCATAGAATGGGATGAAATTAGTCTCAAAATTATTAACAAATGCATGCACAATTATCCATGAGCTTTATAAGATACATTTGCAATATTTATAAAGCTCATGGATAATTGTGCATGCATTTGTTAATAATTTTGACTGTTGCATTAATTGCTTCTATAAGGTTCAGGATGAATCTGTAGTCTGTAGTCGTCCGGCATGCTGGGACTTGAGGTTTGATAAAGCTGGTATTCAGGCATTTATTCAGGTCATGAGTTTGTGTGTGGAAACGGATTAAGAGTGTGAATATAAACCTGTTCTGCTTTATAAAGATTAGAGGGAAGGCTTGAGTCCTTCCCAGAAGCCTCAGTATGTGGTCATGCCTGGACATGTTTACTCCCATCACATTCTTACTGATTAACACTGGGTGTGTTTAACTATTAGAAGATGTGGATTGAGGTGTTTATTTGGTTATACGTGAAAATATTCATGATGAATCATAACTAATCTGTGTGTGTGTGTGTGTGTGTGTGTGTGTGTGTGTGTAGGGTTTTAAACAGGGCCGGTCGGTCTTGAACTCTCTGCTCTCGGGGGCGTTTGCAGGAGCCGTGGCTAAAACCGCTGTCGCCCCACTGGATCGAACCAAGATTATCTTCCAAGGCAAGAACAACTCTTATTAACCTTCCTTGAGTGACTGACTACACATTTGCAGGGCACTGAAGTATTTTAAACACTTAAAATACACTTAAGCCGGGTGCACACTGATTATCGTCCTTTACGATTGTTGCTTGTCAGACTGTACGAACATGATCCTCGCTGTAAGCCATGTCACACTGTAAGATCTCAGTTATCATTAATGTCACACTGTAAGATCTCAGTTATCATTAATGGCACCTGTGTGAACTTGAGAAGAACTGACTTTATACATCCACCTAACAGGGGTGCAAACTTGTCACCTTTCACCGAAAATAGCTCATTTGTGTGATTCATGTAGATCCGATGAGTTCGGGTCAATTATAACGTGCAATTGAAAATGCAATGCGCCAACCAACTTCCCAAATTTGTAATGAGAATTGTTTATAAATCTGTTGTCAGCAAAAGTGAAGCTTTAAAATTCCGAAAATTCCCCCCAAAAAATCCACAAATTCCGCCAAAATAAAAGCCTTTTTTGAAAACAATATATATTAGTGTCATTTTACTGTAAAATTATTTGATTAAATAATATATTTTACAGTGCAATGGTATTACTAGTAATGTATTTCTTTATTGTCTTGTTTAATTTTTATAACTTATATATAATATTTAAAAACAACAATAATCATAAAATAATAAAAGCAATTATTATTATTGTTATATTGAATGGGTTCCTTAAAAACAACTAAATAAAAATATATATTTTTAAACTCTAAAAGGTTATTTATTTTTTTTACCCTTTTATCTTTATACTATAAACGTAAATCCACATTTTAAAGTTGAAATTAAGGCATTTTGAAGAATGATGATGTACGAATAATCCCCTAGTTTTGTAAATAAAGCTTGTTGTTGCACAATAAATGTTTCACAGGAATTCATATTCGTGCTTTATTTCTTATTTATTACTGAAAAGTTTTATTTTTAGCTGAAATAACAATTGAAACTCTAAATATTTCTCTTCATCTTCTCATTTCAGTGTCGTCGAATAGATTCTCCGCCAAGGTGAGCGTTTTACTTTTCAATGTGAATCAACTTTTTTTTCTGCGCTAACATTGTCAGTGGTTTTGCATATACATTTAAAAGTTTGATATATCTGTCAGTCTGCAGATGACTTCATATATTTTGTGATGAATGCCATGTTTGTATTCCTGTCGCTCAAACAGTAGATCAGGCCGCTTGCAACACCAACGTCATGGGTTCGATTTCCTAGGAATGTATGAACTGATATACTTGAATAATACTTGTAAGTCACTTTGAATAAAATGCATATGTGACCCTGGACCACAAAACCAGTCACATGGGTAATTTTTTTGAAATTGAGATTTATATATCATAAAATAAGCTAAACAAACAAGCTTTCCATTGATGTATGGTTTGTTAGGATAGGACAATATTTGTCCGACTATGAAAATCTGGAATCTGAGGGTGCAAAAAAATCGAAACATTGAGAAAATCTCCTTTAAAGTTGTCCATTTATGTTCACGATTGTCCTGCATTCACTCGCAAAAATAAATGTTTTATATATTTACGGTACGAAATGTACAAAATATCTTCATGGAACATGATCTTTGCTTAATATCCTAATGATTTTTAGCATAAAAGAAAAATCGATCATTTTGACCCATACAATGTATTGTTGGCTATTGCCACAAATATACCCGTGCGACACGTGACTGGTTTTGTGATCCAGGGTCACAAATATATAAACTTTGTCATTTCCAGGAGGCGTACAGGTTAATTTACCGCACATATCTCAAGGATGGCTTCTTCAGTCTGTGGAGGGGAAACTCGGCCACTATGGTGCGCGTTATTCCATACGCTGCCATCCAGTTCTGCGCACATGAACAATACAAGAGGATTCTGGGACAGCATTACGGCTTCCAGGGCAAGTGAGTCACTGGTGCTTCACCACTGTACATTTACATGGGCATTCACATTTATTAATCCAAAGCGATTTACAAATGAGAAATTAAACAAACATCCACGTTAATCCACATTAAAATAAACCATCCACTTGTTTCTGATGCTGGGATCCTTCTGGAGTCTACAGAAATGAGCTGGACGAGCAAAGCGAATGTTCCATATGCTTTCATTTGCTCTTCCATTTGTCCTGTTATCGACAGACTTGAGCGTGTGGACAGAAAGTGAACGCGCATCTGTATCCAGTGTAGACAGCGTCATTTATTATAATGCTTTTGACACAACTCAACACTCATATCCAAATGACAGCTGTTACGCAAGGGTGGGCGGGGCCTATGGTGCAATGATGTAAATCTATTGGTTGATGTCTTGCTCTGGAGGCAGTCATATGCAAATGTATATGCAAATGATTCCACAGATCCCACAATATCCAAACAAGCCGTTTCTGGATGTATTATATTTAATGGTGAAAGTGTCCTGTTTTCCAGAGCTCTGCCGCCGGTGCCGCGGCTGCTGGCGGGTTCGATGGCGGGAACAACGGCTGCCATGATCACGTACCCACTGGACATGGTCCGCGCACGCATGGCCGTCACACCCAAGGAAATGTAAGACGTTTCATCCATTTATCTTGAGGGGAAAAGGGGATAAAAATGAACTTTTTTTAAAAAAATTAAATGAAAATTCTTATCATTTACTCGCCCTCATGCCATCCCCGATGTATATGACTTTCTTTCTTCAGATAAACACAAACAAAGATTTTTTTCGGAAAATAATCCATCTCCGTGAGTCCATATAATGCCATTGCTTGAAAAATCCAGACTAACCCACTGGATGAATCAATGCCTTCTGAAGACAAACGCTAGGTGTGTGTAACACATATACTAGTATTTTTAACTTTTTTAACCATAAATTACTGCTTCTGGTCTATTTTTTATTTATTTTTTTATTAATATTTCAAGAAAATATTACAATAGTGCAAGCACACATCTTTTAGAAATCTAGAATATTTCAAACAAAAGTATAAATTAAACAAGTTCAATCTTTCTTGCACAGTGAAATATTCCCATATAGGACAAATTGGAAAGAATGAAACAAAGAAAAGAAAAGAAAAAATCAAACGAACAAAAACACCCTCAGCAAAACGGGTATCAATCATGGTACATTAAAAAATAATCATATTTCTTAAAAAAATAAGTAAATTGTTCATTTTCAATTATTCTTAGTGATTTGATTAAATATTCTACTTCGCATAAGAAATCTATAAAAGTTGGTGTTTTCTTTAGAAACTCTTTGTGAAAATAAAGGATACGAAAGTTAACAGTAGATCATAAAGATTTGTTTTGGTTTTCAAAAAGACAAATAACATCCTTAAAGCGTAAATTACAGTTCATGTTAACTTAAGAAAAACAATGCGAACTCAAATCATTCCAGAAAAGTGCTGAAACATAACCAGAAAATAAAAAATCATATGACAAATTTCTTCACTTTCATTCTTTCATTTCATTCTTGCTAAGTATTTTTCTTAAGCACAGTCTTTTCGCTTCAGAAGATATTGATTCATCCATTGGGATCGCATGGATTCCCGTAAAAAAACATTTTTAATTTAAAAAGTTGAAAAATGGAGATATGAGGTTTCCGCCCGACAACAACGATGACATCCAGGTTTTCCAAGACTGTGGGAATCCTGGTTCTTTAAAGACAAACATTTGTTTAGGGAGTGAATTAAAATTAGAAACATCTTGATTTTCAGAGGTTTTTCAGTGCTTGTTTTGTCATCTTGAGGCGTCCTTGGAAGTTTGCAAAGGCAACAACTGCTGTAAAGAAACGCGAGTGTGATGTCAGTGTGTGATGATGTCATTGGTCCTCAGGTACAGTAACATCATGCACGTGTTCGTGCGCATCTCTCGCGAGGAGGGGCTGAAGACGATCTACAGGGGCTTCACTCCCACCATCCTCGGCGTCGTGCCGTACGCAGGAATCAGTTTCTTTACATACGAGACACTGAAGAAAGTTCACGCAGGTAGAGGCCGTGTGTGTGTGTGTGTGTGTGTGTGAGAGAGAGATTCAGTGTTATTATAGCGTTTCTATTCCGTTTTTTATTTGTTGTCTAAGTTTCAGTGTCATTTTTAGTTTCAAATTTATTGACTGCTTTTAGTTCAGTTTTTATGGTAACTCTTTACATTAAGGTCTCATTTGTTAAAGTCCCCCTGTAGTCAATAATTTTATCCCTTAAAACTCATCTTTGATCACCAAAATGACATATTTAAATGTTTTTTTCCTTGAAAAAATGTCTTCATGCCTTAAAATATCTTGAATGTAACTCGACACCCTTGCCTCATTTAGTATGCGTGGTTCTATGAATATGCAAATGAGCCCCGCCTCCACTCACTCACTCAGCTCAGAGATCCACTGGTTGACGATCACACGTTGATCTGATTGGTTACAAGGTAGTTTGTGACGTCAGAAACACCAGCGATTTCAAAGCGTGTTTTTGAGACTGTCTTTGGTTCACTGCAGTTTTAAGGAGAAAATACTCAGCAATGGAGTCGACTTATGAATTTACACATGATTTGTCTTAAAGCATATTAAAAACACCACATAGACACATAAACAACATTAAAATCTGGATTTTCACCACAGGGGGACTTTAATATTAGTTAATGTATTAACTAACATGAATCAACAGTGAGCAATACATTTATTAGTCCTTGCTAATATTAGTTAATATACATACAACTGTTCATTGTTTGTTAATGTTATTCACAATGCATAAACTTTTAACTTTTGATTTTAAAGAGCAAATTAGTCAAATATTGAGATTAACTTTAAGATTAATAAATGCTTTAGATGTATTGTTCATATGTTAACTAATATAGTAAATGTTAACCCTATTGTAAGGTGTTACCTTTTTATTTTCTTGAACCTGAAAACACGGTAGCACTTTACAACAAGGTCCCATTAGTTAAAGCATCAACTATATGGGTTTCATAACCCCCGTTAACTGGTCTTAACTATTAATGCTTTTATCTCCTAAATGCGAATTTTGCCATTGTTTTGGAAGACACCAGCTTATTCATAACCTCAAGGCTAACATATTCATGCTAAAAGCTAAAAAAACTTACATTTTGATTTCAGAGGGCCTTTAAGACAACTCAAACATGCATTTTAACCTTGTCTGTGAAACCGGGGTTTTGTTTTATGTTTTCACTGTGTTTCAGAGCACATGTTGAAATTAATATTAACTGAGAATAATAAATGCTGAAGAAGTATTGTTCACTCTTAGTTCATATTAAAGGGTTCGTTCCCCCAGAAATGAAAACTCTGTCAGTAATCACTCTCCCTCATGTTGTTCAACCCCGTAAGACTTTCGTTCATCTTCAGAACACAAATGAATGTTTCTGATTAAATCTGAGAGCTGGCTCACTCCTCCATAGGCTTCTCTGTTAGTGAAACTTGCCGGCCCAGAAAGTTAGTAAAGACAATGTTTAAAATAGTCCAAGTGTCTACAGTGGCTCAACCTTGAGTTTATCAAGCGACGAGAATTTCTCAGATTTAATCAGAAATATCTTCATTTGTGTTCTGAAGATGAACGAGAGTCTTACGGGGTTGAACAACATGAGGGAGAGGAATCACTGACAGAGTTTTCATTTCTGGGGGAACTAACCCTTTAACTGAGGTAGTTCCTAATAAACCGTTTTGTAAAGTGTTAGCGTGTGCATGTTTTATTTGCTGTTCTCTGTCTCCTCAGTAACTGGTCTGTCTTCTCTGTGTTTCAGAGCACACGGGTCGCTCTCATCCGTACTCGTACGAGCGTCTGGCGTTCGGTGCGTGCGCGGGTCTGATCGGTCAGTCCTCCTCGTACCCGCTGGATGTGGTGCGCAGACGCATGCAGACGGCCGGCGTCACCGGACACACGTACGGCACCATCGCCGGCACCATGAGGGACATCGTGGCGGAGGAGGGCGTGATCCGAGGACTCTACAAGGGCCTGAGCATGAACTGGGTCAAAGGGCCCATCGCTGTGGGCATCAGCTTCATGACCTTCGACCTCTCGCAGCTCCTGCTGCGCAAGTTCCAGCAGTTCAACTACAGCGCGCGGTAGCGGCCTAGAGACCCGGAGTAAAACAGAACAAATGTAGTTTCTTTTTTTTGGGTGACACTTTACAATAAGGTTCATCTGTTAACATTAGCTGATGTATTAATGAACTAACATTTGTGACTTTGTCAGTTAATCAGTGCATTAACTAATGTTAACAAATACAATCTTTGATTTTATTAATGTATTAGTAAATGTTGAAATTAATATTAACTGAGATTAAAAAACACTCATTCTTAGTTCGTGTTGACTAATGTTAACTAATGATCCTGACTGTAAAGTGTCACTCTTTTGAGAATATGCTGCCAATGAAGAGGAGGAGCTTTTGATTTCTGATGCAAGCGTTTTGTGTTTCGAGCGAGTGTGTGTGTGTGTGTGTGTGTGTTTGGTACAGAGACGCGCTGAATGTACGTCCCGCCGTCACAGACTGAACGTCCTGTAAGTGCAATACCGACTGAATGCGTTTCTGGACACACACACGTCGAGTTTACAGCGTGTGTTTGTCTGGATATCACTTTCATATCAGGGTGAGACTCATGAATATGATCAGGTCATTTTTCACTCTGAAATCAAAAGACGCGTATAATATTCTAAAGAAGATTTTACATGAATTGCATGTAGCCTGATTTAGGACCATTGAGATTTATGTATTTTTGCACAACAATAACACATTTTACCTCAAATTAAATATTATTTAAAAGTATAATTGTAGATATACTTCATGGTGGCATTTGTTGTTTTGAATATAATTTATGTGATTATAATTTTTTAAAAAGCACATCACTCAAACACACCTTTTTTCCCCAAATTATATATTATTTAAAAGTATAATTGTATGTATATGGTAGTATTTGTTGTTTTGAATTTAATTTAATTGCTGATTTGCTGATGTTAATTAAAAAATAAACATCCCTTCCTGCAATATAGTAACAAAAAAACATAATGTTTAATTCATTATAAAGGTAGCCATAATGATGCATTATAATATTTGCAGATTCCTTGTGCAAAATTAATTATTTCTAAAGGTGTAACAATGAATAGATAAGTGTTAGAGATGAAGTTACAATTATTCATGATGCAATGCATTATAAGAAGGCATTATTAATTGTTAATTAAATGCATTATTAATGCATTAAAAATAATATGCATAATGTATTATATAAAGTGTTAACGAAATCCTTTTTTATTATTTTGGGGTGAAATATGAGCTGGTCATCTCTTCATGAGGTTCACCCGTTTTTACCTTTATCGCTGATCCAGGACAGGGTAGGAATGTGCGAGTGTGTGTGTGTGTGTGTGTGTCTGTGTGTGTGTGTTGCACATGTATAAATGTGCAGCTCTTGTGTGTGTAGCTCCCAAGTGCCTGGAGAGAGAAATGAAACATGAACTTCAGCATCATCCCTCACAGAGGGACACTACAGTGTTACTGACTGCTGTAATTAACCAATATTCAGCTGGATAATGAACAAATCACATTCGGTCTTCAACCATCGCCGTGTTACTGAAAGGAGAGACTTTTAATATGAAACTACAGGACTCACAAGTATATTTTGTCTTTGGATGAATATTGAATTATACAGTGACTCCAAAAAGTATTTGTTCACTTCAGTCAATGTGATTCATTAGATCCGAATCTAATTGTTTCATCATTTTTAAACCTGTTACAATTTTTGATATTTTCATGACAGTGAAATTTCAGATATGTATTAAGAGTATAGATACTTCTTGGGGTTGTTGTTATCATCTCATTCTTATTCCTACTAACCTGACAATCACACGACGCTCAAGCACAACGATTATAATCTAATAAATGGCTTTTAAACATCCGAGACTCCTAATAAAACACTGAGATTGATCTGGAGCAACTCAACGATCAATTCTGGAAACTGTTTGATGAATTCATGTAATGAAACTGAGGAGAATCACTGGTGAGATTCATCGTGAGGTTCAGTCTGTGTTTATCAAACGAATCTCATGCGAATGCGCTAAAATGACTCAATACTGTTTGTAAATCGAAGAGATTTGTGCCAAATAAACTAATGATATTATAATCAAGACTTTTCCCCCATAATTTCTTCATATTGTCTGAACACACACTTGTAAATGGTCAGCTTCAGACATCGTAAAGGAGTCAGTGAATGTTGAATCATTCCTCTAGATGGCAGCATAAAGCAGCCGCTGAACTGAAGCTCGTGTCTCTGATGTTTACTGACACTGAGTTTATATTATATAGCGCTTTTTACAGTACAGAGTGTTTCAAAGCAGCTTTACAGAGATAACAGGAAAATAATGCACAAAAAAAAAAAAGTTTGTTTCCAGAAGAAAATGGCGTCACAGTCCAGCTTAAGTAAGTTCAGTGATGGTTCATTTTTGTTGTAAAAAAGTTATTTAGTTCATATAGTTCTTGTATAATAGTGTCAATGCAGGCAGATCGATATTTTTATTGAATATTAAATTTAACATTATTGAGAAGAATATCACTGAAAATACGGTCTAGCCATTTTCTATAAGCTATACTTTTCAGGCTGACTTAAAATCATGAATGTACTAAGAGTTGCACACCGATATCAAACCATTGTTTTGCACAACATACACTAATTAATGAACTATATGTAACTACAACATAAAAGATCCTGAGAACAGTTCAAATCTCCCTTCATCAGTATACAGTGACTCTCATCTTTATGTCAGTGTGATTTAATTGCATTCATAGCCAGCAGATATTAAAATAATATTTATTTTAGTTTGAATGCACACAAATTATTCCGACTTGAGGAAGCGTTGGAGAAAAACCTGTGTGTGTTTTAATGCTTTTGATTCAAAACCTGATAGTTACTGAGATACAGACCTTGTGACAACTTGCCTCGATCTCCTCTATATGACATCATATAGTGCATGTACTGAACTTCCTGGTTTATTCAGGCAGGTCTATTTACACTACCATTCATAAGTTTGAAAGAAATTAATATTGTATTCAGCGAAGACACATTAAATTGATCAAAAGTGACAGTAAATACATTTATAATGTTAAGACGTTAAATAAATGCTGTTCTTTTGAACTTTTCTATTAATCAAAGAATCCTGAAAAATAAAATGTATCTCGGTTTTCCACAAAAATATGAAGCTGTTTTCAACATTGATAATAATCATAAGTGTTTCTTGAGCATCAAATCATCATATTAGAATGATTTCTGAAGGATCATGTGACACTGAAGACTGGAGTAATGATGCTGAAAATTCAGCTTTGATCACAGGAATAAATTACACTTTACTATATATTCACATAAAAAACAGCTGTTTTACATTATAATAATATTTCACTGTTTTTACTGTATTTTTTGTTAATCAAATAAATTCAGCCTTGGTGAGCAGAAGAGAGTCTTTCAAAAACATTAAATTCATTATCACCACATTATTATCACTGGGGTTATTTTAAACAGTTTAATCAGATTTGATTTCAAAATGGACAAATATGAATGTGCAGATTTGAACACAGAATCCGATGTTTTCTCCACTAGATGGCGCTACAGACCCTCTGATCCTGAAGGATCTCCCGAGTGTGTCGATGCCCCGAACCTGACCTGATAAAGTGATAAACCCGTTATATTTCATTTTTTTACTTCTAATATTTCATCTGAGTCTTTTAAGTTAACCCAAGTTTTAAGAACCTCAACAACATATTTTAAAACCCATAATAATATTAATAGTATAATAGTTATGCATTTGTTGAATACTTAATCATTGTATCATGTCAGTGATTTGAATGTTTATTTCCCTGATGTTGAGACGCGCAGACACGCAGGGCTGATGCTGATTGGTGCTGATACTGGTTGGGGGCGGGGTCACCGGTCGTTGCCATGGGTACCTGCTGGCGCTGTGCCAATGTATTTGCGTGTATTCAAATAGCTCATGAATAATGTAGAGCACAGCAGCCGCCGCTGGGACCCTGATGCTGAACTACAGGCCTCACTCACCTCTGCACTGATGACAGTCAGGAAAACAGTACAATACTTTCTCAACAAACACACATAAGATCCTGTTTTGATCTAGTTTTGATGCTGCAATCAGGAAAATGTTCAATAACAAGTGACCTGTGGCCTGCCAGATAGATAGATGGATGGATAGATAGATCATATATATGTTTAATGAACATAAAATAATGTACATAAGGAGGCTCACTGTATCTCACAGGAAATTACGTCACAGTTATGGAAACAGCTGACTGGAGGATGTCGGAAAGGGGCGTGTCCACACGGGAAATTAAATTATCATATTTATTCCATTTAAAGGGCCATTGGCTCAAAATGCATGAAAAGAACATTTATTTGGAAATCAGTACATCACACAATTAGCATATAATACATTAAAAACATAATAATAACAATAATAATAATAATAAAAAGTCTGAATATGATAAGAATATTAATGCATATGCAAATAGGCCTACATTTTAATTTTTATTCCAATATCTTTTTTAATATTCAGATATATTTGATATACTACTATTATCCAAAAAGTTGAAATTGAATTTTTACGCGTGATATGATGTTTTCTTTGATTTAATTAATTGACAATCTGTTCACCAAAGCATTAAGGATTTTATTGGTTTCTTGATTATTATTTTTCTACGGAAGCCCCAGAGGCCATGCGTTATGATTGGAGTCTGTTTTGTTTGGTCGAAGTTTATCTCGATTCTCGAAGCTTTCTCTGAAGATGTTTTGTTGGCCTGGAGACAGTAAAAGACACTCGAGAAGGAGTTTATGTTGCAGTAAAACGACAGATTGAATGATGATTGATTGACAGACGCTGATCAAAGGTTTGCGGATGACGAGAGAAATGGTGAGTGACGTATTTCTCTTTTGTGAAGCGTAATAATAACTAAAAACCACGATAAAATCATTTTGTTATGCTGAAAACGCTATTACCTTGGGTTTCTGTAGTTCCCAATATGGAATTTTAACTATTTGTAACTGACTAAAAATAAACTCTTTTTGTAAAATGTTTTAAACATAGGCTACACACACACATACTGTATATATATA